>JAVSCE010017810.1:0-294721 GCA_032199065.1 Smutsia gigantea | reverse complement strand
GCATTCTTGTTTTAACCTCTCCACCATTTCCTTCAATATTTGGTTTGAATTCAACAAATCATTCTCTGACTGTGCAAGTGAGGTCACTTGGATCTGCAGACCACTGATTTGCTGTTTCAGATCAGAATTTTCATTGTTTTCTTTCTCTACATTTTCATATTCACAATTTGTTATTGAAATTTTAACCTAATACTCTGAAGTTCCCTTCTGGCCAACTCTTCTGCCATCTGTGAAGCCCATAACTTCTCTTCACACTGATCCTTTTCAGATTGCCTCCAGACATCATGCTCCACTTTCATTTTCTCTAAATCTGCTCATCTGTTCTCAAGTTCTAGCTTTTCATCTTGTAATACTACAAGTTTTTGATAACCTTCTTCCTTGGCAGCTTGTACTTTACGTATTAATTCATGATCCTTTTCTACTAGGAGTGCTTTGTGGTGTTCAACAGATGATTTGAGAATTTCATTGTCTGACTGTAATCCATCCAGTTCACTTTGAATCGTATTCCTTTCTCTTTCAAGCTCACTTTTACCTCTTGCTGCCTCCAGTTTGATGTCTGTTATTTCTAGGTTGTTTGAATGTTTAAGTTCTTTCACTTTACTGGTCAACGTATTTATTTCCCCTTCAACGTTATGCAATTTACTGATTAAATTATTATTTTGTTCATTGCTTGATTGTAGCTCCTTTTCCAGGCATTCAGCCTGTAGTTTAGCTGAGTGTTTTCCAGCCTCCAGGGATCTGACTGTAGCCTGCATCTCAGCCAACTGCCGCACCTGAATCCTTTGGACATTCTCAACCTGAGCACCAGAATTCTCTTTTTCAGCCCTTAATTCTGCTACTTCAGCCTCCAAACCTGCTAATTTCTGACACAAATGGACTTTCTCTTGAACAGTCTTCTCCATTCGTTGTCTCTTGAGGGATCAAGACTAAATAGCTGGTTATGTAGTTCTTCTGTATCTTTCTCCAGTCTTGCCACTTCTTATTCATATTTTATTTTTTCTTCTTCTAAAATACATGCAAATTTCTGGTGTTCAAATTCTGATTTGAGAAATGTATGTTCATAGTGAAGCTTATTGTATTCGGCTCTGTACTTTTCCACTTCTTCATCAAGATTCCTAAAACGTTCTCTCATTGGAGTTTCTAATTCTTGTTATATTTGGGGTCATAACAATTCCAACTTTTGTGGAGTCAATACCTATATTTAGGAATAAGTAAGATGGATCAAAACCTCTGGTGGAAGAGAACTGATGGTTGTGGGATGGAGAAGCTGATGTTGAATTTTATAAAGTAATCTTTCTGCATTTTAAAGGATGGTCATGTGGTATTTCTCTTTTAATTCACTGATGTTGTAAATTATATTTATGGATATTCTGGCAGTAAATTATCCTTGTTCATTGGGAAGGCTCTATGTTGGTAATAGTAAATTGGGGCATAGGAAATAATTGCTCCATTGTATTGTATCCAAAGTCTTTCAGTTTTTCTTATTCCTTTTAAGGTCAATTGCTCTTCTTTCTCTAAGATTGAGAATTTTCTCTTGGTTTTTGATATTCTTCAATTACTAAGAATGAGGTTTTTCTTCTCTCTTCTCTGGCACCTCATGGCACTTTCAGTCTAAGGTTTTTATATTTTTTCTCTTAGCATCAGGAAATTTATTTACATTATTTTTATCAAATATTTTAAATCACCTTAACATTTTTATCCTTGAAATTTCAAACATATGCAAAAATAGAGATCCTCTTTATTTTTAAAATATTTTTCTTTGTCCATGTGGATAAAATGAGAGCTCCTGTGGCCAGGATTCTCATCTGGCCCTGGCTCATTAGCTCACTGCACACCTGTGGGCAGTACATGGCTGTTGACTCTATATAAAGAGCTCCGCCCAGTGCTCTGGGCGGGACACGGTGGTATGGCTGCAAGACTGCAGGAGAGCAGAGCAGAGGCTGGAGTGGTGGCAGCGCCAAGGACAGAGGCCCAGAGGACGGCTGTGCGGGACGGCTGTGCAGACAGAGGAACCCAGAGGCAGAGACCGGCTTGCTGCATACAGACTTGCTCTGAGTGAATGGGATTTTAGTGACTGACCTGCCACCTGGAAATAATGTTGTGTATAACCCTTTCACCCCAAGAACAGTTTTGCTGTCAATTTCTTTGGTCACACTGAATTTATAGCGAACTTGCCTGGGGCTGAAACCCATTGGCAAGACAGTCCAGGATTCCTGTTACGTGGATATTAGCACTTTTACTGTAACCTTCCTCTTTGCTAGCTTCTGTTTTCTATTTTGTCCTTCCGTTCTTCCTTTTGGGAGGTCCCCACAATCTACTGTTTCCAATCTCTGATGTGTCCCCTGGGCTGTGTCTGTTCTGCCTTGTATTTCTTCTATTACAGTCTTTTATTTCACTGATACAAAGTTCATACTTCATATTTCTCCTTGTTTTGTGATCTCTCCTTGCCCATCCAACAGCTCCCCAGCCGGAGTCTTACCCTGTGTTTCTCCTCCCTAGGAAGGGGTCACCTTCGGATGCTTCCTGGTTATTCTCCAGCCCTGGGGCCTGGTTGGGGGCCAGGGTGGAGAAGCAACTGACCAGGGTTAGTCGTCACAGGGTTTCCGTTCTGCCCTGATCTCTGTCTGGAGGACACCTGGACCAGGTGTGGGGCAGGTGCTGTTTGTCTGAGGGCCATCATCCCGCATAAGGGCTTGTCAAAGCAGCCCTTTCTGCCATTCCTCACCCCAGAGGCTCAGAGTTTTCTCTGCCTTCTCTCAGGTGCTGCCCTTGGAGGCTGGAGCCAGCAGACATGCTGCGTCAGCACACGGGCCCATTAGCTGCTCCTTTGCTTTGCTTCAATGTCTTAACTCCAAACAGCCGTGTTCAGAGGTTGGTAAAGGCCTCAGGCCAATTTTTAAGTAGTTCCTCCTGTGCTAAGTAATGGAGAAATAGCAAAAAAAGTCTAAGAAAATTGGGCTACATTTGAAAAGTTTGCTTATGATAAATGAACACTTCTATTGTAACAAGTACACTGATTACACCTTAAACTTAATTTGGAGACCACATGACAAATCTAAATGTGGGCTCCTCTGTGGATGTAAGCTCTCCCTCCATCCTCATCCTGGTAACACTGCCCAAGGCTGGCTGGAGTCTGGTATTGGGTCACAAAGACTCTCCCTTTGTATTGAGCTCCAGTTGGTCATCCTTTTAAAAAAAACCTGAATCCCTCTTTTCATTTATATAGCTCCTTTCTCTTCAGGAAGCCTGCAGATTTTCCTGGGGGTCAAGAGAAGAATGTGAAATTGAATGTGTTTTTCTCCTGTCAAAATTCCTTAGTCACTGGCAAACCATAGCTCCAGACCAAGACTGGTCACTGAACCTCTTCTCTCCAGTGAGATCTTTTTGCCTGATCTAAAGCAACCAGATTATTTCCTGATGGCTTGTCGGTCAGACATGGGGTCCAGCACCAGTGTGGTCTAATGGCGATTGTCTGGCCTTGGGAGCTACAGAGGCTTCATGCCAATAAGTCTCTGTCTTGGCCTGACTCCAGGGGTCATATGCCCAAAGTTCAAAAAAACTCATAAGGTAAAAAAAAAAGGTCAGTTATGAAGACTAGTTTTGCCATGCACTACCAGTCTATATTTTTGAACTTTGTGCTGTACACCAATAAGGAAACTGAGGCTCAGAGAGGTCGTGACAGAGCAAGTAGCAAAATCCATGTGTGAGAACCTGGATCCTAAAAAACTGATTTTTTTCCAGTCAAATTTTTCTGTAAGCAAGAAAAAATCACTCGAATTATGTTGGAAGGCCCATTTAATTTTCTCAATAGATGGAAAAAAAAATACAAATTACTCTATATTCCCCAAACTGCTGACTACTAAAACTGTCTTGTTTATGTGCTGATAGAAAAAACTCAGGAAAATCAGGGAGAAAAAGGATTTTTCCTGGCTCTGAATATTTCCAAACACTCCAAGCATGAAAATTTAATGAGCAAGCAACTTGTATATGATTTGTTTTATACATTTATATATACATTTCTTTATTTGTTTTACATATATATATGTATATACACAAATATATATTTTCCTGCATTTAAACAATGTTCTGCATTTTGTACATCTTGATTCACAGATATCTAGTTCTATCTTAAGGAAACCTCTTCCCTACACACCTGTGGTTTCAGAACTTACTCTTGCTTCTCCTTTATCAAAACCTTTTTCTGTGGACATATCTAATACACGCTGATAAAACAAACTTAAGCTTCCTTTGAACTATCCCAGAAAGTATTTCCCCTGGCCCTAATGGGCTTTTAATGGGTCAAGTATTTATCAAATGTTGAGAAAGGCTTGCGTGTGTGAAAAATAGGTGGGCATGGATAGATGCTTGAGTTACAGACAGAAGGTTTTAGGAGAGGTCTTGCGGTAGGATTTCTCAGTCTTGGCATTACTGGCAGATTTGTCCCAGATTACCAGACAGCCAACTTGTCCAAGGTGACATTGCTAATATCAGAATTTATACTTAGAGGTGTTTGAACTGACCAATAGATAACATTCTTATTTCTTGCCTAAATTTCGGTTAAATTAAGAACGAAACAAAGGAAGTAGATGGAGGCAATTGATCTCCTTAATTACCAATCGAGGCAAGGTTAGGGCATACAGCTTGGTGTGAGAGCCAATGCTGATGACCGAACCCACAAACTAGAGAGTGGCCCTCATGGTCATGGCAGCCCTGGGCCTGGGAAGACCTTGTGTTTGAGGGAAGAACAGTGGAGGACACAGACCTCATCACGTATCCCCATTCCCAAAGGAGACATGGAAGAGCTGAGCAGAGCAGGCCCTGTTACATCTCCCCCAAATCCCAGCAAGATCCAGTGCCACTTTCCCAGGAGTAGAGGAAATACACAGGCAGAGAGAGTCCGAGAGTCACACTCCTGAGCTCCATCCTGTGGGCAAAGTGACCAGAAATGAGGAGATGTATCCCTTGATTGAACGAAGCCTCTTAGCAGCACATGATATTACTCAGGTTTTGTGCTCTTGCTCTGTTAAACATCTGCCTCTCTTCCTTTTTCACCAACTGATCTTTCCTGTCAAATGTCATTTAGATTCATACCAGTAGTTTTAGATTGATACCCACTAATTGATGTGTGTGTGTGTGTGCGTGTGCGTGTGCGTGTGCACACACTGTGGTATGATACTGTCAAAAACATGAGAGACATCCTAGGATCTCTGTTTTACTTCTGACTCTGTGTATTTCTTTATAAGTTACTTAAACTTTATGAGCATTAGTTTTTTTTCTTCTTAAAATCTAGAGATAAAGAGGCAGTAATAATGAGATAGCATATAGCACAGTTTTCCATGAGAATCAAATTGAACAAATGCTAATACTAACATTGCTATCAGTCATTGTGTATACCTCTCCATTTCCAAATGATCACAACGCTGAGAGTAACAATTGTTACATTGTTACATGTGCTGCAAGAGCTCTACAGATGTGCTGTAACTTCATTGTTTGTGTAGCATAGCTGTTTTCTCGCCATTTAAAACAGTTCAAGGCAACAAAGCATACCCATTGTGAAAGAGACACTGGGATGCAAAGATGATGTGAGCTCAGAGTCCATCAAGGAGACACTGAGGCAGCATAACTTGGTGCATGTGTAGACATTTGGAGATGACAGATAAAGATGCCACATAGGTGGGGCCTCTGGGGGACTGTGTTGGGGTGCTGGTCATGGAGCATGTCCCCCCATGCAGAAAGCCCAGAGACTCACTCTTCACAAACTTTATGACACTTATCCTCCAATCACTCTATGTGGAAGAATTATACACACTTTATCAATGTGTAAACCAAGCTTGGGGAAGTTAAAACATGCTTAGAATCACACCCTGTCTTAGAAAGACAGAACTGGTATTTGATTTCAGGTCTATGTGACTTAGAATCTTGTAATCCTCAGCACTAGGCCCTACCACCTACCTCTCTCATGAATACTGGGAGGTCATCAGTCAATGGCTGACTTGTACAGACTAAAGTGCACATGGTACTGCTTTAGGCACCAAAATGTCAATTTACTAATTTACAGTGAGAAGGAACTTCACAGGAGCCAGAATGAGCTGTCTGATGAGCACCATATGAGCAGTTAATTTTTCCCTATGCCTTACCAAATGAGTAAGTAGGTTAACATGAAAGGAATTTAGTTAATCTCAGGAAAAACCCTTTAGCAATATCTCTCTAGAGCCTCCCCACCTCTAGGGACAGCCTTGACTTGGGCTCAATATATTCCGAGTGTGTAGGCCGGGGTATCTCAGTCTAGGTCTGTGTCCCACTTTAGATATTCTGCAACTTTAAGATGATAATAAACTCTGCTGTGAGTTACCCTCAGATTACTTAATTTGAGGAAGTTCTTCAGCCATTATGGCCGACAACTTCTCTCAGTAAAAGTTGATTTCATAATTTCACTCTCAGAGTGAGATTTTACTCCTCTTATTTCCAAATTCTTGGGAGATAGCTTTCTGGAACCTTCCAGTATCAATAAGGGATTAATGAGCAAAATGTAAATACAAGTATATAACTCAATTAAGAAAGCATATATGCTGTGATAATAATGTACTACAAATATTAATTCTAGTTCAACAAACTATGTGAACAAAGGCACACATAAGAAAAGAAATCAAACATTTAAAAAATTTCTTTAAAATTTTGGCATTATTAATATACAATCACATGAGCAACATTGTGGTTACTAGATTCCCCCCATTATCCAGTCCCCACCACATACCCCATTACAGTCACTGTCCATCAGTGTAGTGAGATGCTATAGAAAATCAAACATTTCTTGAGCTTTTATTAGCACTAGTAGTTTAGCCAGTGTGTATGGTGTCCCTACTAAGGGGCTAACGCTGCTGTTTGTGCTGATTGGTGAGTGCCAATACTGAAGGTAAAATATTTTGAATATCATCCCTGGCTTCTACCAGGTTCTAGCATTGTTCTAGGTGTTTTTACTTGTTAGCCAATTAGATCTCAAAGTATTACGTTCTATTTTCTATAGTCCTGATGGCCAAAGTTCTGGAAGTTTTGGAAGTTTATCATCTACTCAAAATCTAAAGTAGTTGAAGATCAAAACTCAGGGATAAACATGTGCATGCATAGCGTGTGTGTGTGCGTGTGTGCGTGTGTGTGTGCGTGCGTGTGTGTGTGTGTGTGCGTGTGTGTGTGTGTGCGTGTGTGTGTTTATAGGAATACAAAATACACAGTGGGTTTAAACAAAGCCTAAAGCTTGAAGGGACCTTCGGAGAGCATTCCTGTTACCTCCCTGCTTATAAAAAGAAAAAGTTCGATGTATTTTATATTATGTGGTGACCCACCTGTGATATAACAAGAAGTATGTATTTGGTCTCTGCCCTTAATTCCTGAGGCAGAGTTCCTACAACCCTTATGATTTGCTGAGTGATGTGGGTGATAGGAGCAGCTCCCGCAGAGCTCCCAGGTCTCTGGTAAATTCTTGGATGACAGGAGCATCTTTTGTTTTAATGAGGTGACCTTAGATGAGCTCCTGGATGGCTCCAGGATGGAGGCTGGTTACCCAAGACCAAGCCCTGATTAGAAGCTCTGAACTTTTAGCTCATTCCTCATTGTCTGGGGAGGGTGGAGGGTTTGGAGATTGAGTTACTCAATCATGGCTACGTGATGAAGCCTCCAAAAAAGTCCCCCAACTACAGAGTTAGCAGGGCTTCTGGGTTGGTGAAGGTATCCATGTACTGGGAGACAAGCTCCTATACTCAGGACCTTTCCAGATCCTACCCTATTGTGCCTCTTCATATGACTGTTTATTTGTATATTTTGTAGTATCATTTATAGTAAACCAGTAAACATAAATAATGTGTTTCCCTAAGTTCTGGGAGCCATTATAGCAAATTATTGAACCCAAGGAGGGGCTGTGGATAGAATTTGTGTGATTTGCAGCCAAGCCAGACATGTGGGTAGGTAACCTGGGAACCCACTACTCGAGATTGGCATCTGAAGCCTTCTGGGACTGAGCCCTTTACCTGCGGGTCTGTGGTAACTCTAGTTAGTTAGTGCCAGAATTTAATTAAATTTTGGACACCCAGTTGGTGTCTGCAGCGGAACTCCCACACAGTTGTCAGAACTGTTTTGAGTAGAGAAATAGTTTTCCTTTACCACCCTCGGTTCAAAATACTTGAGAGATTGACACCCCACTTGGAGACCCATTAAGAAGCATTTCTTTACATCTAGATCCATCTTTCTTGTTGAACTCTTTTCTCCAAA
Source organism: Smutsia gigantea (assembly GCA_032199065.1). Classification (NCBI taxonomy): domain Eukaryota; kingdom Metazoa; phylum Chordata; class Mammalia; order Pholidota; family Manidae; genus Smutsia; species Smutsia gigantea. The sequence goes on along the minus strand of JAVSCE010017810.1, from coordinate 286,459 downwards.
GTGCATTCATAATATATAATGGAATTTATATTTTGGGTCCAAAGCTCTGGAAACAAGATTGACATTTGGTTGCACAAGAATTTTCCCCATCAATTTACTATGTGAAACCTGTCATCTAACTTAAATACAGTATTCAAAACAAGACATCAGATTTTTAGAGATGGTAGGGGTGGTTGTACTATGTAGTGGCCTTGCTTGGCAACCTCCCTATTTTCTCTACAGATAGAACAAACTCCCAGCAAGAAAGTTTCAATGGGGATGGTAATAACTATAGCTATAGTTCAAATTATAATTGATGTGGTTATTTTTCTCAAACTGAATTTAAGGTATACATTTATTGACTTAAATTGTCCTCCCTCTCATATTATTTGAATTAAAAATGACCACTTCAGAACATGGGAGACAGGTACAGTCTAGGAGGCCTTCATGGGAAATCACAGTGTGGAGGAAACAATGCCATTTGAATCACATTTGAGCTAGTTGGTCACAGACAAATAGGCCCTCTTCAACACAGTTCACTGAATTGAAAAGGTGGTGAGGGGTGATTCAAGATATTCTTATCAGCATTTTTATTATTTTTGTAATAATTCATAAAGAATAATATATGGCCACTGAAGAAATCAAAATACTGAAAGGATGAATTAAGTAATATAAAGAGTGATCTTTCTTTTGCCTTATTCCTTCACTTTTGAGGGTGCCCACTGCTAACAGTTTGGTATCTATCATTCCACCTCATTGAATAGGACCTTCTAAGTTATATGCATATTTGTCAGTATGTATGTGTTTATATATACATATTTTATTTGTATGAAAGCAAGATGACTTTCTTTAACACAGTATATCCTCATTTCTATTAAATGTGCTAAAAACATATGTGGATTGGGTTTCAAGTTGCTGGACATCAGACAAGAAAGGTTGGGGATCCCTGAGAAGCAGGAAACAAATGAAGTGAGCTCTGTGACCGGCCCAGCTTATTGCCTTGGGGTCTCTGCAAATCTTTAGCCTATCTGCTATGCTGAAGATCATCTATATGTGATACTGAAAAGATGTACAGGATTTTATACTTAGTGAAGAGCAAACTTAACAAACAGCATCCAGCACAGTGCTGGAGCCGGTGGCTCCTCTAAACGCTTCCAGGCATGGATCTGGGCCCTCTGCGCCTCTTCGTTCCATGGCTTTAAACTTCATGTATGTGCTGATGACTCCTAAGACTGTATCTCCAGTCCAACTCTACATACAACATCTACTTGGTACTTATCCTGGGCACTTGGATATTTTCCAGGCATATAAGACTTACCATGTCCAAAATGCCTGATTCTCAATTCCTTGTCTCCATCCCTGAATCTTTCCTCCTCCATTCCACTCTGTCTTCATTTGGGTAAAAGATACATCATCTACCTCAACACTCAACTAAAATATTCAGTGTTTTTTTTTTTTACTCAAGTATAGTTGATACACAATATTATATCAGTTGCAGGTATACAATAGTGATTCGACAGTTACAGACATTACAAAATGCTCATCCAGTGGTCATTTTTGATCCTCTCCCTCCTTGTGCTCCATGGTCAGTGTATCAGCAAGTCTTTTTGGTGCCACTTTCAAGATATATCCCAAGTCCAATCCCATGTTTTCTGTCTTCACTGTATGGTAATAGCACCTAACTGTTCTCCTGAGTTCTACTTCTCTTGCACCATTGTCTGTTCTATACACAGCAGCCAGACTATGTTAATTTAAGTCACTCTACTTGCTTAAAAACTTTTAGTGACTTCCCATTGGCTATGTTAAGATATCACTTGTCCATCTGCTTTCTGTATTAGAAAATTTTGTAGTCATGCCTCGTTTTGGGTTTTCTCCTATTCTGTTATCTTTGCCTGCATTTTTATACCTTTTTAGTCCCCTATAGTCATTTTATGGGGATTCAGGAGAAAGGGGCAAATATAAGGGCCTGTTTTCAATTCACTGTGTTTATCAAGTCCCTTGATTTTTTTGCTTATTGTTCCCCTCAATATGAATGCCTTGAGGGTAAGGACTTTTGTCTCGTTTATTATTTGGTATCAGGTCTCTAACAGTGTCTGGCATAGAGGAGGGAACTAAGAAATATTTGCTGAATGAATGGACAAAGGAATTTCACAGGTTGGTTACCTTGTGACTTAAAAGTTTACTGAGGTACAATTCACATGCCATGTAATACACCCATTTAAAGTACACAGTTCCATGGTTTTTAGTATATTCACAGAATTGTGCAGCCATCACCAAGATCAAGTTTAGAACATTTTCAACTCTGTACCCATTAGCCGTCTCTCTTCATTTTCCCCAATCCCCCAGCCCTAGGCAAACACTAATCTACTTCCTGCCTCTATAAATATGCCTATTCTGGATGTTTCATACAGATGGGATTGTACCATATTTGGTCTTTTGTGACTTAACATAATGTTTTCAAAGTTCATCCCTTTTGTAACATGTATCAATCCTTCTTTTCTTTTTATGGCTGAATAGCATTCTGTTGTTTGGATAGAGCCCATTTTATTTTCCATTCATTACTTGATAGACACTTGGGTTGTTTCCACTTTTTGGCTGTTATGAACAGTGCTGCTATGAACATCGATGTACACATTTTTGTGTGGATGCATATATTTTCATTCCTCTTGGGTATGTACCTAGAAGTGGAATTGCAGGGTCACATGCTAACTCTATGCTTAACTTTTAGAGGAACTGTTAAACTGTTTCCTAAAGTGCCCGCACCATTTTACATTCCTACCAGCAATGAATTTTAAAAGTCCTAGTTTCTCCATATCCTCTTACATCCACACTTGTCATTATCTGTCTTTTTTGTTACAGCCACCCTTGTGGTTATACAATAATTTTCTCATTGTGGAACTTTGTGACTTTTAACTCAAAGAAATAAACATTTGGTGAGTACCTAATACATGCCGCACTGTTTTGAAAGGTTTGAAAACGAATGAAGAACCTGTCTTCCTTTAGGGGTGACATTGGCATTTAAGCTGGGTCTTCCTCTCTTTTCAGTTCTTGCTCTGTAAGCTTTTCTTTTTTTCTCCTTTCTTCTCTTTCATTCATAGTTGCAGTCTTTATTATGACAGAGGAAAGCATGAATAGTGCTCATAAAATGTCTGTATTAAAAAGGGAAGCTCCACATTCTTAAATGAGAAATAATTAGTCCCTGAGAGTGCTCAAATTCTCATCAGAATAACCTCAACACCATTCCGTCTGCTTCCTGGGGTGACATTACTTTCTTCATCATTCTGTCAAACTCCTGTCCTTCCTTTGAGTACAGGACAGAAGTCGCTCTCTCTGGGAGGGCCTTTTGATCTCTCCAAGCAGTGTGTTCCTTTGGAGCTTAAGGCAAATCTCTAACCTCATTCTCTTTGTTTTCTTGTCCCTTGCCAGCTTCTGTAGCTTCCTGGAGGCAGGCACTCAATCTGGTGGCACCCAGGATATTCTTGTTAAATGAATTCTTATTAAAGCTGCTTTTCTTTAAGCATCAACATTCAAGATAGCTAAAAGCTGATAATTCACTTTGAAATGGATTGCTGTATTATTTTCTCTAAATTGTTAGTTGCAAGAATTATGAGAGTACTGCCATGTGCTGTATGTTCTGTAATACCTATCGCTTTGCAGTTTCATCATTATTTAAATAACTTTCTATGAGTTGTTTTGGCACCAACCCATTGTTTCTAATATTGTTTCTATGGGAAAAGTATAGTTCAAATTATAACCCACTGAACTTCAAAGATTTTGAACACAAGTTGGCTGTAAATGCAGAGGTCCTTAACGGCTAAACCAGGGCACTGAGTGTAGTATCCTTTTAGTAGAAAAGGGGAAACCAACCATCCAGTACTGCCTTCCTTTAGTACCAGTAGTGACAGGGTGCGCTGGGAATGGCACTTTACTTAGCAAATTTCCATGAAGCCACTGTGATGAATGGAAAGACAATTGCTAAGGAGAGAGGTGACCTTAGGCAGGTCACTAGTGCTCTTTGGGGAGCGCCTTTCTCATCTATAAGATAAAAGAACTGGATGAAGTGATTTCAAAGGACTCTCCTAGCTTTAATAGGGTATTGTATATAAAAACTCAAATCACTATTTTAACCTGTGATTTTTCATTCCAAGTTTAAGATATTTTGTTTTAATAATTGATTCTTCAATCCTCAAACAGACTCATAAAAACACTACCCAAGGTAAAATCCGACTCCACCTGAACTGAGGTCGGAGCTCACTATGGAAAGTTGAACTGTTGATGCTCCATTTATGCGCTGGAGGTGCATCCTTTCGGTTTATCCTTGAAGTCATTGGACTGCTGTCATGAAATCCAAGTGTGCAATTCACCTTATCTGCTTTTCCATAATAAAAACCAGTAGTTTCTTTCCATGGGTTGACTACAATGATATATTTATCTCATCCTGGAAAAGGCACATTAAAGATGTTAACTAAATAAATCACAAATTCATAACCACAGACTGGGGTTCTGAAAAGACGAAGTGGGTGTATGCTGTCTGTCTTCCTCTGGCCCTGCAGGCATTTCCAGGACCTGCTAGAGACTCTCCTTCAATGTTGTGACCTCACAGTTTAAGGACCTTTGGGATGTTTCTAGCTGCATTCTGTTTTCCTCTGTTGGAAGGTGAAGGGGATTCAAATTAGAGTGGTCTTCTGTGTTGCAGCTGTGTTTTGTTAAACAGCTAATTGTACTCAACTTCTTCTCCAAGGAAGTTCCTGGACTTTGGCTTTGATGACAGTTAATTTGTCAAAACATTTGGGTGCGTCATGTAAACAAAAAAGGGGTAGCCTGGAACGAGGGCAGTGGTGGGAGAAACAACTCACCCACCGTATAAAACCCGAGCAGCAGGAACAGGGTATGCCCTGGCTTGTGATGATCAGCCTTGAAGGCTAGTAATGTAGCTGATGAAGAAGGAATCAATCAGCTGGGAGTATCTGTGATACAGGCAGTTTGGAAATTGTCCTGCCTACCCTCCGTTTAGAACTTACCCTGTGAGCTGACCTCTATTTCCACGTAGAGCCGTGGGTGATAGAGAAATCCTCCACAGAGCTCACTGAACTGAGTTCTTTTTCCTCCATAATCTCATTCTTCTGTGCAACAAGCCTGTAAAGCAGGTACTCCTAGCATTTCCATTTTACAGACAAGAAAACAGGGTCCAAGAGTTGTAACTTGCTCAGGTTCACATGACGAGTTAAGTGTAGATCCAAACTGCCACCTGACTACAAATCCGTGTGTTCAACTACTGTGGTTACTTACTGCCTATGAGTCTGATGAATCCCTAGGAAGCCTGGAGCCTCCTTTTCCTTCACCACCAACCTTCACTTTCTGTAGGGGGTGTGGGTGGCAGGGCAGGATGCTGGCTGCCTGTTCAGAATTCGGCTTGCCGTCTTCAAGATCCATTGGTCTCTTCCCTTGGCTGATGTCCTGCTACTAACACTTTCTGCCCTACTCCAGTTTCTATGTCTATGACTCTACTATTTTACTTTGGCTGTATCACCAGTTAAATCTTCCAAGGGGGATTGAGAGGGAGAAAATGACTTTTTGGGTGTTGAATCAAACTGCAGATGTTGACCATACCTGAGAAGAGGAAAGGAGAGAGTGGGAGTGTTGGTCAGTGGATTCATGAATGCAAGTCGCCTTTGTGGTTTAATTTTAGACCTTTCCACTCTATGAAAACAGCTCTTACAAAGTTTACCAGTTAGATGCCAGATCCTCCTTGCTGTCAGCCCTCCACAGTGTGGCACCAATCAACAGATGTTCATTTGCAGCCCAGGAGACCAAGTGCCAATTCTGGAAGATACCCATCCTTTTATGCCTTCGCTGGGGCCACACCCCTATCTGTTGACATCCCACCCACACAACCTATCCCAAAAGTCACCCACGAGGTCGTCATCGTTGCCTTTGAACACTCCCTGTCTCTGTGGCACGTATGATGCTTTACCTACGGCTGCAGTGGTACTGTGCTTACTTATCTCCCTAATGAGACCTGAGCTCTCGGAGGGCCAGGACTATTTCTGGGTCAACTCCAGATCTCCAGCGCATAGTACAGGGCCTTGCTTAGATGCGCATAGTACTTGCCAACAGCTCCAGGGACTAAAGACAGGGGTCAAATTAGGAGGAGTCCTATTGTAACCAGTGTCTAACTGCGTCATTTCTTCTGGGATCATGCCCCTTCATTCTCTCTGTCTCCCCTTTCTGCTGGTATAATGCATAATGGTAGGTATCAAAGACTTGATAAAGATAAAAAAAAAAAGCAAGCAAGCTAATTTAAATATCTGGCTAATGTGCATATAAATAATGAGCTAACATGCCGAGTTCTTTATTTTGGATGCTTTTGAAAGTGAACACTACACACATTAGTCATATAATAGATTATAGATAAGGGAAACCTAATTTTCTAGAGCTAAACCAAAGCAGAAACTTTTAAAACATAGTTGTCTTACTGTCCAAAAAATACTGTAATACAGAAATGGTATTAATTACTGTCATTTGATAACTACATATCTTCTCTAAGACTGCAGTGAATTTTTAGGGAAAAATATGGACAACAATCTACCTTAGCTCTTTCATGTGAAAGATTTGGTAGTACGCTAATGAAATAGGAATTAGGAGAAGGGCTATAAAAGTGAAGTGAGAACAAAAGAACCAGGAAGAAGGGCAACAGTGAGAAGATTAATTTCCCAATTATTAGGAAGCAGCCTCATTTTAATGTTGGCAAAACTTATCTGCTATCATTAGTTCCAGGCAAAAGCAATTTTGTTTAGAACTGTACAATGTTAGGATGCTGGGAAACCATTCTTTGGGGGAAATGATCAAAGTTCAAGACCTAGAGTAGGACGAACTGGACGCCTTACCTTGGGTTGGCCTTAGAAATGGAAGGGGTGTACCCTATACTCTGTCTGCACAGCCAACCTGCATCCAGAATTTATATAACAAGAGTTCTGTGCAGTTTTGATGTGCTGTCGGGTGTGCGCACTCACACACACACACACAAGTTCCGTAATTTGCATGGACATGCAAAGGAGGTTTTAAAGGGGAAGGGTCACTCTTTAATGGGGGCTTCACAGAGGAGAGAGATGAAGAAGGAGTTGGGTCTTGAACGATGGATACTATTTAGCTGAGCTGTTATGGTGGGAGGGGTTTTCTTGTGGCGGGAACAAAATTAACAAAGGTAGATGTGGAAAACACTTGGATATTGGAACAAAATGTGTTTAGAAATGAAAAAGCCAGTTTCCTAAGATAGGCAGCTTACAGGTTAGAAGTTGTGAGCTAAGGGCTGAAACCACTGTGTCGGGGTGGCCCTGGCGCAGGCGCACTGTGAGCACTGTTTGCACACCGGAAGGACCCTGACGCAGCTCTCGTCACTCAGGGCCCCCGTTCCAGGTCTCGGAGCTCCAAGGTCAGGCAACTTTATGAAGTAGGTTAAGATTATCTTTGGTCAACCCTATGTTTTCTTTCCGAACCTTCGTTTTTCTCCCTCTCACGTCAGACACTCCGCTGTTGCATGATGGCTGCCCAGACCCTCTCTCTGGCTGGTCCACCTAACTCTGTCCTTACTAGCAGCATCATGTCTCGGCTGTTTGGTTGCAGACAAAGCTTTAATTCAGTGATTCCCGTGTAGCAGGTCGATGGGGAGGCAGCTTTGGCTGCTGAGGAGGAGGAGCGGGATTTCCCATTCCTTTACCGAACGTGGCTTGGAGCCACGTGTCACTCATGGGCCTGTAGGCACCCCCGTGGGAGGAAGTCATGGTCACGTGGATGCTACGTCTTTCTGCATCACGGGAGACTGTTCCCTCCTTGGGGTGAAGTTAATCTTCCGAGTGTGGTTATTTTTTGTGCCTCTTACACACAGTCCTCTGAGCCTGATGGTAGGAGGGTGCAGCTGAGATCACCTGCAATGGAGCTTGTTTCCTTGAATATGCAGTAGTGATTGATAAGCGGAGTGCGCTTTGTGTTTGAGACCTAGCTGCTGTTTGGGAGATCTTGGGACATAAATATTTTCCAGCTCGTTGTCTTGATAGACTCAGATGATTAAAGTTGTGGGATGTCTAAAGAGAGAAAATGAACAAGGCTGGAATGCATGTAGTTATTCCGACAGAGGACTTTCGGAAGACATTAGAAGAGTATGAATATGTTTCTTTGACTGGCACCTTGGTTTTTGTGTTTTACCCTGACTGACAATCGAGAGACCTTCCAATCCTCTCACCAAAGCACTGTCTGGGGAATAAACCAATTGTGAGTTGCCGTGGCCGTGGCTTAGGTTTAGAATCCTGCTGACTTAAATCAAGTGGAACTTCGGTTCCGGCTATTTCACTGTGAAAACTGAAAAATTGTGTTGGGAAAGGATTTCCTCCCTTCTACTTAAATGTCCTTTTTCCTTAAAAGTTAAGCTTGTTATTTTAAAAAGAAATGATTTTCAAGCCCCATGAAATGAATTCTGATATTTACCATTCTGTACTACTCTGCTGGAGAGTAAAATCTCCCATCTTGCAAGAAAACGTCATCAACTAAGGTAACAACCGAGGCACTGAGTGAGTTTATGATTATAAGCAAGCAAGTTTCTTTCAAGGCATCAGTTATTTTAGGTGTAGTTGGAGAGATGAGTGACATCACCTGTTAATGAAGGTTATCCCGATTATAAACTAGGCTCTCATTCTCAAATTCAGGAGAATACTGTAATATCCTATTCTAATTTGTTGCTCCTAAGTGAGACAGATGAGTTTCCTGAGGGCCACTGTTCGTCATAACCACTGTTTCTTGGTTATATTAGCTCCCTCCCCGCCACAGCCCCCAAAAGACTGTTTTTGTAATATTTTCCCAAGGAGACTATAAAACTCCTATAGGAACGTTCAAATATTCATTTACTCACCTAAAAAAACAACCTACTGGGTGCTTCTATTTTGCTAAGTACTATGTTAAGTGCTAGGGGGAAAGAAAGAGGAACCTGGCTCAGATCTGTCTTCGAATTACTTAGGTTGGTAGGGCAGGTAGGACACACACACTCAGGCATATCATGTGTATGCAGCCTTCTACTTTACTCTGTGCTGAGTTGGGCCCGAGGAAGTTGCTCAAGCAGTGCCTTTTGGTGCAGAGTTAACTAAAAGAGGTGGTAGATACCAACCATCCTGTCCAATTTATCCATATCACTGGTGAGGAGACATACTCAGAAAGACATGCCCGAGGCAGCATAGCTAACTAGTAGCCAAGCCAAAGACAGCTGACTCTGACCTGAGGTGTCTCTGCCTTCTAAAGAAGCTGCAGTTCCTGATTGCACAGCATGTGAATTCGGGCTCCAGATTCATAACTGGTCTGCACTCAGCGACTTGCCTTAAGGATTTTGCCACACCTCAAATTAAGTTAGAAGTAGGAGGTCTCTGAACTGCCCTAATAACAGGGAGAATCTCACTTGACTTTTGTATTTCACAAAGTATCATTTCAAATATGTAAAAGCTCCCCCTTTTCTTCAATATTTTTTTCATCTTAACTTTTTGTTCTCGGAGATGGAATAGGTAAGAAAATTGAAGATGTCACTTTCAGAGCCCGCCAGCCCTGCTACCAGTTAATTATTTTTCAGTGTGCAAATATTATGATCGAGGGAAGGGGGTATGTGGAAAGAAGAAGGGAAAGCATCTCGGAAGGGTAAGTGTTCGTGATCATTTCCACCTTTTTTTTTTTTGCTTTTAATTAAAAAACAGGTTGAAATTATTTCTGGTTTGAAATCAGTCTTTTTCATTGAACGGTTACTGCTGAGTTCTCTGATTTCAACATATTCCTCTTACAGGTGTCACCATTCGTCTGTCTCTAGACTAATGTGTGTGAAATAGAATTTTGACAACCGAAATACCCGCGCCCATTTGGAAGAACACATTTTCTGTATATGTGTGCTTCCTCAAATGTAATACAGCACCTGTATATTTAAAAACATAAAAGGCTGCTCCAAAGAACACTGCAGAAGTAGAAAGGGAGAAGATCAATACTCTATTAGCTATAACGTTCACAGAATTTTTATTCACTGATAAGAAAAAAAATCTCCCTTTGATTTCATCTTTTTAAAATAAATAACTAGCTTTATTTTAAAATCAATTTCCCACCCTTAAAAATTTTTTATTGAGATATAATTGACATATAAGTTTGTATTGGTTGTGGCCGCACAACATAATGATTTGATGTTTATATACATTGTGAAATGGTCCTTGAAACAAGTCTAGTTACCGTCCATCACCATGCAAAGTTAGCTTTTAGGATTTACGTTCTTGGCAATTTTTAAGTATGCTCTACAGTCTTACTGTTGTTGCCAGGCTGTATGTTATATCCCCATGATTTGTTTTACAACTGCAAATTTGTATCTCTTGACCTCCGTCACCCATTTCACTGTTCCCCAACTCCACTCTGTCAACCACCATTCCATTCTCTGTATCTATGACTTTTGTTGTGTTTGTTCATTTGCTTTGTTTTTTAGGTTCCACATGTAAGTGAAATTATACAGTATTTGTCTTTCTCTGTCTGACTTATTTCACTGAGCATAATTCCCTCAAGGTCCATCCATGTTGTTGCAAATGGCAAGATTTCCCTCTTTTTTATGGCTGAGTGGTATTTTATATCTATCTATCTATCTATCTATCTATCTATCTATCTATCTATCTTTCTATCTATCTCTCACATCTTCTTTATACATTCATCTATCAATGGACACTGGTTGCTTCCATATCTTAGCTATTGTAAATAATGCAGCAATGAACATAGGGGTGCAAATATATATTTGAATTAGTGTTTTCATTTTCTTTGTATAAATACCCAGAAATGGAATTGCTGGACTATATGGTAGTTCTATTTTTAATTTTTTGAGGAACCTCCATACTCTTTACCATAGAAGCTGCACAATTTACATTCTACCAACAGAGCATGAGAGTTCTATTTTTTCCACATTCCCATTAGTACTTGTTATCTCTTGTCTTTTTGATAATAGCTATTCTGATGGATGTGAGGTGATTTCTCAGTGTGGTTTTGACTTACATTTCTCTTTGATTAGTGATGTTGAACATCCTTTCATGTGCTTCTTGGCCATCTGTATGTCTTCTTTACAAAAGTATCCAGATTCTCTGCCCAATTTAAAAATTGGATTTTTTTTTGTTATTGAGTTGTATGTGTTCTTTATATATTTTGGATATTAACCCCTTATTGGATATATGATTTGAAAATATTTTCTCCCATTCAGTGGGTTGTCTTTTCAATTTGTTGATGGTTTTCTTTGCTGTGAAGAATCTTTTTAGTTTGATGTAGTTGCACTTATTTATTTTGCTATTGTTGCCTTTGCTTTTGGTGTCGGATCCAAAATTCATTGCCAAGACCAGTGTCAAGGAGCTTACTGCCTATGTTTTTTTCGTGGTTTATAGTTTCAGGTCTTACATTAAAGTTTTTAATCCATTAATCCAAACTAACTCTTTCTCTATTTTTCTTCTGGGACTCCTATAATATGAATATTATTCTGTTTGATGTTGTCCCATAAGTCCCATAGACTACCTTTACTTTTTAAGAACTCTTTTTTTTTTTCTGCTCTGTCTGGTTGAGTTCCACTGCCCTGACTTCCAGGTCATTGAACCTTTCTTCTGCTTCATCTAGTCTGATGTTGAACTCCTGTTATGTATTTTTCAGTTCAGTTATTACATTCTTCAGCTCTGTGACTTCTGTTAGGTACTTAAAAAAAAATATTTTCTATCTCTTTGTTGAAGAGTTCTCGCTGTGTTCTGCCAGTCTTCTTCTGAGCTCAGTGAGCATCTTTATGACCATTATTTTGAATTCTTTCTCAGGTAGATTGCTTATCTCTGTTTCATTAATGTCTTTTTCTGAGCTTGTCTTGTTTTTTTTTTGTTTGGAACATATTTCTGTTTTCTCAGTTTGCTTGCCTGTCTGTGTTTATTTCTATGTGTTAGGCAAAACAGGTACCTCTTCCAGTCTTGAAGGAATGCCTTGTGTAGGTGATGAACTTTATTGTTCAGCCTTGCCCTAGGTGAACCTTTGTGATTGTCTAAGTGGCCTGATTTAATTTTGATAGGTCTCATTTTTGAGGGCGTGCCATGACCTGTCACTGTTCCAAAGGAAGGATCTCATTCAGCCCCCAGTTTCAGGCTGATTGAAAGACAGAACCTTAGGCAGCAGCTTTTAGCATTTGCAAATATATACAGTCTTTTGGGACTGCAGTCATAAACCCTGTTGGTTTCCAGACCAGAAGATCTGGAGATGTATCCTAGGTGACTGTTGCAAAAAAAAATGGGGCTTGACAAGTATATAATCTTCCTGGGAGGCATCATTGAGACAGTGAGGCCAGGGGAGAGCGCAAAGATGGTGTCTCCTTCTTCATGTTCCCTGAGAGCATCTCTGTAGCCTCTAGATGTTTGGCAGAACACTGAAACCTGCACCCAGGCCGAAGCTCTAGGGTAGGTAAATAGGCCTTTTTCACAAGGAGAATGGGGTTTAAGTCTGCTGTCTGTACCCTGGTGGGTGGTAGTCTGCTCAGAGCTGTCTTGCTGATGGAGCACAGGAATACAAGCCAGGTCCACTAGGGCCAGGTGATCAAGGGGTGTACCCTGAGGGGATTGCATGTGCCCACTGACTTTACCATGGAAGCTGAAGAGTGTAGGGGATGGGACATGCTCACCAGCTTCAGTAAGGCGGTGGGAGAGTGCCTCCTGTGCGCATGCCTGCAAGCTTTAACAGGGGAGCAGGAGAATGCCATGACCTCTTGAGCTCACTGCCCGAGCTGGGGAGAGGGAGGGGGCCACAGCTGCCTGTGCTCTTCAGCTTCAGTAAGGCAGCATGGTAGTTCTGTGACCCAGCGCCCCGATGGGCCTTAGCAAGGCCATGGGAGGTGTCAAGTCCTTGTCCACCCACCTGTGATGGGGGAATGAGGGAGAGTACAAAAATGACATCCATCAGAGCCTCTGTCTCTGGAGAGAGTCCCACCTGTCCCTGCCCCTTGAACAGATTAGCAAACGAACCTCCTTCATATATGGTCTAGGTGCTTTGCAAACTACTGCTTTTATGCTGGGTCCCGGGGTGTGTGACACCACCCAAGAGCCTTTTAAAAGGAGAATTTCAGCTCCCTACAGCCCTTTGGGTCCCTTGGATATAATCTTGCTTGGTTTTCTAAGCCAGATGTTTTGCGGGTTTCTCTCTCCAGTACAGGTCCCAAATGTTGGGGTGGCAGATATGGGGCATGAAACCCAGCTCTTCTGACAGAAGCTCTGGGATTGTGAGATTCCTCCCTGTTGTGTGGCACTGTGCCAGGGGTGGGGTTTGGTATATCCTACCCTTCCCGATGTAGTCCTTTTAACCTTTGTTGTGGAGGAGCAGTTCAGCTAGTTTTCAATTCTTCAGAAAGAATTATTCCATATTTAGCTGTAGATCTGGTGTGCCCATGAGTGGAGGTGAGGTCAGGGTCTTTCTATGCCGCTGTCTTAGACTGCCCTCTCCACCCCCCACCTCAGTTTTTTACTTTTACAATTAAGTTCTTGAGCCTTTAAAATTGGATACAAAATGACAAACAGGAACCAAAATAATTAATAACATCAATAAATTGCAATTATTGTGTGTTGCAGTTTTTTTAAAAATCAATTCTCTAACACTTTCTCTGGTAGAGTGAAATGCAGAACATAAATGAACACATTGAATTCACGCAACCTTGCTATTTGAGGTGTTAATATTATAAGGACCACTTCTCTTTCATTGTCAAAAGAAAGTGGTTATCTAATTAGAGGAAAAGGGTGTCCAGAGAATATTGTCAAGTTACTGGCTAAATAGGCTTTTGTTTTCTTGTGTCTTAACTTAGATTGTCTTCTCAGAGAGGAATGTAAATTTGAGTGCCTGAGATTTAGGAAAGGAATGCCCATCTTTGCGTAGACTTCACTCCACTTCCATTTATCTCACACCCTTTCCTTCCTTCTGTTCTTTTTTCCAAAGTGTACCATGGATTAGGAGTGTGACTGCTCTTAGCAAGGAGGAAGAAACAGGGGGAACAACTCATAGTTTTTCTCGTCTTTGGCTTTTCAGTCTTGGGAGGAACCTAACAAAGTAGCCTCTGAAATCAGTCACGAACTCAGAGAAACTTAGTTTTTACCATATTTGTGCTACTGATTCCTGCCGAGGCAAATACCTAGTAATATTTGCATACTTGACAATACATGTTAGAGAGTTTGTTGAGCTAACTCTTTTAAATAATCATACTTTGCTTTTGGTAATGCCTTTCCTGTAAATATCTGCCAAAATGTATAGAAATTGGAGCACAACCCCATGGATGACAAAGCTCTATGTTAGGCCTCAGTTGGACCATTTAGAAGTCTCTAAAGAGCTCCGCGAGAGGTCTTATAAAAGGATAGAGGTGCACAAGCCTGGCTGGGTGTGCCACTCCCTTACCCCATGGCTGAGTACTTCAGTCACTCCCATGGCAGGAAGAGAGGTGGCCCCTCCACCTCCAGGACAAGCTAGCTGTTCAGTGATTCCCAACCATCCTGGTGCTCCATGCCAACTACTGGGCAAGGACAAAGCAGCCCATGGTGAAGAACACTTAAAATGATACAAATGTTTAATTCTGTGAGCTGAAAAATCAGCAAAAATTTCTGAACATGCTGATGTTTTATCTTTTTCTTTGGGAATTTCTTGTGGGACTCTTTTATCCATTGGCTATTAGAGAAAAGGTGCTCAAGGGACTGTAAGCTTTTCAAAGGCCTACAGCAATGTTAAATTTCTTTGTTGTCTCCAAATAAAAAAACCCCTCAATCCAACAAAATTGAAATTAATTAATATTTAATTTAAATTTCTTTAGAACATACCATATCAACTAGTTTACTGAAACTCAACTTGAAAAAATTGTGATTCATAGGATTTATTTTAATATATCTGATATATTATGCAGATGATACCTCCGGAGTAAGAATTCCTAAATTTTTCGAAGGTCTTAAAGTTGTGTGTGTGTGTGTGTGTGTGTGTGTGTGTGTGTGTGTGTGTACACGTATGTTGGGGGAAGATGGTAGGGGGTAGGCAGGAGTGAAGGTAGCATAGGATGTAGGGAGGGGATGAGGTTTTGGGTGGAAGGAAACCCTCTTGAAAATCATGGCAAAATTAAAGGCCATGGTATTAAATATGATAATTTCTGAGAAACTCATATGAGGTTTCAAAAAGTGCTTCTAATGACCAAACTCTTTCCTTTTGAACAAGGATGACAGCTTAATTTTGAAATGGTAAACAGGAGTAAAAAGAAGTTGTGACGTGCAACTCAAATAAATTTCAGAGTTGGCAGTTGTTGTTTCTGGAGCGATGAGTGGGAAAATCTATTCTTAATGACCATAATCAGCATACATACACATGTGCTTTTCTTGAAGGAAAACGTCATGTGCTGAAATTGGAATCCATAAAACAGTTATGTTAAGGAATTGTTTTATCAAATGATTCTTTGCTTTATACAAGGCGTTTCTTGCAAATTAAGTCATTTTAAAGATGTGCACATGCTTGAATCATTGTCTATAAACAACCACCTATTTGGCAGGGAGTGAGAAGTGTGAAGCCCAAGCTCAACATGTCCGTCTGAGTCCGTTTGGGCTGCTGTAACAAAATAGCATAAACTGGTGGCTTATAAACAGCGGCAATTTATTGTTCACAGTCTGGAGTCTTGAAGTCCAAGATCAGGATGTCAGCACTGTTAGGTCTTGGTGAGAACCCGCTTCCTGGTTCACAGATGATGTCTTTTCACTGTGTTCTCATGTGGCAGAAGGGGCTAGGGAGCTCTGCAATCTGGCCCTCATCCGAATCCTGGAGGCTCTGCCCTCATGACCTAATCACCTCCCGAAGGCCCCTAATACCTTCTAATACATTACTTTGTGGATTAAGATTTCAACATATGAATTTTGGGAGGGCACAAACATACACCATAGCAATGTCTAAAACTCCATCCATTCCCATCCAAACTAAACCCACTGCCATCCTTCCTCACAGCCTCCACTCATCCTCCTTGCTACCTTGCCATCCCAGTTCAGGGCACCTTTGTTCACTCAGTTGCCTAAACCAGAAGACTCTCTCCCCCTTTTCCCAGTTTGTCCCAACTTGTACAGCTACCAGTTAATCTATCACATGTGCCTCCACTGCATGTTCTAAGTCTTGGAAAGGAATCTTTTTGTTCTGCATTTTCCTTTTCACAACACTTTTTCCTTTGGAAGGATTTTTGCAGTGAGTCAGATGCTCCAAACATTTGTGTGCATCGTCCCATAATTAACCCTTACAGTTCTCTTGTAACACAGGTCCTGCGGAATAGGAACCACAGAGGAGCTTAGGGCTGGTGGGGTCAGGAGGTGTGAAGAGATAAAAATTAGTGCTCACTGAGCCCCAGTTACGAGCCTGGCATTCTGTAGGTGCTTCATATATGTCAGCCAGTGTAATTCTTCCATGTAGGAGTTATACTCATTTGTGCTAGTAAGCGGGAAGCTGAGGCTCAGGGATTTAGACATGCTCAAGCTCACGCATGAGCTGGTGGGGAAGTGAGACTGGGCGCCAGGCTGGGTTCCCATCTTTCTGACAGTTCTTTCGCTCGATCCCGTGGCAAGGGAACAGATATTTAAAAGTGAAATCTTTTGATTTCTTTTCTAATTTCCAAATGCCTTTCTGCTTGTATATCCTTTTAATAAATTACTATAGCTAATAAAAATTAATAGAATACATGTTTATAATGAGCCATAATTCCAATGAGAGAGGACTCTAAGCCCTTTGGAAGTGACTGCTTGCTTTATTTTTTAAAAGTGTATTTTATTTCTTTGCTAAGAAATTGTGCTTCTCAAAAACGAACCCTAACAACTTCCCCAGAAATTGGAATTCTTTATACTTAATGGAACGTCAAAAGAGTTTCAGTGGAATTTTTAAAAATTGGAGGCACAGTCAAAGCTGAGTAGCCTGGAAGCTTGCCTTATAAGGTCATGGTGCTGACCGATCAGATTCATAACTTTAGGCAACATTAATGGAGCCGAGAACCTACCGATAGTGGAGTTAGCATAGCATAACTACAGACAGAAAGGACACAAACACCAGGAAGTGTGTTAGCTCCAATAAGCAGTCAAAAATTGGTTGATTAGTTATGTTTCATTTAGGATTCCGTGTTAAGTGCATTAAAGAGGGCATACACATAAAAGACTTTTTATTTTTCTTTAAACAACAGAAATCTGTTTCTCACAGTTCTGGCTGGCTTCTTTTCTGTCCTCGGAGGGGAGAGGGAGAAAGCAGGCTCTCTCAAGTGGTCTTCTTTTTGTTTGTTTATTTACTGAAGTATAGTTAATATACAATATTTTATTGGTTTCCAGTATACAACATGGTGATTTGACAGTAATCTGCATTATTAAATGCTCACTTCAACTAGTATAGTTACTATCCGTCAACATAGAAAGATGTTACAGACCTATTGACTATATTCTCCATGCTGTATTTTCATCCCTGTGACCAACTTACATTATGGTTGAGAATTTTTGTGCCCTTTTATCCCATCACCCCAAACCCTCTCCCATGGTAACCACCAGTCACTTGTCAGTGTCTAGGGGTCTATTGCTGTTTTGTTCATTTTGTTTTGTTTTTAGATTCCACATATAAGTGAAATCATATGTTATTTGTCTTTCTCTGCCTGGCTTCTTTCACTTAGCATAATACCATCTGGGTCCATCCATGTTGTTGCAAATGGCAAGATTTCTTTCTTTTTTATGGCTGGATAATATTCCATTGCATATATGTACCACATCTTCTTTATCCTTTCATCCTGAGTTGCCTCCATATCTTGGCTATTGGAAATAATGCAGCAATAAACATAGGGGTACATATATATTTTCAAATCAGGTATTTTATTTTCTTTGGGTAAAATCCAAGAAGTGAAATTACTGGGTTGTATGGTATTTCTAATTTTACTTTTTTGAGGAATATCCATACTGCTTTCTACAGTGGCTGCACCAATTTACATTCCCACCAACACTGTAGGAGGGTTCCCCTTTCTCCACATTCTCTCCAACACTTGTTATTTCTTGGCTGTTGGATAGTGGCCATTCTGACTGGTATGAAGTGATAGCTCATGGTCTTGATTTGTATTTCCCTGATGATTAGTGATGTGGAGCATCTTTTCACGTGCTTGTTGGCCAACTGTATGTCTTCTTTGGAAAAATGTCTACTCAGGTCCTCTGCCTATTTTTTAACTGGGTTATTTGGGTTTTTGGTGTTGAGTAGTATGAGTTATTTATGTATTTTGGAGATTAGCCCATAGTGGGTATATCATTTGCAAATATATTCCTTCATACAGTAGTTTGCCTTTTAGGTTTGTTAATTGTGTCCTTTGCTGTACAGAAGCTTTTTAGTTTGATATAGTTGCACTTACTTATTTTTGCTTTTGTTTCTCTTGGCTAGGGAAATGTATCCAGAAAACAGTTACTCATGCTGATGTTCAAGAGGTTCCTGCCTATGTTTTATTTAAAAGTTTTATCATCTTCTTTTTTAAAATTGAAGTATAATTGACTTACAATAGCCTCTTGGTTTCAGGTGTACATTATAGTAGAAGTCTCTTGAATATTTAGGAAAATCAGAATTAGGGGAAAATTTGTCCCTCTTTTGGGTCAATGAAATGATTTCTGCTTTTGGGAGGTCTGAGGCCTGTACCATCTTTCCATCACTCACCACAGAAGGTGGGTGAGTCTCTCACAAACACTGGCTCCAATTTCCTTTGGGTAAATAGAAGGGTTAGACACTCTCCCTAAGACCTTCCAGGTTGCACTCCAAGATTCACATTTGTTGTGACAGTTCTTTTCACCTCATGAAGAGAAAGATAGTAATTCACTTATTTCCATATTCATGAAGATTAATGTCATAACAGTGTTCAGCCTTCATATCCGTTCTCTTTATGAATTGCAACCCCCAGAACTTGTGCTGTGCTGGATGCATGGAAAAACAAACGACTTTCATGCATATTGAGGCTCTTATCTTACTAATCTGTCTTGTGTAAACTATGTCCCTAAGGTGTAACAATCATTCTTAACTACACATTTGTTTAGATTTTCTGACATGGAACTGTAGTTACTTAAAAAGAGGCTTATGCTTTTATAATTCTGGAATAAGACATTGATTTGTTAGTATTACTTTTCAGGAAATGATTCCATCTATTTGCAAAACCACAGTTGAACCGGATCACCTTAAATAATATAAATAGCTATCATGAATAAGGCAAAAACTCAACTGCTCCTTAGCACGTGCCTTATTTTCTAGCAAATTTATGTTTATATGCCAATTAAGATATGAGGTCATAATTTATTTCCCAAACCCAGAAAAGATCTAGGGAATTGTTGTAGCTAGAAGGACAAACTTCAAAATATAAGAATATAAGCTCCGACTACTCAAAGCTGCTTCCTCCCGGTCTCCCCTCATTCTGGCCCCTGCGCTGTATTATTGTAGTTCTCCACGGGAGAGGAAATGAAAGCTCTCAAGACCCAGGCAGCCCCACTGAGGCTGCTTCATAGGACATTCGTGAGGATATTCTGTCTGTGAGCCATAAAATTGGATCCATGAC
Source organism: Smutsia gigantea (assembly GCA_032199065.1). Taxonomy (NCBI): domain Eukaryota; kingdom Metazoa; phylum Chordata; class Mammalia; order Pholidota; family Manidae; genus Smutsia; species Smutsia gigantea. The sequence continues at coordinate 266,877 of JAVSCE010017810.1, read as the reverse complement.
AAGGCAGGTCACTGAGGGAGAAACAAAAGCCAGGATTTACAGGCAAACAAAAGTGCCTAAATATTCTTCATGGAGGGAAAATACTTCATGGAGCTGAATGAAGTAAGAAGTAGAAGATGGTGCTAAGCAAAAAGCGTGAAGTACAACTCGGCCTTATTCCATTTTTAAAATTGCTTGATCACTTTAAATGTCGAGCAACTTAAAAACAAAGGGTTTTCTTTTGGAAGATGAGCCATTACAGCTCCATTCCAGGAGGGCCTAAGCTGGGTGTCTGAGGTGAGATGCTGGCGGGGTTTCCCATCCCCAGCCCCTCTGCCTTGCTCCATCAGGGGTCTTCCTTCTCATCTTAGACCGTTTTGCATTCTCTCTACTTCCCTATTTTTCAGTGTCACCCTCCATGAACATTAGTAATATCTAACAGTTCATCAAAGAACTCCTTGTGTCACTTTGCCTTAAGGGTCTGCCCACCCTGTCAGCCACGTTACCTTAGTTTTCTTGAGAGTATGATGTGCTGTGTGTAATCTGTGGAGCAGAAGATAAAGATCCCTTGAAAACGAGCTCAAGGAGCCTTTGATGGTTTCTCTGACCCCCCCAGGGAGAGGAATAGTGAGAGTTAACATTTATTAAGGAGCTTATGGTGTGACAGGCACCCTAATGTAAATGCCTTAAGTCACTGGATCCTAACAGTGGCTTCGTGAGAGAACTATTACTGTTTGCATTTTACAGATGGGCAAGCAGAGGTTCGCAGTTGGTAAGGGGTAGGGCCTTGCTGTTCTATTATGTTGGTTTAGACTCTCTCCCTCTCCTCTGACACCTGGCTGCTAGACTTAACTCTTTGCTTTGGCCCCATATCAGCCTGACTTGTTACTGGAAGCTCTTCTTAGTTTTGGTGACCTAGCTGTTAACGGAACTGCTGGACTCATGGATCCCATGTACATTTGGGTTTGTTTTTAGATTGTTCTCTTGGCTTCGTGGCACAGCCTTCTCCATAGCTAAAAGTATAAGTGACCTCATTTCTTTCCATCTCCTCCCTCAGCTCCATGTTATTGCCTGGCCCCAACTATATGAGGGAGCAAATTTGGATAGGAGCCATGGACCCCCCTTCTAGGGAAGATGCTGGCAAGAGCATAGTTTCAGAGTTGAGCGAAATGACTTAGAGTTATGGACAGGACCTCTAGTTCTAGAAACTATCTACCTGACCGAACACTCCACGAGGACAGGGACTATTTCAGTTTTGTTTACCTCTATCAGCACCAGCAGGGTACTTGGTGCATATTAAGTGCTCAGTAAATACTGAGTGAAGACATGAATTCATGACTGACTAGAAGGCAGTGAGAGTGGGAAGGCTAAGGAGTGGGGTGTCAAAGCAGGGCCACTCAGATGTAGGCTCTGTTCCTCACACACCAGGTGCTGGGTCCGCTGGGTAAGGTCCACAGGAGCCAAGACAAGCGCCACCAGATGGTGGATCTGAGGCCCCAAGTAGACTTTCTGCTTCCTTTGTGGCCTGGTTCAGTGACTGAGAACAAACTGGCTTGGGATAGATTCACCAGGGGACTAGAAAAGACAAAGACAGGGGGGCTGTTCCAAATTTCCTAGTCTGCCGTTCCTGGAAGCAGAGGACTGAGGCAGGTCTCTAGCTTCTGTTATCTACCTTCTCTTCAGCTAGTTTCTGGACAATGCTCATGTAACTCGGGCTGGGGGAAATCTGTCTCCCAGCCTGGGGTGAATTACCTTTGAAACAGAAATCAGTCAAAGAGAGAAATGAAGTGGGAGACACCCGTTTATTGCTTACAAGCCGTTGTCCACTTCCGCCCGCCCGTATCTGCAAAAAGGGACCCCACCCAGCCTCTCTGGTCCAGATATACCCTCACTCCCCCTACCCTTGTGATCACCTATTGATGTGGAGATGAATTACTTCTCTCCACCCCTTGGAACACCTATTGATATGGAGATGGCACTAAGTCCAGGTGAGAGATTCTGGAAATACTGCAGTTTTACCCAGAGCTCACCATTTGCTTTATTGTTTCTTTCACTGAAGCCCTGAGTCTGCCACACACAGGTTATAGCTATAGGCACCTGAATCCTTTTCTTTCATAACCAACTCAACAAGGCACTGTTTGCTGAGGCACTTGGTCATTTTCCTTAACCAGCCTCTACTAACATGGCATTCAAAGTCCTCACTGCTACTAGGTCTGGCCATTCGTGGCCTCCCACACTCTTGCTCAGGGATGTGTCCTATCTCATATTGGTATCCTCAGTGTCTGGCATAGTGCCTGGCAGAGGGCTCATACTCAGGAAATGCTTACTGCATGAGCAAATGAATGCATGAAAGAGACATGTGATGCACAGGGCACATAGACCATGGATTGATGGGGTCTCCAGGGGAAGTACTCAGCACTGTGGGGCTTTGAAACTAAGTTTTGGTGAGCAAACATCTATCAGAGTCTTCATTTTTAATCTCTCCATCTTACATTTTCTAAATCAAGTGTTAGGACTTCTCATTTCTTGTATTTTACTACTAGGGACATATTTTGTGCTTGAATAAGACACATTTAAGCTTTTGACAACCTTTAAAAATTTTAAGTACAAATTTTTAAATGAGTAGTGAAGGTTTTGCATCTCACCTCAAGAAATTATAAAAATCTTGAGAGAAAATCTTGAGTAAGTAGGTGAGTCATCTTGATTCTCTCAAAAATAAAAATATTAAAGCCTTCTGTTGAGCCATATTCCCTTGACTTATAATGTTGAAATTATTATGCTAAATATTAACTTGTGTAATTACTATACATTTTTCAAGTTAATTCGGCTTGGATAATGAATTTGGGTGATTAAATTGCATGTCTGGATATGAAGCCTACTCTTAAATATGAAAAATAATGAGAGACAGGGAATAACAGAGGTAATGGAAATCCTTGCCCCCAGATCTTCACATCTGATTTTAATATTTTTTTCAGCATTTCACACTAAGCTTTTGGCAAGTAGCCGGCAAGCAGAATGGTCTGCTTGGAGTGTCAGCTTCTCTAGTTCCTGTTCACTTCCACACAGAAGTCCCAATGTGCAGTGCGATGGCTGAGTGCCCGGTGGCTGGAGGCATAGAAGCAGAGATTCTGGTTCATTCACAAATTGCCCAGTCAGCTTCTGGAATGATCGGGAGTCAGCTGTGACAAATCTGGTTTTCATATCAGGCATGAATAATGCTGGGCATTAACTTTATATATTTTTTCCTGTCTCAAAACCATTCCCAACCATAAGATTCCTTTTCTATTGTTTAAAAAATAATTAAATAAAGAGTAAGCCTTTATCTTTTTTTGGTCACAAATACCTTGCATTACATTTAGAGAAATAAAAATCTTAAGAGCAGTTCAGCAAATGAACAAATAGAACTTGTTTTTGATTTCAGTATGACACCTGGGGTGATTATATTTATCTTTTTCCCTAACTTTTTTTTTTTGCATCTGAGATATTAAAGAACTAGTTCTGATTCATTACTTGCAAATGCATTGGAGATTTACTGCTCTGTCAGGAAAAAGTTAAATAAAGTAATGGATATTTGCAATTGTATGTTCCCCTTATCTGCCGTGGAGAAAAGATCCTTTGTTCTCTGGGCCTGAGACAGGGCTACTGTAGTGCTGAAGGAGGTGTGGGGTGGGGAGTGGGGAGGAGAATGGCAGAAACCAACAAAAGGACAGATTATGTTACATTAGGAAAGAGAAGAGAGGGGACAGAAAGGACATTCAAGGGCTAAGGCAGGGAGAGAGAGAGAGGGAGAGAGAAAATATGAATGAATGAATGGATATGGGAGAAGGAGATTATGAGGAGGTGCTGCTGAGTGGTGAGAGCCGGTTTTGGATGCTTCCTGGGCTGGACTCCAGGAAGCCCCATTTTATGCTGGTTACACTATTAAACCAAAGCGCTCAGGATTTGTAAGAGTGCAACAATCCTCACAACTCAATGTATACAAAATCTTCACCACTTTGCTCTTTCCTCCTGTCTGTTCTGTAGTGTAGTTTTGCACTGTCTTTCATTCTGATGCCAGGGTTCTTGTTCATGAAGCCAAAGAATGAGCTTCACAAACACTGAAGGTAGGAGAGCAAGGTACAGGCTTTTATTTAGAAATAAAGTGAGAGGAAAGAGCTCCCGGCTCACGCCAGGAGGGGACAAGAGAGCCCGGGTGGTATGTTGTCTAGGGGATTTTGTAGGCAAATGAGGATTTTTCAAGAACATGAAAAAAAGGCTTAGGGGTGTGGACTTGTACCACCTGCCCTGTCCTCAAGGTGGGCTGGGTTGATCTCTGCTTGCTAGGGCTGTTTACAGTGAAGTCACGGGTTATACTGAGATACTCTTCTTTATTTGTGAAACACTCAAGCATTCTAGGCCAAGTTGCTCCTGGCCTTTTGACCTTTAACTGACCTCACTGAAGATGTCTATATTCTTAGTCTGGTATCTTGATCCTAGAGAATTACTGTGACCTTGACTTTGCATAATGCTTAACACAGAGTTTCAAAACGGACTTCTTTGCCCATTGTTATATTGCTCTGACTGTAAATATCTCGCCCTGCTTTTTCTGGAGGCCCTCACCCTACTCTGACTACACCCATGGTCCCTGTCTCAATTCGCTTGAGGATAACCAAAACACAATAGACATGTTGTTTTTATAACATACAGTTCTATTGAGGATGAAATTTAATTTTTATAGTCTGAAATTGGAGTGGTTCCTCTCAGAAACTCTAAGCATAATTTTCCCTTTAACATATTTTATTTATTTATAAATTTTTGTAAGTTGAGAAAGCTTCCTTGGGAACATCAGCTAAGTCATGGTCTGGACTCTGAGAATGTTATTACATATCAATATTAATTTGACTTTGATACTATATCAATGCAAATGTCCTTTCCTTTTTTTTTTTACAGAGACTAGTGTTTTACACTGGCTCTGACTATAATTTTAAAAATCTGTGCTTATCTTATTTTAAAATCCTTTTTTCCTCATTGATTGTGTTTTATTCATTAGATTTTTCTGTTCTTGTTGGTGCCTCACTTTTCATTCCCTTTTGAAAGTTTCTGTGCAATAAAGTAACTTTTATCTGATGCATATTATTATAGGGCTTTGCATATGGTAGGTGCTCATGTGTGGAATAAAGGTAAACTAGTAAAGTTCCCCAACTAATTTTAGGGGACAGTGGGTATAGTGGTTTCTTGATGTGTCCACTTGGCTGGGCTAAACTATAGTCCTTAGCTGTTCACAAAAACACTAAGTTAGGTGCTACATGAAGGGATTTTGCAGTTTAAAGTCCTTAATTAGCTGCTTTAATCAAAAGGAAGGTTACCCTGGGTGGGTCTGACCTAACCAGGTGAGACCTTTCAAAGAGGTCTTCCCTTGGCTTAGACTCCAGCAGCTTCTGGTCTGTATTTGCTTTCCCTTTATGCTGCATCTTGAGGTTGTAGCCTGCTTATAATTTTCCTTTCTTGATGGTCTGTGGACAATAAGTTTCAGCTTGTGCCTATAGGGCTCCGACCTGCTTGTGATCTTTCTTCCTGATGCCTATGGACAGGAGCTTCAGCCTGTGCCCATGGATAACAGCTTGTTCATTTTTTGCCTTTATCAATTTTGGCCCTATGGACTTCAGGCTTGTTTAACCAGCCCTCACAATTGCATAAACCAGTTCCCTGTGACACACACACACACAAACACACATACACACATGCACACACCCTTGACTGATATCTGAAACAGGTTAAACTCTGATTGAATAGGCATCTGATTCCTCCTCTTTGATAGCCTAGTGATCCTCATTAAATTTAGTTCTCAGGAAATCTTGGCCAAATAATTCCTGGAATCCTCAAGGTCTAAAATGGAGTCTACCTGAAATATAATTTTAATAAACATGTAGGCTTTGGACAAACTAGTGTACCTTGGGAGTTCAGTGTTTCCTTTTAATTTCAATGTTTTCCCTTTTATTATTATTATTTATTTTTTGTTTTCCCTTTTATTTTAATGAAAATAGCTGAAAAGTTTCGAACATATTTGTCCTCATTTCTCTCTCATGTGTCAGAAATCAGTGAGCAAATAAACTCATTATGGACCCAGCCCAGAAAAGACTGCTCTGCTGGCTTATGAACAGCTCCATCTCAGCTAGTGAAGATGCTCAGGGTTGAGGGCTGGTCTTTTCTGAAGGTGCTGAGCCAGGAGGGTTTTCTGCACACACTCTCACTTCTAGAGGGAGGACAACATTTCCTCCAGCCCCCTCATTCGACCTGGGAGGAGTCAAGGATAAGCAGAATGCTCAAGGGCACATACAGGTCACTAAACTGGGCTGGGTGGGAAAATAAGAAATGTAGATGTTACTTGGAGAAATGGAGGAGTTGTAAATAGAATTGATGAGGAACAATATTTTCTGCCTGTCTGACTTTTTCCTTTCCTCCTTCCCTTCCTCCCTCCTTTGGTTCTTTCTTTCATTTTTCTCTCTCTCTCTTCTTCTTTTTCCTTCCACGTAGCAGATATGGTAAGGTAAGGTTGTGAGGAAATGCGTCAGGAAATATTCCTAATTGACAGGTTATCAGAGACTTGGAAGGCCAAGCCAGGCTCTGTCAGGGTTGGGGTTGGGGACCCGCATGTGAGGAAAGGAAGCAGGAAGCCGACAGCTTGATCCCACTCGGATCAGGGCTGTGCTCAAGGCATTCTCTTATCTGTGTTTCTGCTTGTGTTTGTCTTGGGAAGCTGGTGCCAAGAATAGTTCTAACCTGGGAGCATCTGGGGAAGAAGCAGAAACACAGGGAGGCCCACGTGGAAGGGAGGAAGAGGTTGGCTGGTATCCAGACTTCTGTCAAAGGCAAGAGAGAGTCTGGCTCATAGATGGCCTGGCCCAGTTCACCAGGGCTGGTGGGAAGTAAGTTCAGGTGCCAGGCCACAAAGCACGTTTCCCTGGAGTATCTCCTTACATGTGTGCCTGGGAAAATATGGAGGCAAACTGGCCACAGTGCTGGAGGAAGTGGCTGCCATGTGACTGTCATAACAGACAGGTGTTCTTGGATTTAGGGACTCAGAATCCTGTTTGTCTTTTGGAAACACAACTAACAGAAAGATGCCCTAGTTCTGGCTGATGGGCTGGCACAACAGGAAAGCCTCTTCAAAGCTGTTATCTCACTCAGCCCTAATCCTACAGTGTTTGCTTTTTAGAAGTAAAGTAAATAGAGGAATAAGAGGAACAGAAAATTACCTAGACTTCTTTAGAGGACCTATTTAGCTTGGCTTGTGGTAAAGAGAGTAACTCCGAGGAACATTATGCTAGAGAGATTTAGGAGATTAAGGAGATTATTAAAACATTCTTTCCTGGCTATAGCAGGGGTTTAAAATCACTGTCAAGAAAACAAAAGAAGTGTTGCCAGGGAGCCTAGTATGAAGTACACAGAGTGGGATGTTTTAGCATCAATCTGTGTTTTACCTCCAGGAATACCAGATGATGGAACAATTGTATTAGGCACCCCAAAATGATAGTTTATCATAAAAGGGTCACATGCTCCATTACCTTACAAAAGAAATTTTATTTGAATTATAATGCATTTCTGTATTTTGTGAAAGATTGGTAGTAGGTGTAGTCTTTTGTAATAAAGGGCCGCTGACTAGAATTACAGTTCCCATTAACAGCAGTGTAAGTGAAATAATTTTGTTTCCACAGTCATATCCTAAGGGTAAATGAGTCAGAGGGAGTGATTAAATTGAAAACACGAACCCAGCAATAATCACTATATATGTATCCCATGGGGATGACCCTACTTTTTTTCCTCAGGACTTTAGCTTTCTCAGACATTTACCACCATATCCAGATATACTGATAACAGTAATAGGGTGATTGAATATGCTCTTAGATTTTCCACTATAGAAGTATTCTCAGCACAAGAGAACATATTGATATTCCTTTCTGAATTGAAATATTATATAGAGGGCCAAAGGATTAGACAGATTAGCAAATAATTTGATGGCAAGAAAAGTACCATAGATCAGCAGCAATGAGCTTTTGTAGTAAAAACACAAGTACAGTAATGATAAAAACAATACTTGGCAAAGTTATAGGGGATCTATTTGAATCTAAACAGCTTTTCACACAGAGAATAATAGAAACATTATAAATGTCTATTTAAAGTAGTTATTCTGATCCTGTAATCCTGAGCAATTGGCAAAAATGGGAAATTATGTTTTAGCTCGTACAAAGGAGATTCTACTTTAGGAAATTATGTATGTCTTCAAAGCAACATCATTCTCTGAAGGCTGCTTATTTCTAATGTATTTTTGGATTTCCTTTGGCTTGGACCACAGTGACACTCTAAAGTTTTAATATGAGGATTTATGTCAACATTAACTACTCTGTATACCCTCTTTGCCACTGGTAGAGGAGGAATTCCTCACCTGACAGACTTGGCTGGCTGATTGGTAGTTTTCACATGTGTTAACAGTACACTACGACCTAGTGTGTTTTTTAGGGTCAGTGTAGATGTGGAAGAAGAACAAGAGCAGGAGCTATGCATGAATGGAGAGACAGAGAGGCAGAGGCAAGTGCAGACCAGCTTGTCTGGAGATGGCCATTTAGATCCACAGAGAAGCAAAAGGTATGAGATGTGTCAGAACTGAGCCACGGTGACAGAGGAGAAAAAGACAAGAGCTATGTTAGGGAGAGATGGCAGTGTCAAGAAAGTGCAGAAACTTCGATAGGGCAAGAAGGAAGCCATGAACACTCTTGCAGAGATGTGTGTTTATGTGTGTTTCGTGTGTACATTTACTGCTGGAAGCCTTAGTCCTTTACTTTGACTGATTTTACTGTCCCAAAGGTGCCTGAGGTTTCAGTCTAAGCTTTGTTGGCCTTTGGAAGAACCTGGAGTGAGAGAGCAGGGTGAGGAGTGGAGGTAGCCTACCAAAGGTGAGGCAGGGTGGTGTGGTGGGCAGTGTGCCAAACCCACCCTCTTACTTCACCCTTGTACTTGAAGTTGTTTCCAATCAGCCCTGTCCAGAGACTTCTGGCCTGGCTCATCCAAGACTTGCCACACTCATTCAGGGCATCTGCACCAGACTGCTTTGGAAAGTAGCCCCTTTTTTTCTTCTTCAATCATTTTTACATCAGGACAAAGAACTTTGTAGCATCTCCTCCATTCCCACCCACCTACCACACAAATTCTGTCCACAAAGTAGAAGGCAGGGATTGGTTAATTCAAACTGTTTATTGAATGAATGAATGGTTTATTTTTTCCTGCCAGCTCATTTTATTTAGCCATTTCCAAACTTCTGTACTAAGCTCTCTGCTCTAGTCTTCTCCTCAGGGGAACTCGTCTTCTTCTCTGGGTTGAACTTTGTGGTACCATATGTACGGCTCCCAGAACTTGGGAATTTGTTTCTCTCCAACTTCAGATCTGAATTTTCAATTGTTGTATGCCCTATAAGTTTTCAAAACTCAACATGTCCACATGGAATTCATTTCCTTCCTTAAGTCTGATTTTCCTTCTCCTTCATTCTGTATCTCAGACTTCATGATCCTACAATCACCCTGTATTCACACAACGTAGAAACTTCGTTGTTATCCCGCTTACTTCCTACATTCTGTTAGTCAAGAAATCACATTCATTTTTCCTCTTCAAGAATCTTTATGCATTCCCTCTCTGCCCTTTCCATAGATACTGCCTAGTTCAGAACCTCATTATCTCCACATTGTCGTTTGAATCACTTCCTGAAACACCCATGGCCATGTCATTCCCCACCTGAAGTGCTTAGCAGAGATGTGTTAGGATAGAACTTGTCTCCGGCCCTCTGACTCTCTGAAAGGTCCAAAAGAGCCCAGTCTCTTAGGGTGAGTCATGCTTTGCATCGAAGGTGTTCTATAAAATGTACGACTGAAAGATCCTTTAAAAAATTCAATATATTCTAGAGATGGAGGTGCTTCTGACTTGATTCAGTCATGACCTAATTGTCTTGGTGAGAGCTATTAATATGTTGGAAGGAATTCCTTCAGGTCCTCTCTTTCCCATAATGAATGTTTTAAGGGCAGCATTCAAAATCAAGGTCAGCTCACTATGGCATCATTTGCCATGGTACCAGATAGAGGTTTTAAGGCAATCTGATTCTGAGGTATGAAAAAAATTTCCATGTGAAAACTAGCTAAAGTTAATTTCATTAAAACAGTCATGGGGAATATAATATCAAGAGGCCTAATGACATTTATTTTTACCATAGCAGTACCTATAGATGTCTGCAATGATGATGGGGAGACCCTGGGCACAACAGAAGGGGTTTCTAGCCGCCAAAGAGTTACCTTCTTCTGCCTTTAAATACGTGATGCTTTTGTTCACTTTTCTGTATTGCAACTGGGTCCCCTTTGTGTGTCTGACATTTTCTCTTTTATGAGGCTTTCTAGCTCAATTGCCTTTCAAAACATGTTTGTTTCAGTGAATTAAAATATTGAATTGCATTGGATGCTACTGTGATTTAATTTTAAGGATGTGGTACACACATGCACAATATATTTCAGCCACTCAGCCAGACACCTACCCCTCAAACCGACAAGCATTGAAAAATGTTTGCTTTGTGCCTAGTAGGGAGCAGATATCATTTTTTCTTTTCTTTTCTTTTTAATGAGAGGAGTTTTGGTTTTGATAAAAGCCTTCTTTTCCTTTAATAATTGAAAATAGAAACTTAAAAGCAATAAGGGAACCGGTATAAAAAAATAATAAGAAACTGTAGGGTTCTGAAAAGAGAGAGGGGTTAATTCCCTGTGAATGGATTTGATTTCTGGTGGGTGAGGTACAGACACAGGACTGTTTGCATAGTTTCCTCAAGCACTTGAGAGTCCCTGGGTGGAGTGGGACTGAGGAAGGACAACACCAGGACACCGTCGCTGCCCTTAAGTAGGCATGTGAAACTGCATTTGCTTAATCCATGAGGCCGCATGTCTCATGGAATCATGACAAATGATGTTTGCAGTCTCAGAAGATGACACACCTTATAAAGCAGAATTACAGATTTATCCACTTTCAACATGACACATAGAAAACCTGGCTTTATAAAACAAAAAATTGAGTTAATAGTTTGCTTTCCAAAAAGATTTACTCTAAGTCTATTTAGCATTCAAACTCCCCTAGCATATTTCATACACGCTAGATTCACCTCCCTGCAACTACCCAGAACTATCAGGACTTAGCATAGTGAGGAGGACCTTTAGTAGCTCATACGAACTTGCTTCTGTGTAATGATGACCTGAGTGAAGGGCGTCTACAGACGATCCTTCAGTCCGCAGTTGGCCATCAGTTTAAGCCCAGTTTCAGAAACCTGCAGTTTCCTGAGAGGCATGATTTCTGTGGTCAAAACAGAGACAACATCTGGGAGTTAGGATTCCATAAGCTAGATTTCTCTGTCTTTCTTTATGACATACAAAAAGGAAATATTACTTACTCCTGATTTAAAATCCTTCCCAAAATCTTTTAGGAAAAAGGGGTAAAGACAAGTGATCTCTTTCCTTTGCTCACTCTCTGGTAAAAATGTGCTGAGAGGAGACAGAGTGGATGAAAATTAAACATTTTTTTTAAAGGATATATAATGGGACTGTATAAATTAACATGTTTGAGAACTACAGTTCTTCCTTCCAACCCTGCCAACCTCCAGGTTTGTTGAGATATAATTGATATATAACACTGTGTGAGTTTATGGTATATAGTGTATTGATTTGATAGACTTCCATATTACAAAATCATTACCACTGTAGCATTAGCTATTACCTGCATTATGTCACATAATTACCATTTTTTGTGTGTGTGGTTGTGTGTAAGGTAAGAACATTTAAGATCTATTCTGCTAGCAACTTTCAAGTATATAATACAGTATTATTAACTATAACCACTGTATTGTACATTAAATTCCCAGAACTTATTCATCGTATAAGTGGACGTTTTTATTCTTTGACTAGTATCTCTCCATTTCCCCTAATCCCCAGCCCCTGGTAACCACCATTCTAGACTCTGTTTCTAGGAATTTGGCTATTTTAGATTCCATATATAAGTGAGATCATACAACGTTTGTCTTTCTCCATTTGACTTACCTCACTGAGCAAAATGTCCTCAGGTCGCATCCCTGTTGTTGCAAACAGCAGAATTTCCTTCTTTCTTATGGCTGAGTAATGTTCCATTGTGTGTGTGCATTAGTGTTGATAGTAGGTTCAGACTAGGTGGCATAAGAGGTCTCATATTTATGGATGAGAAAATAGAAGCATAGAGAAATTAAGCAACTTGCTTAAAATTACACAGCTGGTTCAGTAGGGATTCTGGATGTGGAACATGACAGTTCATTGGAGACTCTGTGTTCTCAAGCATTGCACCAAGCAGTGAAATTTTATCCCCTGTTCAGGCCACCAATCCCGTTCCAGTTCTCAGAGGCAATTTTCTGTCAACAGTCTGGGTTATAAGCTTCAAATCCCTAGGTGCAAACATATATACTAACCATGCTATACAGTTTGGATTTTAAAAAATTTTGGCAATGATATTTTTCAGCTCCAAGAACCTTTGCTAGTTCCTGATTATTCCTTTTTCTCTGAGGATACTAATTATACTGCTACTATTAAATAGTAAAGTTTTTCTATTCCCTTCTTCAAGTTTCTTCCTCGATCTTTACTAAGCTTTGATATTTAATGCATGATGAGCTGGATTCATTGGTATAGGTAGCAGGCTGGATTTCTTCCATGGTTTGCAGATCTTTCTATTTTACTTGTTTTTTCCACAAGTAGGTTTTAGATGTATATAGCAATTTTGTTGTCTTCTGTTTTTCTAATTAGCCAGTTTCTGCTTTTATCTTTTAATCCCTTCTCCCTGCTTTCCTCAGGTTTTTGTTCTTTTATTCTAGCTGTGGCATTTATGGCTTTTTCTGGCATCCAGGCAGTGCATAGGCAGAGTTATCTGATGCTTTTCTCTGGTGCATCTGTTTTCCTCAAAGATTGTTAAAAAAAACTATTATGTCACTGAAACTAGCAGGGGATATTATGAAGTAAAATTCAGAATTTACAGGTATATTAATGAGAGAAGGCAGCCTTGGAGGGGATTAGGAGTGGGGGTGAGTGGGGAGAGGCTGCTTTGGGCCGTGTCCTATCTCCACAGGTGCTTGGTCATCCCCTTTACCTCTGCCTCTATGGGCTATTTTGGTCCATACACTGAAGGATTTGAGGGCAAATCATTTCATCCAGGCTGGAAGGGCCTGGTCCTGCCAAGGACTAGCCTGAGTGGTGTGTGTGTGGTGGGATGGGTAGGGACTGTTTTCTCCAGGTTCTTGGGGACCGTGGAAGCCCCCACCACAGCACGGGACTAGGGAATCCATTGCATATTCTCTGTGAGCGTGCTTCTATGTTCTGAGACCAAAAGTATGACTTGCTTTCATTTAAATGCGCTCGCTCCCTGTGCAGCCAAACTTCATTTGCTTGTAACATAAATTTGGGAATGCTTCCCTCTGTTGTTATTTTATTTTATTTTGTTTCAGAGCCCCCTTTTCTTGAATGTTTTTGGAAAAATTTCATAAGAAGAATTTATATAGGGGACATATGCTCCTAAAGATATCATCAGTACAATATCTGCATATATTTTGGTATAAAAATCATTTCATTTCCCCAGTCTTTGCATAAAACATTTAATGAAGATGTGTCACTTGGTTTCTTGTCTCCCAGAGGATGAGTACCCTAGTTTGAGAGAGAGAGGAAATTAGGAGTCCTTTATGTAATCATTTTTATTTTCATTTGGTTTTTTGAGCAAATAAAATCCTAGGGGGTTAATGGAAGTGGGGCATAGGAGACTGGGCACATTAGGAGGGAAGGAAACCAATCCTGAGTGCCCAGTGGGTGCCATGTACTACGCCAGTAACTCCATAAACAGTCACAACATATCTCAGTCTTTAAGAATATCAACAAGTGTGCAGACTGATGGTGTTAATAGCCCAAATCTTCACTTTTTGCCATGCAACGTATTGTTTAGCACCCTACTGCCTGACTCTGTACTGGGCCATGTGACTTGCTGTGACCAGTTGGAGGTAAGCAAATACGAGGCAATTAAGGGCTTAAAAAAATCCTGTGTAGCTGCCTTTGTTCTTTCTTACCACTTGGCCATGTCATGAGAATGAACCCAGGCTAGCTGGCTGGAGAATGGGACACTTGAAGCAAGGCAGAATTGCCCTAACTGTACCAGCTGAGGCCATCCTAGATCAACCAACAGCCAGTCAAGCCCCAGCAGAGCCAACCCTCCGTCATGAGCAGGCCAGTCGCACAGCGGACTCCTAGGTGTGTACGCCTACGTGCTCAGCTTGATTGAGTTCAGCCTAAATCAACTGCACCCTACAGCCTATGAGCTAAATGCATGTTAATTGTTGTCTGCCAATGAGGTTATTTGTTATGTAGCATTATTGGGGCAATAGGTAGCCAATGCTGCAAGGTGTGTGTTACTAATAGTCTTTTTATAGAGGAGGAAAATAGGGCTCAGAAAGGTTAATTAATGTACCTAAGGTCACATACATAAGTGGCTGGGCCCATGTTTGACCCAAGCCCTCCTCACGCTTCTGAATTCCACTGAATGGGGATTAGAGCCAGGAAACATGACAGGATAAATTTATAATCTTTAGAATAAAAAGCTTAGTCTCCTTCTGGCCCCAATGCTGATTCTTTGAAAACATGGTCAAATATGAAAACAAATCTAAAAGTAGATTAGTTTTGAGGAAAGTAAAGCCATTAAAAAATACATTTTTTGCATTTACTAAATTTATTTTTCTTTTTACATATTTTAAGTTGAAATTGCTTCTCACTCAAGTACTCGTTCCTTTCTATTTATATGATACATGCCATGAAGACTATGTAAAAACATAAAAGGAACTCTTACCTTTCTTAGATGAAGAAAATAAAAGTATTATGTAGTTTTCTCTGTTGGTATAAATGAGCAGATTAGGCATAAGTAGGAGATTCAGCATATCTGTATTTCCCCAACACAAAAAACAGTGCATTTGAACACCTTTTTTGTGTTGTAGTACATTTTTGTTAACAATCTTTTATTATATAAAAAAACCTATCTCTACTCCTTATAGAAGTTTTAAAATCATTTCACAGCTGAGTGGAACCCTAAACAGAGCTATCTTAGTGTAATGAAGCAGAAAACGATTGCTTCTTAACAAGACTGGTATATGGTGACAAACAGCTCATAAAAATCCCATCTGCCACTGAATGCCTCTATTTTAGTTGCCTTAGAATCTAAATAGTATATTTCCTATTTCTTTTCAGAAACAACAGAGGAAATAGAAAGCGTTCTCCACCATCAAATTGTCCTCTGACAAGAAAAGCATTTGGTCCTTAATGTACTGATGTGGTTTATTCATAGGACCACACGTGTCTGGTGATGTCCTTTAGACTTACAGGGATTTTGACTGCCCCCCCTCCACCACCCGTTACAGGTTCCAAAAGGGTCATACAATAATGCCATGCCATTTCTGATATTTTAACATCAGAGAATGGCCTGTGTACAAGTTGGCTTTAGGTTTTGTTCAGTAAAAACAAAAGACAACTCCAGAGTTTGCACAAAGAAATGGGACCATTTATAGAGTGACTGATTTTATGAAAAACTATTTGCATTTTGTAGGGGAGGCATTGCCATCAACTTCCACTTAGGGTTTTAGATGACAACTACATATATATGGATCTATCTACTTTATTTTTCAGCCTTTTCAAAGTGTTTTCGCATCCTCTTGTAATTCCACATGTTTATCTCAACCAAACAGCCTTTAGTTTTTGAAACATTTAAACTCAAATAACCTCAAGAAAGTGTAAGGTGAGAATTCCAGTGGTTTTGTCTAAAACTGGACTGTTTACCTTTTTACAGAAAATAAATGTACTAGAACTTTCAACAACTTTTCCAAATGCCTTATATCTATAGGCATCTAGTATAACTTCCAAACGCTAGTATGTTACTTTTTGAAAGAAACCAACCAACCCCTTTGGTTAGAATATAAAATATAATATTTACTAACTTGCCCAGACATTTGCTTTTAGAATAAGGTGGAAAATTTTCTGGGACAGGGCCAATGAAAACTGATATTTAAGTACATTTAACTTTCAAGTAGAATGTTATAGAATTTTCTGGTCTGAAGATATGAGTGGTCTTTACAAATTGGCTGTGACTCACCTCTCATCTTGATATCAGTTGCAATTTTATTTTTATTTTATTTATTTATTTTTTTAAGGGCCTGCTTGCCCCTCATTTTTTAAATAAGTTTATTTTTGATGTCATTAATCTACAATTAAATGAGTAATATTATGGTGATTACACTACCCCCTTCATCAGGTCCCCCCCCCAACCCCATTACAGTCACTGTCCATCTGCGTTTTAAAGTCTATATAGCGCATTGGATTTCCATTGAATGATCACTATGCCACAGACCCTTGCATGGTCTCGCTCCTGCAGAGAATCTCTGAGGTGCACTGTCATGTTTCTGTGACACAGAGGGAGGTGTGAAGGCTAAGAGCTTGAGGTCACACAGCAGTCACACAACGGGTCAGTGGCGGAATCAAGATTTGATTCCAGAGCCCTTCCTACTATGTCGCATTGTCTTCTGGAGCAGCAGAGGGACAAATGCAGCGAGAAGGACACTGAACTGGGGGTGGGGAGCCTGGGTTCTTGCTTTGACTGTTGATAGCAGTGTAACTGGGCATACCAATTTGTGGCGATGAGGGGTTGGAGCAAATGCTGCCGAGGCTTCACTGAGCCCCTGATTCTGTGATCTAAAAGGACATTCATATATGAAAGCATGCAGGCTGAAGTGAAGGAATTCAGTAATGTGTGCCATGCATATCAATAAAATGCCCCTGTTCTTTGCCTGCTTATAATACACAAAATCTTACTCTAATGCTTGAAAATCCAAAGTTTGTTTATCCATTTTCCTGCTAGAGGACAAGTAAATTGTTTCTGGTTTTGTGCTCTTCTGAATAAAGGTGCTAAGTACATTCTTGTGGAAATATTTTTGGATATGTGCACTCATTTCTTTTGGATTTATGACTGGGTATGATATTTATTCACCCAGTTTTGTGCTAGAGTGTAATCAACATTTATCAAAGATCCAAAGAGTGTCAGTCCAAGGAGGACCAGACATCATCCAGGCGACCCCTTGTCACTTTGCTCATGAGAAAACCAAGGCTGCATTCCCAGTCCCTGGTGGGGCCAGAAATAGAAGCAGGCATCCTCCTCTTATATTGCAAATGCCACCACTATGCCCTTTCTTGATCACTTACCCTGTGCTTTGTGCTGTATTAAACACGTTACTCCATTTTCTCCTTACACTTTGCAATCCTTTATGATATAAGCATTTTCCTGTCTATTTTAATCATTAGCAAACAAAGGCTTAGGGAACTTCAGGAACTTGTCACGTATTTCAGTCAGTGGTAGAACTTGAATTTGATGCCAGTTCTGTTCAACGACAGTCTTGGCCTTTTACTCATGAATGATGTGGTCTTAACGTGTCTTTATGTATCTCTAAACTAGAAATTTGTGTTACACATTTTATATTTTATCAGGTGAAAAAATACCTCTAGAAATAACTTACTTACAGAGTAATCGGAGTATTGAACAAGGTAACTAATAAAACAAGGGAATATAAGATGCAAAGGGTTATTAAAGTTGCCTTTTTACAATATGTATAGCTACCAAATAGTTAAAAAAAAGTCAAGCTATAAAATATGAACATATTGATTCTGTTTAGTATAATATACACTTTGATGCAGAATATTGGGTTAGTCTTGCCACAATAATTAGACTATAACTTCTCAAATAAATACTATGCATGCTGAAAAAAAAAGAAAAGAAGTTATTAGGTGACCATGGTATGAATATAGATGGGAAGGATGCTCATTAGAAAGGAATGAGCTGGGGCTTATTTCTCCAAAAGCTACCATATGTTCACCAAAATGTATCCAACTATTCCATATGTTTCTTGTTTTCTCTAAAAAAAAATGAGAGAGATTTTGATCTGTAGCACTCAAATTCCCACTAAATATTGTCTCTCTTGCTATAGAATCTGGCAGTTGTGCTCTTGCAGATTTTAGCGGTAATAGTTACTATCTTGGAGAACAGAGTGTAGCTGCTAGTCTCTATCCTTTTAATAATTTATGGTGAAGGATACACAATGTGTTGTGTCTCTGGATGTGCTCCGGCTTTAGACTTCACTCCAGTTCTCCAAAATGCAAAGTATCATAGGCCAAGACTGTTAAAAAATAAGGCCTAAGTAAATTCCTACACTAACCATAGCAGTTCATGTGATGACAGCACCAGCTGCTGAGAAATCATCGCGGCTCAGAAGCCCGTGTTTTCATCCTTTGTTTCAGGGGATGCCTGTGATGTATCTTTCTGTATTTCTCTTCCAGTCACTCCCCCCTCCACCCCCGCCCCAATTCCCCTTTCCCTCTTTCTTCCTTTTCAGTGTGTGAAGGCATATTGTTCTAATTTCCTTTGTAAGGAACACAAGACTGTACAATATTAAAGTCATTCTTTTTAATGCATAAGGGACATCAGATTTTCCTCCCAATTCCTTTCTACAGTCTGCTGGCTCCCATTCTAGTCTGATTTTATGTTTCATCTCCCATTTGGAGTGATAGGTTGGTTTGGAAATGTTAACTCTTTTTCAGATGCTGTTATTCTGGATCTGTATGGATTTCCTTGGTGGCACAAAGATAAAGACAGCCATAGTTCACATTCTACAGCTTAAACCTAACGCGTGAGAGGTGAGAGATACATAACAGCATACTATCTCTTTTTGGGTCCAAGAATTATTAATTGCCTTCTTCTATTGCATAGTCTTGGGCTATATTTCTGCCAAAGCTACATGAATGAGGCAGAAAACTATTAAGTGGGTAAAAATGAGGCTTATTTTATAAGACCATGGATGTATCCTCCTTTCATTTTATAAGCGTGTTTCCCATGCATGACATAGAGATGTAAACTGACAGCGGATGTCTCAGGGTGTGAGGAAAAAGATGAAACACAGATCATGCCACATTAATAAAATGGATTCTTGGCTTTGACACTTCTCCGACAGGAAGGAAACAGCACTGAATGAATATAAACATTCAGACACAGGCAAAATGAGGTGTACGGTGCCAGCTAGATTCTCACTTCCACCAACCTTAGGGACATCCTGGCCTCTGGCTAGACACCTAACACAAATTCTTGTTTCACTTAAGGTGAATTTAGGATGAAATGTCTACAAACTGAGAGGTAGATGGCAGTAAGACCACCACTAGAAAGCCTTTTTTAAAGGTTTGGGCTTCATAACTAGGCACTGGTTATCTTTGAGATGATAGGATTACCTAATGGTAAGAGTAGGTTGTTACAGTGGAATAGACTATCAACGTCTCTTTCCTTTCCTCCTGCCACTCCTTTCCTTTCCAGAATGAAGGACAGTGACTAAGCTCAGAAGTCATGAAAGTGGCTCTTGGGAGAGTATAAACAAAGGGGGCAGGTGTCCCTTCCCCAGAGGGCCACTGAGCGGTAGGTCCACTGCATCAACAGACACAAAACACAAAGCAGCTACTGGAGGAAAGCCCTATGCGAGCAGCTGCTACATTTCATGTGGCATTTTGCTTCATCTGGGCAAAATGCTAAGGCTGATGGAAATGTTTAGCTTAGTTTTTCTTTTCTTCATACAGATGAAGATGTGCATTAGCATGCATGATGCTGTGGAAGACACAGGCAGTGTCCATGAGAGGTGGCACTGTGGGATGGCCATCAGAAAAGGTTGTTTGGATGCAAGCATCAGAAATTTGCCTGGCAAGAGGAATTGTTGGAAAGATATGGAGGGACAGGAATACTGGAAAGTTAGATTCAGAGCAGGAAAAGGGCCTCCAGGAATCCATGGACTAGGAGCTCCTCTTTGGGCTTATCAGAGTGTTGCCATGAGAATGAACGGGGGCTCAGGGGTCAAGTTCCAGGAAGGGACATCTGATTGGATCACAGTGGTCATAACTTTTCCCCTCTCCCTGCATGGTTAGTGCCAGCTGGGTTCTGTAATTAATGATCTTATATCACTGCACCCAGTGGGGGACAGGTAATTCCCCAAAAGAACACCAGAGTGCTATTATTAAGGGAAGGGAGAAATTCACACTCATCTGCTCAATATAACTGTCTACTGCACAGCGTAACACACTATGGACTTTATGCCATATTTTCTATGGCCTTTAGTTCATAATTATGTAGTTTGTCAGAAGAAGGGAAGGATAAAGGGAGAGAATGAGAAAACACTCTTATCACTGCATGTTATATAACCTGGTGTGGTATAAGTAGCCCACATGGGGCCTGGGCATAAATGCTTACGCTCTCAAACATTTGGTCTGTTGCATTCAGCAGTGATGTTGAGTTTTAATCCATAGGATATATCACGGCCATCTCTAATGGAGAAATCTTCCTTACTGGCATCTAAGTTTTAAGATGTTCTTTTTACCAAATGGAGAATTAATATAATCTCCCTCCTTGTCAAGGGATAGGACAGAATACACTGGAAATTGAGCAGGAGACCCCCAGACAGCAGAGCCACAATGTCACAAACTGAAGAATTCAAGTTGCCAGCAAAGAGTAGTGACTAATGTCAGGTCAGTGTTGCAGAGCATCTGAGAGGGAAGGGAAGCCTCCTTGACAATATTGTTGATAAAGAGCATCCATTCAGAATTGCAGATGTAAAGACTACTGATTTTGTATAGGTAGTGACCAAGGCCCAGCTGCTGCATGGTGAATGTCTCAGAGTAAGTGGCAAATGACAAGAGCAGAAGAGGCTTAAGAAAACTGAGCAAAAATAAAAGAGGAGAAACCCAGAACATTTCATCTGGGAGACAGTTTGTTTCAGGCAGCTGGATAAGGGTTTTCATGGAGTGAGAAATTAATTATACTAGCATCTCTTTCTACACGGTTTATAATTTATTGTATTTAATTTTGCACGAATTAACTGTGTTATGGTGTTCATTCTGTCCTGGTGGCTCAGTCTAGCTTGAGTTAGCTTTCTGCTATTTTCAGACAATTCTGGAGAATTAGAGAAGATCTTGGTAGATCTCCAGATGGATCTGGAGGTCTCTACACTGTAACTTCATGTGGAAGGAGAAAATAAACTTCCGCAACTGCAAAACAGAATATGTTTGAGGACAGCAGGGGTGTGGCAGAAGGAACAAGATTAGTAAAGCCTCCTGGGCTTTGACACAAGAGGCTTAAATCTTGATTTTGCCCTTTATTAGCATTGTGACCTTGGAAAACTCATTTAATCTCTCTAAGCCTTACTTTCCTTATTGGAAAAATGGATATGATGGGAAAATCCCTATTTCATGAGGACATGGGGAAATCCCATGGTTGTAAGTGGTTGGCATAGCTCCTGCACCTGGTAGGAGCATAAATATTTTGGTTTTAGCTTTACACAGGAGCAAGAGTCTAGTAATTTATAGGGCAAGATAATGGGAAAGTAAATCTTGAGTAAATGGGTGGCTGTAGGATGCTTAGATTATTGGTAATGCAATACACATAAGTAATAAAGTAACCATGAACAGGTTAACCTGAGTTCATGGTAAGCACATTGTGAGCTCTATGCCTGACCTGTGTGGTTTGTCTGCCCCAAATTCCAACAGAATCTTAGTTGCATCCATGGAAGCATGAATGTCCAGACTCTAAGAGGGGTATTCCTTCTCTCCACTGTACTGACCCATTAGATGATGTCTGTGGCATTCTGAACAGTTCTGGGGGTGGAACACATTTTAAGAAGGTCACTGACAAAATAGGTTTATAGAATTGGTGGAAGGTCTGGCTACTCATGCCAAATGAGAAATGGTTGAAAGAACTGAATGGTAGTTGGAGCATCTGAGACTAAAAGGAGATTTGGTTGCTGTCTTCAAAAGTTGCAGGGTTGATCATGAAAGGGAGATTTGTTTGGGTGCAGGGGTTGGAAATAACAGGGAAGCAGATTACGGCTCAGAATAAGGAGACTAATATTAGAGCCGGTCTAAGTTGAGATGGTCCTCTCTGTAAGCCGATTGGGCTGGCTGTTTCTGGGAAGATTTGCATGTAGGCTGGGACACACTGAGCAGAGAAGCTGAGGAGAATATTTTTACCTGGAGGTGGGGTTGTTAAGCGGATAACTTTGGTAGGTTGTTGTAGCTTTTTAACTCCAAAATTTAATAAACACTTTAAGAAGGACAGAAAGAGAAAAGCAGCAGTCACAAAGCTAGAGGAATCCCTAGTGCCCCTTAAGACTAATGGGAAATTTCTGCAAAAGGTGGCCTGTTTTCACTGGATCTCAGGAATCAGTGTCCCTGTATCCAGCTCCAGAAAGGTGTGACTGGACAGTCGGAAGCTCCAAGCATCATATGCTCAAACTAGAATAAAGTCTTATGAGAAAGAGTGGCTATACTTTTCTCACTGTAGACTACTGATTGTCAGTCCTCTATTGTTACTACTGACTTCTAAAGTCAAGAGCATTCGTGATGGGAGGATCAAGTTTCTTGATGCTGATTGGATCAAAGTTGGAAGGGGCCATATGAAATCATGTTAAGCCCATTCCTTAGATTTCTTAATGACCATGAGGCATATCATGTTTTTAAAATGGCTACGGAAGATTTGGGAGAGCATGCTATCTGGTTTTTCACCAGCTCTCTATCCCACCTGGAGAAGAAAAAGGGGAGCGGTTGAAGAGCAGTGGCCTTTGGGATCAGGCACGCATGGTCTTCTGGAAATCAGCTCTGGAGGCCGCTGGCAAACTGCCCCTACAAAGGCTCAGGTTTCCCATTTCTCAAACGGGTTCAATATTATCAACCATTTCATAGATTAGTTATATGGACTGATTAAGATAACATATAATAAAGTACTTAGCACAGAGCCTAGCACACTGGAAGCCCTGAATGAATGCTGTTTATTATAACAAGCTTTTACCCTTCCTTCTGCTCTGTCATGGTAAGAATGACACAAATGGTCAATATTTCGACACTTTTAATTCTTTATTGTTTTTTTAATTTTTAAAATTTTACTATTTTTAAAAATAATTTATTTTGGTATCATTAATCTACAATTACATGTGCAATATTATGGTTATTAAACTACCCCCTTCATCAGGTCCCCCCCACCAACCCCATTACAGTCACTGTCCATCAGCGTAGTGAGATGCTATAGAATCACTACTTGTCTTCTCTGAGTTGTACAGCCCTCCCCATGCCCCCCAACATTACATCTGCTAATCGTAATGCCCCTTTTTCCCTCTTATCCCTCCCTTCCCACCCATCTTCCCCAGTCCCTTTCCCTTTGGTAACTATTAGTCTGTTCTTGGGTTCTGTGAGTCTGCTGCTGTTTTGTTCCTTCAGTTTTTGTCTTTGTTCTTATACTCCACATATGAGTGAAATCATTTGAAACTTGTCTTTTTCGGCTTGGCTTATTTCACTGAGCATAATACCCTCTAGCTCCATCCATGTTGTTGCAAATGGTAGGATTTGTTTTCTTCTTATGGCTGAATAATATTCCATTGTGTATATGTACCACATCTTCTTTATCCATTCATCTACTGATGGACACTTAGGTTGCTTCCATTTCTTGGCCATTGTATATAGTGCTGCAATAAACATAGGAGTGCATCTGTCTTTTTCAAACTGGGCTGCTGCGGTCTTAGGGTAAATTCCTAGGAGTGGAATTCCTGGGTCAAATGGTATTTCTATTTTGAGTTTTTTGAGGAACCTCCATACTGCTTTCCACAATGGTTGAACTAATTTGCAGTCCCACCAGCAGTGTAGGAGGGTTCCCTTTTCTCCACATCCTCGCCAACATTTGTTGTTGTTTGTGTTTTGGATGTTGGCCATGCTCACTGGTGTGAGGTGATATCTCATTGTGGTTTTAATCTGCATTTCTCTGATGATTAGCGATGTGGAGCATCTTTTCATGTGCCTGTTGGCCATCTGAATTTCTTCTTTAGAGAAGTGTCTATTCATGTCCTCTGCCCATTTCTTAATTGGATTATTTGCTTTTTGTTTGTTAAGGTACATGAGTTCTTTATATATTTTGGATGGCAACCCCTTATCTGATATGTCATTTATGAATATATTCTCCCATACTGTAGGATGTCTTTTTGTTCTACTGATGGTGTCCTTTGCTGTACAGAAGCATTTCAGCTTGATATAGTCCCACTTGTTCATTTTTGCTTTTGTTTCCCTTGCCTGGGGAGATATGTTCATGAAGAAGTTGCTCATGTTTATGTCCAAGAGATTTTTGCCTGTTTTTTTCTAAGAGTTTTATGGTTTCATGACTTACATTCAAGTCTTTGATTCACCTTGAGTTTACCTTTGTGTATGGGGCTAGACAGTAGTCCAGTTTCATTCTCTTACATGTAGCTGTCCAGTTTTTCCAACACCAGCTGCTGAAGAGGCTGTCATCTCCCCATTGTATATCCAAGGCTCCTTTATCAAATATTAATTGACTGTATATGTTTGGGTTAATGTTTGGGTTTTCTATTCTGTTCCACTGGTCTGTGGGTCTGTTTTTGTGCCAATACCAAATTGTCTTGATTACTGTGGCTTTGTAGTAGAGCTTGAAGTCAGGGAGTGTAATTCCCCCTGTTTTATTCCTCCTTCTCAGGATTGCTTTGGCTATTCAGGGTCTTTTGTGGTTCCATATGAATTTTAGAATTATTTGTTCCAGTTCATTGAAGAAAGCTGTTGGTAGTTTGATACCGATTGTGTTGAATCTGTAGATTGCTTTAGGTAGTATAGCCATTTTGACAATATTTATTCTTCCTACCCAAGAGCATGGGATGCATTTCCATTTGTTAGTGTCCTCTTTAATTTCTCTTAGGAGTGTCTTGTAGTTTTGAGAGTACAGGTCTTTCACTTCCTTCGTTAGGTTTATTCCTAGGTATTTTATTCTTTTTGATGCAATTGTGAACGGGATTGTTTTTCTGATTTCTCTTTCTGTTAGTTCATCATTAGTGTATAGGAAAGCAACAGATTTCTGTGTGTTAATTTTGTATCCTGCCACTTTGCTGAATTCAGATATTAGTTCTAGTCATTTTGGAGTGAAGTCTTTAGGGTTTTTTACGTACAGTATCATGTCATCTGCAAATAGTGACAGTTTGACTTCTTCTTTACGCATCTGGATGCCTTGTATGTCTGTTTTGTCTGATTGCCATGGCTAGGACCTCCAATACTATGTTGAATAACAGTGGAGAGAGTGGGCATCCCTGTCTTGTTCCCGATCTTAGATGAAAAGCTTTCAGCTTCTCGCTGTTAAGTATGATGTTAGCTGTGGGTTTGTCATATATGGCCTTTATGATGTTGAGGTACTTGCCCTCTATACCCATTTTGTTGAGAGTTTTAATCATGAATGGATGCTGAATTTTGTCAAATGCTTTTATAGCATCTATGGAGATGATCATGTGGTTTTTGTTCTTTTTGTTGATGTGGTAGATGATATTGATGGATTATTGAATGTTGTACCATCCTTGAATCCCTGGGATGAATCCCACTTGATCATGGTGTATGATCCTCTTGCTGTATCTTGTAATTCGGTTTAGTAATATTTTGTTGAAATTTTTTGCATCCACGTTCATCAGGGATATTCGTCTGTAGTTTTCTTTGTTGGTGAGGTCTTTGCCCGGTTTTGGTATTAGCATGATGCTGGCTTCATAGAATGAGTTTGGAAGTATTCCCTTCTCTTCTATTATTTGGAAAACTTTAAGGTGAATCGGTGTTATTTCTTCTCTACATGTCTGGTAGAATTCAGAGGTGAATCCATCTGGTCTGGGGGTTTTGTTCTTGGGTAGTTTTTTGATTACTGATTCAATTTCGTTGCTGGTGATTGGTCTGTTTAGTTTTTCTGTTTCTTGCTTAGTCAGTCTCGAAGGTTGTATTTTTCTAGGAAGTTGTCCATTCTAGGTTTTCCAGCTTGTTAGCATAAAAATTCTCATAACATTCTCTCATCATTCTTTGTATTTCTGTGGGGTCCGTCTTGATTTTTCCTTTCTTTTTTTTTGATTATGTTTATGTGTGTACATTCTCTTTTTTTCTTAATGAGCCTGTCTAGGGGTTTATCTACTTTGTTTATTTTTTCAAAGAACCGCTCTTGG
Organism: Smutsia gigantea; assembly: GCA_032199065.1. NCBI lineage: Eukaryota > Metazoa > Chordata > Mammalia > Pholidota > Manidae > Smutsia > Smutsia gigantea. The sequence goes on along the minus strand of JAVSCE010017810.1, from coordinate 240,770 downwards.
TTTTATTGATTTTTTCTATTGTTTTATTCTTCTCAATTTTATTTATATCTTCTCTGATCTTTATTATATTCCTCCTTCTGGTGACTTTGGGTCTCATTTGTTCTTCTTTTTCCAATTTCAGTAACTGTGTCCTTATTCGTTTGGGAATGTTCTTCCTTCTTTAAATAGGCCTGGATTGCAATATACTTTCCTCTTAGAACTGCCTTTGCTGCGTTCCACAGAAGTTGTGGCTTTGTGTTGTTGTTGTCATTAGTCTCCATATATTCTTTGATTTCTGTTTTGATTTGGTCGTTAACCCATTGATTAATTAGGAGAATGTTGTTAAGTCTCCATGTATTTGTGAGCCTTTTTGTTTTCTTTCTAAAATTTAATTTGAGTTTTATACCTTTGTGATCTGAGAAGTTGGTTGGTAGGATTTCAATATTTTTGAATTTGCTGAGGTCCTTTTTGTGGCCTAGTATGTGGTCTATTCTGAAAAATGTTCTACGTGCACTTGAGAAGAATGTGTATCCTGCTGCTTTTGGGTGCAGAGTTCTGTAGATGTGTGTTAGGTCCATCTGTTCTAGTGTGTTGTTCTGTGCCTCTGTGTCTTTCCTTATTTTCTGTCTGGTGGATCTGTCCTTTGGAGTGAGTGGTGTGTTCGAAGTCTCTTAAGATGAATGCACTGCTGTCTATTTTCTCCTTTAGTTCTGTTAGTATTTGTTTCACATATGCCTGCACTCCCATATTGGGTGCATATATATTTATAATGGTTATATCCTCTTGTTGACTGACCCCATTATCATTATGTAATGCCCTTCTTTATCTCTTGCTACTTTCTTCGTTTTGAAGTCTATTTTGTCTCATACAAGTACTGCAACACCTGCTTTTTTCTCTTTGTTGCTTTCATGAAATATCTTTTTCCATCCCCTCACTTTTAGTCTGTGTATATCTTTGGGTTTGAGGTGAGTCTCTTGTAAGCAGCATATAGATGGGTCTTGCTTTTTTATCCATTCTGTTACTCTGTGTCTTTTGATTGGGGCATTCAGTCCATTTAAATTTAGGGTGATTATTGATAGATATGTACTTATTGCCATTGCTGGCTTTGGATTCATGGTTACCAAAGGTTCAAGGGTTGCTTCTTTACTATCTAACAATCTAACTTAAATTTCTTGTTAAGTTATTGTAAACACGGTGTGATGCTTCTTTATTTCTCTCCCTTCTTATTCTTCCTCCTCCATTATTTATATACTAGGTGTTTTATTCTTTGCCTTTAGTTAGTATTTGGATGGTCTGCCTTCTTTGCTATGATTTTATTTTCCCTGGTGACATCTTTTTATCCTTAGGGGTACTTCCCTTTAGAGCAATCCGTTTAAGATATCCTGTAGAGTGGTTTATGAGAGGCAAACTCTCTCAACTTTCATTTTTCTGGAAATTGTTTAATCCCTCCGTCATATTTAAATGATAATCGTGCTGGATGCAATATTCTTGGTTCGAGGCCCTTCTGTTTCATTACGTTAAGTATATCATGCCATTCTCTTCTGGCCTGTAAGGTTTCTGTTCAGAAGTGTGATGATAATTTGATGGGTTTTCCTTTGTAGGTGATCTTTTTTCTCTCTCTAGCTGCCTTTAATACTCTGTCTTTGTCTTTGATCTTTGCCATTTTAATTATTATGTGTCTTGGTGTTGTGTTACTTGGGTCCCTTGTGTTGGGAGATCTGTGGGCTTCCATGGGTGCGAGACTATTTCCTTCGCCAACATGGGGAAGTTTTAAGAAATTAATTTTTCAAAGACACTTTCTATCCCTTTTTTCTCTCTCTTCTTCTGGTTCTCCTATAATGCGAGTATTGTTCCGTTTGGATTGGTCACACAGTTCTCTTAATATTCTTTCATTCCTAGAAATCCTTTTATCTCTCTCTGCCTCGGCTGCTCTGTATTCCTGTTCTCCGATTTCTATTCCATTAACAGTCTCTTGCATCTCATCCAGTCTGCTGTTAAGCCTGTTAATCGTCTGTCTGATTTCTGCATTGTGTTTCCTCACTTCCTCCCTCAGCTCTTGCACATTTCTCTGTAGATCCATCAGCATGGTTATGACTTTTATTCTGAATTCTTTTTCAGGAAGATTGTACATTTCCGTCCCTTCAGGCTCCCTCTCGGGCGTTGTCTGGTTGATCTTAGTCTGGACCATATTTTTCTGTCTTTTCATGGCTGTAGAAGTAGTCACTGGTAGTTGCCACGTGTGTCAGCTGGGCTCTTTTAGACTTTAAAAAGAAAAAAAAAAGAAAGAAAGAAAAAGAAAAAAGAAAGAAAAGAAGGAAAAGAAAAGAAAAAAGAAAGAGAAGAAAAAACAAAAAACAAAACAAAGCAAAACGAAACAAACAACAACAATAAAAAAAGACCAGCGCCCACCGGGAGTAGATTCTGTGGGGATGCTGTAGGTGGCGCTGTTGCTCCACTATTCCCCAGGGCTCTTTATAGCTCTGGCTGCGGTGGGAACGAATGGGAGGCTGTCAATCCCTGTGGGAGGTTTAAGTACGGCCACCCTTTCCCAGTCGCCAGCTAAGGGGTCCAAAACTCCCCAGGACTCCCAGCCTGCTGGGCTGAGTGTGCCGTGGCAATCTGCCTCTTCTGCTGGGCTCCTGTCTCTTTAAGACTGCTGAAAAAAGCACGCACTTTTCTTTTTTTTTTCTTGCTGGGAGCCTGCTGCAAGGACCCTGGTGCGTTCCCTGCTCAGATCCTGCACCCTCTGTCTCTACAGTCTCTGCTACATGGCGCAATGTGTGTCATCGCTCCCCGCACAGATCACCGGGGCTGGTTATTTCGCGGGGTTTACTTCCACTCCCCCCCAGCTCTGAATCCTCTCCTCCCACCGGTGCGCTGGGGTGGGGAAGTGCTCGGGTCCCGCCGGGTCACGGTTCCATATCTTACCCGTCTCGCGGGGTGCTGAGTCCTCTCAGGTATAGCTAGCTGCATGCTATGTGCTGTCCTGTATCTTCTGGCCACTCTTTTTTAGGAATAGGTGTACTTGTTGTATTTTCATAAATACATATGGTTTTGGGAGGAGATTACCGCCGCCCTGCTAACGTCACCATCTTCCCGCAAGTCCCCTAAAATTTTACTATTATTAATGTACAGTTACATGAGCAATATTATAGTTATGAGACTCCCCCTATTATCAAGTCCCCACCCCATACCCCATTACAGTCACTGTCCATTAGCATAGTAAGATGCTATAGAATCACTACTTACCTTCTCTGTGTTATACAGCCTTCCCCGTATGCCCCCCCCCCCAGTGGCTACATCATGTGTGCTAATTATAATACCCCTTTTTGCCCCTTATCCCTCCCTTCCCATCCATCTACCTCAATTCCTTTCCCTTTGGTATTGTTAGTCCATTCTTGGGTTCTGTGAGTCTGCTGCTGTTTTGTTCCTTCAATTTTTCTTTGTTCTTATACTACACAGATGAGTGAAATCATTTGATACTTGTCTTTCTCCGCCTGGATTATTTCAGTGAGAATAATACCCTCTAGCTCCATCCATGTTGTTGCAAATGGTAGGATTTGTTTTCTTCTAATGGCTGAATAATATTCCATTCTGTATATGAACCACATCTTCTTTATCCATTCATCTACTGATGGACACTTAGGTTGCTTCCGTTTCTTGGCCATTGTATATAGTGCTGCAATAAACATAGGAGTGCATCTGTCTTTTTCAAACTGGGCTGCTGCATTCTTAGGGTAAATTCCTAGGAGTGGAATTCCTGGGTCAAATGGTATTTCTATTTTGAGTTTTTTGAGGAACCTCCATACTGCTTTCCACAATGGTTGAACTAATTTGCATTCCCACCAGCAGTGTAGGAGGGTTCCCTTTTCTCCACATCCTCGCCAACATTTGTTGTTGTTTGTGTTTTGGATGTTGGCCATCCTCACTGGTGTGAGGTGATATCTCATTGTGGTTTTAATCTGCATTTCTCTGATGATTAGCGATGTGGAGCATCTTTTCATGTGCCTGTTGGCCATCTGAATTTCTTCTTTAGAGAAGTGTCTATTCATGTCCTCTGCCCATTTCTTAATTGGATTATTTGCTTTCTGTTTGTTAAGGTGCATGAGTTCTTTATATATTTTGGATGGCAACCCTTTATCAGATACGTTTTTTATGAATATATTCTCCCATACTGTAGGATGTCTTTTTGTTCTACTGATGGTGTCCTTTGTTGTACAGAAGCATTTCAGCTTGATATAGTCCCACTTGTTCATTTTTGCTTTTGTTTCCCTTGCCTGGGGAGATATGTTCATGAAGAAGTTGCTCATGTTTATGTCCAAGAGATTTTTGCCTATGTTTTATTCTAAGGGTTTTATGGTTTAATGACTTACATTCAGGTCTTTGATCCATTTTGAGTTTACTTTTTTGTTTGGGGTTAGACAGTAATCCTGTTTCATTCTCTTACATGTTGCTGTCCGGTTTTGCCAGCACCAGCTGTTGAAGTGGCTGTCATTTCCCCATTGTATATCCATGGATCCTTTATCATATATTAATTGACCATATATGCTTGGGTTTATATCTAGCCTCTCTAGTCTGTTCCATTGGTCTATGGGTCTGTTCTTGTGCCAGTACCAAATTGTCCTGACTACTGTGGCTTTTTAGTAGAGCTTGAAGTCAGAGAGCATAATTCCCCCCACTTTATTCTTCCTTCTCAGGATTGCTTTGGCTATTCAGGGTCTTCTGTGTTTCCATATGAAATTTAGAACTATTTGCTCTAGTTCATTTAAGAATGCTGTTGGTGTTTTGATAGGGATTGCATTGAATCTGTAGGTTGCTTTAGGCAGGATGGCCATTTTGACAATATTAATTCTTCCCATCCATGAGCACAGGATGTGTTTCCATTTAATGGTTTCTTCTTTAACTTCTCTCATGTGTGTCTTGTAGTTTTCAGAATATAAGTCTTTCACTTCCTTGATTAGGTTTATTCCTAGGTATTTTATTCTTTTTGATGCAATTGTGAATGGAATTGTTTTCCTGATTTCTCTTTCTGCTAGTTTACCGTTAATGTATAGAAATGCAACAGATTTCTGTGTATTAATTCTGTATCTCACATCTTTGCTGATTTCAGATATTAGATCTCATAGTTTTGGAGTGGATTCCTTAGGGTTTTTTTTAATGTACAATATCAGGTCGTCTTCCAACAGGGACAGGTTGACTGCTTCCTTCCAAATCTGGATGCCAATTATTTCTTTGTGTTGTCTTATTGCCATGGCTAGGACCTCTAGAACTACGTTGAATACAAGTGGGGAGAGTGGGCATCTTTGTCTTGTTCCTGATTTTAGAGGAAAAGCTTGGAGCTTTTCACTCTTAAGTATGATGTCGGCTGTGGGTTTGTTATATGTGGCCTTTATTACATTGAGGTACTTGTCCTCTATACCCATTTTGTTGAGAGTTTTTATCATGAAGGGATGCCGAATTTTGTTGAATGCTTTTTCAGCATCTATTGAGATGATCATGTGGTTTTTGTCATTCTTTTTGTTGATGTAGTGGATGATGTTGATGGATTTTCAAATGTTGTACCATCCTTGCATCCCTGGGATGAATCCAACTTGATCATGATGGATGATCTTTTTGATGTATTTTTGAATTCGGTTTGCTAATATTTTGTTCAGTATTTTTGCATCTGTGTTCATCAGGGATATTGGTCTGTAATTTTCTTTTTTTTTGTGGTGTCTTTGCCTGGTTTTGGTATTAGAGTGATGTTGGCCTCGTAGAATGAATTTGGGAGTATTCCCTCCTCTTCTACTTTTTGGAAAACTTTAAGGATGATGGGGATTAGGTCTTCACTAAATGTTTGATAAAATTCAGCAGTAAAACCATCTGGACCTGGAATTTAGTTCTTAGGTAGTTTTTTGATTACCAATTCAATTTCTTTGCTGGTAATTGGTCTATTTAGATTTTCTGTTTCTTCCTGGGTAAGCCTTGGAAGGTTGTATTTTTCTAGAAAGTTGTCCATTACATTTCTTCTAGGTTATCCAGTTTGTTGCCATATAATTTTTCATAATATTCTCTCATAATTCTTTGTATTTCTGTGTTGTCCGTGGTGATTCTTCCTTTCTCATTTCTGATTCTGATTATGTGTGTAGACTCATTTTTTTTCTTGATAATTCTTGCTATGGGTTTATCTATTGTGTTTATTTTCTTGAAGAACCAGCTTCTGCTTTCATTGATTCTATTGTTTTTAGTCTTCTCAATTTTATTTATTTCTGCTTTAATCTTTATTATGTCTCTCCTTCTACTGACTTTGGGCCTCATTTGTTCTTTCTTTTGTAGTTTCATTAATTGTGAGTTTAGACTGTTCATTTTGGATTGTTCTGCTTTCCTGAGGTAGCCCTGTGTTGCAATATATTTCCCTCTTACCACGCCCTTTGCTGCATCCCACCGATGTTGCGGTGTTGAATTATTGTTGTCATTTGTCGTATTGCTTGTTCTCTGTTTTTATTTGGTCATGGATCCATTGGTTATTTAGGAGCGTGTTATTCAGCTTCTATGTGTTTGTGGGCTTTTTCATTTTCTTTGAGTAATTTATTTATAGTTTCATGCCTTTGTGATCTGAGAAGCTGGTTGGTACAATTTCAATCTTTCTGAATTTACTGAGGCTCTTTTTGTGGCCTAGTATGTGATCTATTCTTGAAAATGTTCCATGTGCACTTGAGAAGAATGTGTATCCTGTTGCTGTTGGATGGAGTGTTCTGTAGATATCTGTTAGGTCCATCTGTTCTAATACGTTGTTGAGTGCCTCTGTCTCTTCACTTATTTTCTGTCTGGTTGATCTGTCCTTTGGAGTGAGTGGTGTGTTGAAGTCTCCTAAAATGAATGCATTGCATTCTATTTCCCCCTTTAATTCTGTTAGTATTTGTTTCACGTATGTAGGTGATCCTGTATTGAGTGCATAGATATTTGTAATAGTTATATCCTCTTGTTTGACTGACCCTTTTATCCTTATGTAATGTCCTTCTTTGTCTTTTGTTACTTTCTTTGTTTTGAAGTCTATTTTGTCTGATACAAGTACTGCAACTCCTGCTTTTTTCTCCCTTTTAGTTGCATGAAATATCTTTTTCCATCCCTTTACTTTCAGTCTGTGTATGTCCTTGGGTTTGAAGTGAGTCTCTTGTGGGCAGAATACAGATGGGTCTTTTTTATGCATTCAGTGACTCTATGTCCTTTGATTTGTGCATTTGGACCATTTACATTTGGGGTGATTAACGATAGGTATGTACTTATTGCCGTTGCAGGGTTTAGATTCGTGGTTACCAAAGGCTCATGGGTAATTCCCTTACTATCTAACAGTCAAATTTAACTCACTTCCTATGCTATGACAAACACAACCTAAAGGGTTTTTTTTTCCTCCTTTTTCTTTTTCTTCCTCCTCCATTCTTTGTATGTTATGAATCATATTCTGTACTCTTTGTCTATCCCTTGGGTGACATCTATTTAGCCTTAGGAATACTTCCATCTATAGAAGTCCCTCCAAAATACACTGTAGAGGTGGTTTGTGGGAGGTCAATTCACTCAGCTTTTGCTTATTTGAAACCCCTTTTCTTTAATCCCTCCTTCAAATTTAAATGATAACCTTGCCAGGTAGAGTATTCTTTGTTCGAGGCCCTTCTGCTTCATTGCATTAAATATATCATGCCACTCTCTTCTGGCCTGTACGGTTTCCATTGAGAAATCTAATGATAGCCTGATGGGCTTTTCTTTGTATGTGATCATTTTTCTCTCTCAAGCTGCTTTTAAAAGTCTGTCTTTATCCTTGATCTTTGCCATTTTAATTATTATATGTCTTGATGTTGTCTTCCTTGCGTCCCTTGTGTTGGGAGATCTGTACACCTCCATGTCTTGAGAGACTATCTGCTTCCCCAGATTGGGTAAGTTTTCAGAAATTACCTCCTCAATGACACTTTCTATCCTTTTCTCTCTCTCTTCTTCTTTTTCTGGTACCCCTATTAGGCGAATATTGGTCCGTTTAGATTGGTCACACAATTCTCTCAATATTCTTTCATTCTTAAAGATTCTTTTTTCTCTCTGTGCCTCAGCTTCTTTGCATTCCTCTTCTCTAATTTCTATTCCATTTACCGTCTCTTCTACTACATCTAATCTGCTTTTAAATCCCTCCATTGTATGTTTCATTTCAGATATGGAATTTCTTAATGATTGAATCTCCATCTTAAATTCATTCCTGAGTTCTTGAATATTTTTCTGTACCTCCATACCATGTGTATGATTTTTATTTTGAACTCTCTTTCAAGAAGATTGGTGAGTTCAGTGTCATTTGGCCCTTTTTCAGGGGTTTGTCAGATTTTGTTCTGTACTATGTTCTTTTGATGTTTCATATTTCTGTGTGGTGCCCTCCATTGCCCAGAAGCTCCAGTCCCAGGAGCTGCTCAGTTCCTAGGGTGAGGTTGGGGGTCATAGGGGAGCGAAGCTGGTGCCTGTGGGGAGGGAAGATCTGTTTCCTGAATCTCGTTGTCCCTGCCTGTCTCCAGTATTACAGCCAGTGGGCTGAGCACACAGGTGTAAGCCTCTGTGCTTGGCTTCTCTAGCTGTTGCAGGTGAGGCCTCTCTCTGGCTGGCCTGACACCAGGGCAGTGAGTGCCGGTTTGCAAGCTGATGCTGTCAGGCCAGGAGGAAGGCTCAGCAGGCTGCCTCTCACAGTTGGGGGCCTAGGAGCTGAGTAGCCAGCCATGGGGATGGAGCAACTGAAGCTCCCCAAACTTCCCAATCTGCTCACAGAGCACGCCCAAACAATCTTGTCCCCCTATCCCTTCTTAGCCTTCAGCAGCCCTCTCGCTTCTAGGAAGCCTCTCAGACCGCCTGCCTTTCCCTTGTCTCAGAGTGGCTGGGTGTGTATCTGGTCCTCCACAGACAGCCGGAATCTGTCTCTCAAGGATTCTGCCTGTCCCACCTCCCAATCCTCCAGAGCACCATAAAGTGTGCATGTCTGCTAACAAAGCAGATCTCCAGGACTAGGTAGGTGTTCAGCAGTTCCAGGCTTCCACCCCCTCCCTCGCTCCATGTCTCTTCCTCCTGTTGGTGAGCTGGGGTGGGGGAAGTGCTCGGGCCCCTCCGGATCAAGGCTTTCGTATGTTACCCTGTTTTGTGAGGTCTGCGCTGTCCTGAGGTCTGTATGCAGTCTGGTGCAGCCTTCTTCCTGTTGCTGTTTTAGGGTTAGTTGTATTAACTATATTTTCACACTATCTGTGGTTCTGGGAGGAGTTCTCTGTCGCACCTCTCATGCCACAATCTTGAATCACCTCAATTCATTATTGTTTTTAACCATGGCTTAATTATTTGGGGGGACAGTAATTCAGATCTAGCAATCTTTCTCTGTTGGAAATATTTTCTAAGTATTAGTCCACTTCTAGTCTTCTTAGAACTCTTCACATCTTTCACATCTTTGTTAAACTTTAGTGCTCCAAATTGTAAAATGCTAAGCAATATTTATTGCAGATTTTCCTGGAGTGTATACTTCCGTGTTGAGAGTTAAGCTCCATAAAATAATAATTGAGAATTATTTTTAAATTACTGAAGCTACAAAAGTTATAAATAGCCACCTTGACAATTAGCCATGTAAACCTGATAGTAAAGTGCCTTAAGAATTTCATATAAGAACTCAGGAATGAATTTAAGATGGAGATTCAATCATTAAGAAATTCCATATCTGAAATGAAACATACAATGGAGGGATTTAAAAGCAGATTAGATGTAGTAGAAGAGACGGTAAATGGAATAGAAATTAGAGAAGAGGAATGCAAAGAAGCTGAGGCACAGAGAGAAAAAAGAATCTTTAAGAATGAAAGAATATTGAGAGAATTGTGTGACCAATCTAAACGGACCAATATTCGCCTAATAGGGGTACCAGAAAAAGAAGAAGAGAGAGAGAAAAGGATAGAAAGTGTCATTGAGGAGGTAATTTCTGAAAACTTACCCAATCTGGGGAAGCAGATAGTCTCTCAAGACATGGAGGTGTACAGATCTCCCAACACAAGGGATGCAAGGAAGACAACATCAAGACATATAATAATTAAAATGGCAAAGATCAAGGATAAAGACAGACTTTTAAAAGCAGCTTGAGAGAGAAAAATGATCACATACAAAGAAAAGCCCATCAGGCTATCATTAGATTTCTCAATGGAAACCGTACAGGCCAGAAGAGAGTGGCATGATATATTTAATGCAATGAAGCAGAAGGGCCTCGAACAAAGAATACTCTACCTGGCAAGGTTATCATTTAAATTTGAAAGAGGGATTAAAGAAAAGGGGTTTCAAATAAGCAAAAGCTGAGTGAATTGACCTCCCACAAACCACCTCTACAGTGTATTTTGGAGGGACTTCTATAGATGGAAGTATTCCTAAGGCTAAATAGATGTCACCCAAGGGATAGACAAAGAGTACAGAATATGATTCATAACATACAAAGAATGGAGGAGGAAGAAAAAGAAAAAGGAGGAAAAAAAAACCCTTTAGGTTGTGTTTGTCATAGCATAGGAAGTGAGTTAAATTTGACTGTTAGATAGTAAGGGAATTACCCATGAGCCTTTGGTAACCACGAATCTAAACCCTGCAACGGCAATAAGTACATACCTATCGTTAATCACCCCAAATGTAAATGGTCCAAATGCACAAATCAAAGGACATAGAGTCACTGAATGCATAAAAAAGACCCATCTGTATTCTGCCCACAAGAGACTCACTTCAAACCCAAGGACATACACAGACTGAAAGTAAAGGGATGGAAAAAGATATTTCATGCAACTAAAAGGGAGAAAAAAGCAGGAGTTGCAGTACTTGTATCAGACAAAATAGACTTCAAAACAAAGAAAGTAACAAAAGACAAAGAAGGACATTACATAAGGATAAAAGGGTCAGTCAAACAAGAGGATATAACTATTACAAATATCTATGCACTCAATACAGGATCACCTACATACGTGAAACAAATACTAACAGAATTAAAGGGGGAAATAGAATGCAATGCATTCATTTTAGGAGACTTCAACACACCACTCACTCCAAAGGACAGATCAACCAGACAGAAAATAAGTGAAGAGACAGAGGCACTCAACAACGTATTAGAACAGATGGACCTAACAGATATCTACAGAACACTCCATCCAACAGCAACAGGATACACATTCTTCTCAAGTGCACATGGAACATTTTCAAGAATAGATCACATACTAGGCCACAAAAAGAGCCTCAGTAAATTCAGAAAGATTGAAATTGTACCAACCAGCTTCTCAGATCACAAAGGCATGAAACTATAAATAAATTACTCAAAGAAAATGAAAAAGCCCACAAACACATAGAAGCTGAATAACACGCTCCTAAATAACCAATGGATCCATGACCAAATAAAAACAGAGAACAAGCAATACGACAAATGACAACAATAATTCAACACCGCAACATCGGTGGGATGCAGCAAAGGGCGTGGTAAGAGGGAAATATATTGCAACACAGGGCTACCTCAGGAAAGCAGAACAATCCAAAATGAACAGTCTAAACTCACAATTAATGAAACTACAAAAGAAAGAACAAATGAGGCCCAAAGTCAGTAGAAGGAGAGACATAATAAAGATTAAAGCAGAAATAAATAAAATTGAGAAGACTAAAAACAATAGAATCAATGAAAGCAGAAGCTGGTTCTTCAAGAAAATAAACACAATAGATAAACCCATAGCAAGAATTATCAAGAAAAAAAGTGAGTCTACACACATAATCAGAATCAGAAATGAGAAAGGAAGAATCACCACGGACAACACAGAAATACAAAGAATTATGAGAGAATATTATGAAAAATTATATGGCAACAAACTGGATAACCTAGAAGAAATGTAATGGACAACTTTCTAGAAAAATACAACCTTCCAAGGCTTACCCAGGAAGAAACAGAAAATCTAAATAGACCAATTACCAGCAAAGAAATTGAATTGGTAATCAAAAAACTACCTAAGAACTAAATTCCAGGTCCAGATGGTTTTACTGCTGAATTTTATCAAACATTTAGTGAAGACCTAATCCCCATCATCCTTAAAGTTTTCCAAAAAGTAGAAGAGGAGGGAATACTCCCAAATTCATTCTACGAGGCCAACATCACTCTAATACCAAAACCAGGCAAAGACACCACAAAAAAAAAGAAAATTACAGACCAATATCCCTGATGAACACAGATGCAAAAATACTGAACAAAATATTAGCAAACCGAATTCAAAAATACATCAAAAAGATCATCCATCATGATCAAGTTGGATTCATCCCAGGGATGCAAGGATGGTACAACATTTGAAAATCCATCAACATCATCCACTACATCAACAAAAAGAATGACAAAAACCACATGATCATCTCAATAGATGCTGAAAAAGCATTCAACAAAATTCGGCATCCCTTCATGATAAAAACTCTCAACAAAATGGGTATAGAGGACAAGTACCTCAATGTAATAAAGGCCACATATAACAAACCCACAGCCGACATCATACTTAAGAGTGAAAAGCTCCAAGCTTTTCCTCTAAAATCAGGAACAAGACAAAGATGCCCACTCTCCCCACTTGTATTCAACGTAGTTCTAGAGGTCCTAGCCATGGCAATAAGACAACACAAAGAAATAATTGGCATCCAGATTTGGAAGGAAGCAGTCAACCTGTCCCTGTTTGAAGATGACATGATATTGTGCATAAAAAACTTAAACTGTCATTGTTTGCATATAGTACGGTGTTGTACATAGAATAACCCGAAGAATCCACTCCAAAACTACTGGACCTAATATATGAGTTCAGCAAAGTTGCAGGATAGAAAATTAATACACAGAAATCTCCTATCCACTAACGATGAACTAGCAGAAATAGAAATCAAGAAAACAATTCCATTCACAATTGCATCAAAAAGAATAAAATACCTAGGAATAAACCTAATCAAGGAAGTGAAAGACTTATATTCTCAAAAGTACAAGACACAAAGAAGAAACCAATAAATGGAAACATATCCCATGCTCATGGATGGGAAGAATTAATATTGTCAAAATGGACATCCTGCTTAAAGCAATCTACAGATTCAATGCAATCCCTATCAAAATACCAACAGCATTCTTAAATGAACTAGAGAAAATAGTTCTAAAATTCATATGGAACCACAAAAGACCCCGAATAGCCAAATCAATCCTGAGAAGGAAGAATAAAGCAGGGGGAATTACACTCCCTGACTTCAAGCTCTACTACAAAGTCACAGTAATCAAGACAATTTTGTACTGGCGCAAAAACAGACCCATAGACCAATGTAACAGACTAGAGAGCCTAGATATAAACCCAAGCATATATGATCAATTAATATACAATAAAGGAACCACGGATATACAAAGGGGGAATGACAGCCTCATCAACAGCTGGTGTTGGCACAAATGAACAGGTACATGTAAGAAAATGAAACTGGATTACTGTCTAACCCCATACCCAAAAGTAAACTCAAAGTGGATCAAAGACCTGAATGTAAGTCATGAAACCATAAAACTCTTAGAAAAAACATCGGAAAAATCTCTTGGACATAAACATGAGCAACTTCTTCATGAACATATCTTCCCAGGCAAGGGAAACAAAAGCAAAAATGAACAAGTGGAACTATATCAAACTAAAAAGCTTCTTTACAGCAAAGGACACCATTAGTAGAACAAAAGACATCCTATAGTATGGGAGAATATATTCATAAATGACGTATCCGATAAGGGGTTGACATCCAAATTATATAAAGAACTCATACACCTCAACAAACAAAAAGAAAATGGGCTGAGGAGCTGAACAGACACTTCTCCAAAGAAGAAATTCAGATGGCCAACAGGCAGAGGAAAAGATGCTCCATATCCGTAATCATGAGAGAAATGCAAATTAAAACCACAGTGAGATATCACTTCACACCAGTTAGGATGGCTAACATCCAAAAGACAAACAACAACAAATGTTGGCGAGGATGTGGAGAAAGGGGAACCCTCCTACACTGCTGGTGGGAATGCAAATTAGTTCAACCATTGTGGAAAGCAATATGGAGGTTCCTCAAAAAACTCAAAATAGAAATACCATTTGACCCAGGAATTCCACTCCTAGGAATTTACCCTAAGAATGCAGGAACCCAGTTTGAAAAAGACAGATGCACCCCTATGTTTATCGCAGCACTATTTACAATAGCCAAGAAATGGAAGCAACCTAAGTGTCCATCAGTAGATGAATGGATAAAGAAGATGTGGTACATATACACAATGGAATATTATTCAGCCATAAGAAGAAAACAAATCCTACCATTTGCAACAACATGGATGGAGCTAGAGGGTATTATGCTCAGTGAAATAAGCCAGGTGGAGAAAGACAAGTACCAAATGATTTCACTCATCTGTGGAGTATAAGAACAAAGAAAAAACTGAAGGAACAAAACAGCGGCAGACTCACGGAACCCAAGAATGGACTAACAGTTGCCAAAGGGAAAGGGACTGGGGAGGATGGGTGGGAAGGGAGGGATAAGGGGGAAAAAGGGTCATTACGATAAGCACATGTAATATAGGGTTAGTACATGGGTAAGGCAGTATAACACCGAGAAGTTGTGATTCCATAGCATCTTACTTCACTGATGGATAGTGTCTGTAATGGTATGTGGTGGGGACTTGATAATGAGGGAGTCTAGTAATCATAATGTTCATGTAATTGTACATTAATAGGAAAAAAAAAGAATCTCATATAACGTTAAACAATTGTGCTATATGTGGGCAAGTAACACTGGGTATCGTTAATAAGTATTGAAAATTTTGTATCAGATAGACCTGTCTTTACAAGACTAATGGAAAAGTGGTCCATTGTATTCTAATTACATTTATGTTAAACAATTTCTTACTTGCTCTCAGTAGTATAAATTACTTCTTGTAAATGTTACAAAGCAATTTCTTTAGCCCCTAGATTTATTATGTACTTAATTATTACAGGAGAACATATTTTACAACCAATGGAAATATCAAAGACTGTCACGGATTATATTATGTTGTATTTTTAAAAATTTGATCATTACAATACTGTAATTTCTAGCCCTCCTTCAAAAAGAATAAAACAATACTCATACCTAATTGAAACATACATAATCAAGTAATATGAGGAATTTAAGATAAAAATTGACTGTTTTATGAAGTTCCTTGGCCAAAGTTACTTCATGTGGGTTATTAATATTTATAACTAAACTGTCCTTTGATGTGCATTAATGTACTTTGGGGTTACACAAAGAATATTTCATAAATATTCTGGAAAAGGGGAAGATGCTGTAATTAAATCATAGAAATTCACATGGATATTGGGTCATTATTTGAATGAAACATATACCCTTTCTATGAGGGTTGATATATTGACCTTTTCACCATATTCACAAGGTTGAGATTCAGCAAATGGAAAATGCATGAAAATAACTTTTTAGAAAAATAGCTCTTTCTAAAACTTGTGCTCATGTGAACATGGGCTTGTCACTGAGAGAGTATAACATACAACAAAGTTATATATTCATTTTTTCAATGTTTTGAGTATTTAAGTTGTCTGTAATGGAGCACAATGTTAATTTCTTTTGTGATAGTTCCAAAGTATTAGTTTAATTAAGTTTCACTGATGTTATGTTTTTAATCGATTTTTAAAATGCAAATTTAAAAACCAGATATTGCCTCATCTATTAAGAAATTCAAATAACTTATTTTAATATTTAATCTTTATGATGTTTGAGAGTCTTTAATCTTCAGGAAAAGCAATTTTGTTGAGACCAAATTTATTAATAATTTAATTGATCTAGATGTGAAAGGCTTCATTTTGGGTGCTTTTATGTAGAAACTATCAAACCAATGAAATGTATTAACATTCAAACTATAAACTTTAGCTGGACTTTTAACATCTAGATACTAATTTCTGTCATTTCTGTGATATATTTATATCCATTCTGATTAGGCAACCTATCAGCAGTGGTTTACATGGTCCCCAGAGCAGCTCCTCCTTCTCTTTCTCTCTTTTTGAGACTATTACTAGCTTCTCTAGCAGTCACCTGGCCTTGCTGCCTAGACTCCTTCCTTACTCCACC
This sequence comes from Smutsia gigantea, assembly GCA_032199065.1. NCBI lineage: Eukaryota > Metazoa > Chordata > Mammalia > Pholidota > Manidae > Smutsia > Smutsia gigantea. Next base: position 224,663 of record JAVSCE010017810.1, on the reverse strand, counting down.
TCCTTTCCCCAACAAAGCACAAATTTCTTCTACTACCTCAGCATCCCTTGAAAACATCCATTTCTTTCCATCTTCCCTACTGCTATCTTAATCTGAACCACCATGATCTCACAGGGGTTCAGCAATGGTCTCCCTTTCTCTAGTCTTGATTCCTTCCAATTCATTCTCATTGTTTCTAAAACACAAACCTGAATTATAGTGTTTTATTTCCTTTTTCTCAATTTTGAATACCTTCAACATCCCATAGGTGACTTAACCAAAACTCTGGGTGCTCAGTGTCTTGGCCATCTCACCCCAATAAGTAGGTCCTTCACTCCAACTCAGCTATGCATTTGCTCTCTGTTCCAAGTTTAAAATCAAAATTTCATGCATTCCATTCCCTAAGAAATGTCTTATGCTTCCCATTTACTTCCTCAACCACCTATGGAAACAATTCCCTAAAGACCCGGAGAGCTTTAATCCATTTTTTCTCTATCCTTCCACCCTCTTTTGTCTTTGTTCTCTTCCTCCTCATCCATTTTGAATCCAAGATGATTGAATTGCTATATTATCCCCTGACAAATCCACAGCCCTGGAAGGTCCAGGGCTCCACCATCTCCATTCATGTGCCCACCCAGTTGAATATTGCTACATGCAGGCCGTTTGGGAAAAGTGTGACTTCATGATAATCACCCTCAATGCAAGCTCAATGCTGACACTACCCTGTTGTTTCTGTCTAGGAAGCTCATTCTTTCATTTGCGCCATGGACCTCACATCTCATTTCTTGAACTTCCACTGAAAACCTTGCCTCAGATTCATTGCAAAAACAAAAATCAACAAAGGGAACATCATCAGTCTTTCCTCCCAAACTTCCATGTCTATATAATTTTCTCCTTTCCTGATATAATGGAAATTTGTTTCTCCTTCCTTCAGGGACTTATTTTTCCACATGTGCTGTGAACCCCTTTTCCTCTAGTTTTATCAAAGACTCTTTTAGGCTATTTCCTCTGTTTCATGTAGCATCAGTCTTTCCCTCTCATTTGGTTTATTTTCACTTGTTTACAAACACACTCAACTACTTCCCACTGTAAATAAACCTTCCCCGATCCCACATACTGCTTTATCTGCAAACAGTTTTCCTTTGCTTTGCTTTTCTATATCTCTGATACTGCAGTGCCAAAAAGAAATTTCTAACTGTAGATTTTTCTTTATCCTGTTCAGAACTCAGTATATTCTTTCAGTCTTCTTTGAATATTGTATCTCCCTCATGTCCTCTATTATCTTCTTTGAGACTCCTATTAGATGTATATTGGACCTACTCATTCTTTCATCTCTCAACTTTCCTTTCATAATTTCCTTCTCGTTTCTCTTCATTCTGAGTTATTTTCTCATATTTGTTTCAATTAATCAATTATATCTTTAGCTATGCTCGATCCATTGAGCATAGCTGTTTAACTATTTATCCCATCCACTGAGGTCTTAATTTAGTGATTATATTTTTCAGTTCTAAAAGGGAAGTACCTCATGCCTATCTCCTACATCCTGTTGTCTTCTCTGTCTACATATTCTATGTAATCTCATTCATTTATAATAACTTTAATTTTCTATCTTTTGTCCAGACCTTTTACCTTAACTCTGAGTCATATGACTGCTTAAGTGACTTACATATCTAATAGACATATCAAATTTAAAATGTCTAAAATGAAACTCTTCATTTTTTTGAAAAACTCTTACTCCCAAATCTTGCATATCTCAATAAATGATGCTACTGTTGCTCCAGTAGGTCAAACTAGAGTCTGGGGCTAGGAAGCTTTAATGTTTTTAGCTTCTACTTTCTCTCTTTTTTTTTCAACAAGGCATTTTCATCTTTCTCCTGAAAGTCTGCAATTGGCTCCTAACTGGTCTCTATGTCTACTATTGCCTCTTATAATTCATTCTGAACATGAACAATTAAAAAAAGTGCATCTTGTCACTAACTTGCTTAAAATTCAATGGTTTGCACTTGAACTATACTTGGACTAAAATTCTGACTCTTTCATTTGGTCTTCAGAACCCCATGTGGTCTGGCCCTTCCCATTTCTTTTCTTATTTATTGCTTCTCCTTGATGATCATATGTTCCTGCCGCCTTTTTTTAGCTGTTTTGCCACACTTTTACTTTGTTAGAGTTTTCACTTGTTGCCCTCTTTGAAAAGCTATTCTCCTAGATCTTCACATAGTGGCTTCTTCTCAGCTTTCAAGCCTCACTTTAAATGCCAGTCCACAGTGATTCCTTCCTTGATTGCTGAATCAAAATAGGTCCTCTTCTGGATTTTTGTCTATATAATTTTCTTTACCTAAGCAGACTATTTGTCTTCTTTTGATTGTCCAGACCCATCCTATGCTTCAATCAAGCTAAGTAATATGCAAACCTTCCAGCAATGTCCTCCTTGATCTAGTAGCCATTCCTTCCGCAGGAGGTGTTTCTTCAGCCAGAGGCATTCTTCTTCCAGTTCTTGAGACCCTAACTGCTACTCAGTATCAATACCCAGCCCGACTGTCATTTTATTGAGAGACACAAGTATCCAACTTTCCTTCTCCCCCATTCTCTGTACTTTGGAATGAGTTAAGAGCTCCGTTGAGTTTGCTAAATTACCCTATCACAGACAGCACTTACTGAACCGAATGCAAACTCTGTGAACAAGGCCGGCCTTTCAGCACCTTGTGCTGTGCCTGACACCAAGGAGGTGGCCATTAATGTTTGCTGAATGACTGAATGACTTAAATTGGATGGCCGTGTAGCATGGAATGATATATGACAAAGTGCAAAGTAAATCAATGTTCAAATGCAGGGTATTTCTGCTGTTCTAGCTGATCTAGCCTCATGTAAGGCTCTGCCAAGGCTAGCTCAGCTGATGAATGTCTCTGTATTAGCTAGATGCCCATCTATTATCGGTGTAATTTTTAATTTTTAAGTCAATTTCTGATCATTAACAATTATTTATTTTTGCAAAATTTTTTGGTAGCTCTTATTGTTATTCCTTTTAGCATTATTATTTCTTCTATTTTTATTGTGCTTGCTTTTCTCATACTGAAAGAGTTTAAAGTGTTTGCATGAATGGTAGGACATGGTGACCTAATAAGAGACTTACTCACATTAGAGCTTGGTATTCAGACTTCCTGATGGATGCTTAGTATGCTGGGGCTTGTTTCTCCTTTGGGGTTAAAGTATGGGACCAGAATGTGAGATAAACTTAACCCTAAATTATGTGCTGTCTATATATTTTAATCAGAAGCTAAAATCCCGGCAGACTTTGCTTCTGCAAATCACTGACTTCGAACTCTGTCGCTGTGTCTGATTGCTCATGTAATATTTAAACCCTAGTTGAGCCTTAATTTCAAGAAATATGAACCAAACTCCGTAAATGAGGATTTCAAGGATTGCTGAACTATGGAAAGTAGTTTTTTTACAGTTGCTGAAATATGTTAAGTAATGAAAAGGTTCTAATAGATGTATTTGAATTCACTTGTCGTATTTTAAAAGTAGACAGGAATTATTAGTGGTCAGTATACACAATACCACAGTATCATTTTATTTCGTGGCATCTCCATTTGGATGACTGCTTAGGCATCTCAAACAATGTCAAAACTCTTAATTTTTACCCTTTCCCCCCCAACCTTATTCTCCCTAAATCTTGCATTTCAGTAAAATCATCACCCATTGCCAGTGGCTCGAACCCCAAACTTGGGAGTCATTTTCAGGTTCTTCCTTTCCCTCTCCTCCTATGAGCAATCCATCAGCAAGTTCTATTGTTTCAACCTCCAAAAAAGTATTCTGAGTGTTTTTCGTTCCAGTTTCTCTGCCACAAATGTGGAGTCAAGTCTCTGTGGTTTCTCTCCCAGCCACTATCACACCCCTCTGTCTGCTCTTCTTGTTCCCTAGGCAGGCTGCCTCTTGGGTATGTGCTTCTAGCCACTGCAGTTGGCTGTCTCTTGTCTGTTCTTCGCTGCACTTAGTATAAAATCCATGCTCCTTTCCAAAGCCATTGGCCTTTGTAACATGAAACTCATTAAAAGTCACTGTGAGAAATTTTAGTGAAGTTTGGAAGTGAATGGCTAACTACTGAGGGAGGAAGAGTGAGTGACAGTTAGGAATTGTGGGTAGAAAGTCATTACTTTCAGGAATTTTGATATGAAGAGGAGGAAAGATGTGGGGGTCAATGAGAGGTCATAAAGGATAAGGAGTGGTTTTGCTTGTTTGTTTTTTTGAGAAAAAGGAGACAAACTCATGCAGGGAAAGGAACAGAATAGGAAAGCTTGAAGTATAGGGTGAAATGGATGACTGAAGAATGCCTCTGAAGGGCAAGAAGAGGTGGGTGGTTTAGTCATAGACTCTGCACTAGTTCTGTGCTGCTGTGTAACAAATTGCCCTAAAACTTAGTAGCTTGAAACAAAAAACAGAGCTGCTTAGCTGGGTAGTTCTGCCTCAAGATCCTTAAGAGGTTGCAGTCGACTTGTTGGTCAGAGCTACGGTCTCTGGAGACTTGACAGAAGTGGAGCAGCTGCTTCCACACTGTGGGCAAGAAGCTGAAGTTCCTTACCTCATGGGCCTCCCCATAGGGTCGCTTATGTCAGGGTTTCACCCGGAGCAAGTGATCTAAGAGAGAGCAAGAGCGTAAAAGCCTAATGTTGGAGTAATACCATCACTTACCATCACTTCCGTCCTATCCACTTGTTCATGCAGATTGATCCTGGTACAACATGGGGGGTGGGTGGAATACACGTGGGAATCACTATCCAGGAGAAAGGGAAAGGCTCTCCTTTTTGGGTGTGGAATAGTCAAATGGAATTGAGATGAGAAATTTAAAAAATGTACAGAAGCACCGGTCTGCCTGGTTGTGTGACTTTTCTCCCTCAGGGGCAGAAATGGTGACACTGGATGACAGATGTGATCCAGGATGGTGCTTTGTTAAAAAGATGTGGCCCAGGCCAAAGGAGACAGGACAGTTGTGAAAAATGCTGGGCGAATGGTTAAAATAAGGAAGAACCTGAAACCGAAGGAAGCTGAAAGATGTGAGGAAATGGAGGAACCAAGGAATTTAAGATTTTTTGGTTGAAGTTAAGGTAAAGCTATAGGGAGAGGTGGACAGCTGGAGGCAGGAGATGGTGGTTAGAGATGCCTTAGGAGTTCAAGAGATTCCATTTAATGGATAGGGAGAAATGTTTTAGGAAAATCAACAAGATTTACAAAAACCTGGGTTTGTATATTCCATACAAAATGGAATTATTTGTTCATCAGTCAACATGTATTTGTTGAGCAATTACTACATGTCCACAAATGTGTGGTGTCCCATGGGTGGTAAAATCAATTAAAGTACACTTTCTTCTGCTAAAGTCTCAACCATGTGGTTTTTGTCTTTTACCAAAGGAGTTTTCACTTTAAATGAGAATCTATCACAGGTTTTATGAAATAATAAATGTCTCTTTATATGGCCATATTAATGTAGAATTTGAGATATAAAAATGGATGTTGTGAAACCATTTAAACAAATGCCTTGTGTAAAGTGAATGTGGTTCTTTCTCAGTGTTCTTAGTTTGAAAAATATTTCAGAAAATTACCCCCTTATAATAAATCATTAGCAGCCGTACAGAAGAGTGGTCCTCAAACTGTGGTCCCTGACTAGCAGTGTAGACACCACCTGGAAACTTGTTAGAAATGCAGATTCTAGGGTCCCACCTGAGATCTGCTGCATCAGAAACTCTGGGATGGGGCCCAGCAATCTGTGTTTTAACAATCTCTTTAGATAATTTTGATGCCCTCTAAAGAACTAGCATAGAAGCTATTAGAACAATAATAAAACAAAACAAAAACAGAAGCGAGGTAAGAGGACTCAGTCCTTTTTGGATATTAGTTTCTACTTCAGAATTCCTGACAAAAGCTATTTATCACTTTGTTACAGATAGCTCCGTGAAAACAGTACTGTTTTAATGCTACCAGTACTTACTGGTATATTTCAAAACTTCTATAGTCAGCTTCTTACAACTTCTTCCCAAATGGCAAGATTTCATTATTTTTTAATGGCTCAGTAATATTCCACTGTGTATGTATACCACAGAAAGGCACAGCATGGGAAAGGTAGTAATAATATTTTAATGACTTGGTATGGGGGTAGATGGTAACTACACTTTTTGTGGTGAGCATTTTGTAATGTATAGAAATGTTGAATCACTGTTATACGCCTGAAACTATTATAATGTTATATTAACTATATGTCAAGTAAAAAGTATCAAAAAAGAAAGGAAAGCCCTAGTCTGCAAGAAATAATGTCTCTTTAAAAAGCATATTTGTAACAGTCGAAATGAAATTTCAGGGCCTTTCTTCTAGATAGTAGACTTGGCTGTTCTCTCATCCATAAACAATTGACTCACTTGTGTTTAGCCTATAAGGCTCGATGCAAAGTACATACAGTACAATCACTATTATTAACTACTCACTATTTTGACAGTAGCAACTATCTGAGTTTACTGTTCTACATATAATTGCTCTAAATACAAATATGTTTTCCTAAAACTCCGTATACATTTTAAAAAATGTCAAATTTCAGTTTTCCCAAATAGAGAAATACTTTATTTATTCATCAGTGTTGGGGAAGGAAGTCTTCCATGCAAATGAATTTTTCGAGAAATGTGACTTATATTTCTTTTTAGCTTTATATCAGTACAATCAGGAGTATCTGGTAAGGTGAGCAGTTTGATTTTTCACTATTCAAGCTCTGTTTTGAATACATTTTATATTACTCTTTCTGCACTAAAGAACTAAATGTTTATTGAGAACCTACAATTCTCATGAACTGTATTGGTGGTGAGATGGATAAATAGAAGAATGAGAGGTGTCACCAAGACAGGACGTAGGAGGCTCTGAATTTCCCTCTCCTAGGATGCACTGAATATACAGCTGCACATGGATCAGTTCCCTCTGAGAGAAACTCAGAAAGTAGTTGAGTGACTCCTACACATCAGGTGGCTGAGAAAATACCCACACTGAAATGGGTAGGAAAGGCTGAGATACACTCTTGCCATAAACCCCACCCCCAGCACAGCTCCTTACAGTCAGGAGGGAACCCCCAGCCCCCAGCTTGCCTCTGAGGGGCAAGGGGTTTGGACCACTTGTGCAGCACCCCAACTTTTGTGTACAGACTACTGTGGGTTTTATCTGTGGTGCTTTGAACTCATTACCACTTATTTTATGTATAAAAATGTTCTTAGTCGAGAGGACCTATCCCTAACTTGTTTCCTTAAGCACATCACTTGGCAATGTTTCTTCTCTAGCAGCTAGTATAAAGTGAATGATCAGAGCTGTTTAACCACTGCCCTGGGTTTGTATTTGCTCAACACCAGCTGTTTGCATTACTGATCCTGTGGGTTTTTATATTTGGGTTTCTGCAGGTGATACGCCTTCGTAAACCATATTCTATAGCAAGGATTTTAAAAGGCCATATCCCTGAATGGATGTGATAGACATTCTGTACTGCATGTAAATTAGTGTATAAAATCACATGTAATAAATATGGTTATAAATATATTCCTGCTTGCCCTGCTGAGAATAGTGTTATTTCATGGAATGGAGGTGATAGGCATTCTGTAGTGTATGTAGAGAATTGTTATAAACACATGTTATAAATGTGGTTATCAGAGTACTAACTGCTTGCTATGTAGAAAACACTGTTATTTCAAGGAATGGATGTGAAAACAATTCTTTAATGCAACTAGAATTGTTTAAAACAGACATAAAAAAGATGGTTGTAAGAAAAAAAATACCTTAACCCTGTTTATCTGCTTGGCTTCAGTGATCTTCCCTCCCCCTTGATATTAATATTAGCTTGAGATAACCCAATTTTCTTGAACTTACTCAAAACATTTTTCAGAGCCTTTTAATTTTTGCAACTTTACGTGAGTAATAAGACCTACTGGACCTCTAATGGAAATGGCAAATGCAGTGCTTCAGGAAAGCTACTAAAAGCCAAATTTCAATCCCTTTATCACCAAAGAAAATAACATTCCAGGAAAGGGCTGAGCAGCTATTGTCAGTAGCAAGGTGAGAAGAAATGAACTATGGAATTAGAATTTGAAATTCACAGTGTGAATCTGAATATTAGAATGTAACTTTTACATTGACCCTTCTGATGTTTAACAGGGAGAAGCTTTCAATTTGCATTTCATTAAACATTAGAAACCAGGATTCCTATCTCTATTTTTCCCAATAAAGTCTTACCAAATTAACTTTGAGTCTTCTATTTAAGAAATTCTAGTGCATCCTTTAAATTTATAATGTGATATATAATGTTTCTTATTTACAAAGGTTCTAAAAAGTGATTATAAGGGATCAGTAAATTTAAAACCAGTTTGGTAGAAAAGTTCTTCAGCTTTCATCAATAGTAATAGGAATATACCCACAGACCAATGAAATGGACTAGAGAGCCCAGATATAAACCCAAGCATATATGGTCAATTGATATATGATAAAGGAGCCATGGATATACAATGGATAAATGACAGCCTCTTCAACAGCTGGCGTTGGCAAAACTGAACAGCTACATGCAAGAGAATGAAACTGGATTATTGTCAGACTCCATACACAAAAGTAAACTCAAAATGGATCAAAGACCTGAATGTAAGTCATGAAACCATAAAACTCTTAGAAGAAAACAGGCAAAAATCTCTTGGACATAAACATGAGCAACTTTTTCCTGAACGCATCTCCTCGGGCAAGAGAAACAAAATAAAAAATGAACAAATGGGACTACATCATGCTAAAAAGCTTCTGTACAGCAAAGGACACTATCAGCAGAATAAAAAGGCATCCTACAGTATGAGAGAATATATTTGTAAATGACATATTTAACAAGGGGTTAACATCCAAAATATATAAAGAACTCACAAGCCTCAGCACCCAAAGAGTAAATAACCCTATTAAAAAATGGGTGGAGGATATGAAGAGACAATTCTCCAAGCAAGAAATTCAGATGGCCAACAGGCACATGAAAAGATGCTCTACATCTCTAATTATCAGAGAAATGCAAATTAAAACCACAGTGAGATATCACCTCACACCAGTAAGGATGGCCAACATAGAAAAGAATAGGAACAACAAATGCTGGCGAGGATGCAGAGAAAGGGGAACTCTCCTACACTGCTGGTAGGAATGTAATCTAGTTCAACCATTGTGGAAAGCAATATGGAGGTTCCTCAAAAAAGTAAAAATAGATATACCATTTGACCCAGGAATTCCACTCCGAGGAATTTACCCTAAGAATGCAGGATCCCAGTTTGAAAAAGACATATGCACCCCAGTGTTTATTGCAGCACTATTTACAATAGCCAAAAATGGAAGCAACCTAAGTGTCCATCAGTAGATGAATGGATAAAGAAGAGGTGGTACATATACACAATGGAATATTATTTTGCTGTAAGAAGAAAACAAATCCTACCATTTGCAACAACATGGATGGAGCTAGAGGGTATTATGCTCAGTGAAATAAGCCAGGCGGAGAAAGACAAGTACCAAATGATTTCACTCATCTGTGGAGCGTAAGAACAAAGCAAAAACTGAAGGAACAAAACAGTAGCAAACTCACAGAACCCAAGAATGGACTAACAGTTACCAAAGGGAAAGGGACTGTGGTGGGAGTGGGTGGGAAGGGAGGGAGAGGGGAATAAGGGGCATTACGATTAGCACACATAATGTAGGGTGGGGGCATGGGGAAGGCAGTATAGCACGGAGAGACAAGTAGTGACTCTATAGCATCTTACTATGCTGATGAACAGTGACTGTAGTGGGGTATGTGGTGGGGACTTGATAATGGTGGGAATCTAGTAAACACAATGTTGCTCATATAATTGTATATTAATGATACCAAAATAAAAAAAAAGGTAATAGAAATACTCTTATCTTTAGCTCATGAACATGGCAGATTTATAAGGCACATTTCTTATTTAAATAGACACATTGAAAAAATGTACTGCCTATGGCATGCCAGTAGAATATTCATTTATTTGTGGTTTCTACCTGTTTTTTTTTCTGTTTTCACTATCTTTTAAAAAAAATAAGAGATGTTTTAAGGATTGTGGAAATTCTAAATAATTTGGTGGTAAAACATTGCTATTCTCATAATTTCAATTTTTGATTCTGTGTTTACAGCTTGTTACTGTTAATAAACTAACACTGATAAATATTACAGTTGTATATTTAATAAAGATAAAATTTAGATAAATTTGAAATCTTAATATTTATATTTTTATATTCTGTTTATGCTATATGATTATGCTATTAGCTATATTATTATTAACTGTTCTGTGTACTGACAGTAATACAATATAATAAGCAAACCTAGTTCATGTACTCTCTTAAAGGCCAAGAGTTACTCCTCACTCATCCTGTGTATCATATAGCTTATGGACATTTAAATAATATTCTTTAAGGAAAAATGACCTGATTTTGTTGAACAACCAGTAGGATGTCTTCAATAGGATTTTACAGGTTATAAATGTGGGCCTACAACATTGTTGACTGATGTGGGATATGTTTTTATACAGGGATTTTTAAATGTCTCTAAGATTACTATATAATAATGACTCATTGAGAATAATAGCTGTTCTTAGAAACATACTTGATAAATTCTTAGAAATTATATAATCCAATGCCTTTGTTCTACAAACTATTGAAATGCTTTCCCCAAGGTCATATAGTTCATTGGTATAAGTGCTGAATTAGCAAAAATCCTGAGTTTTCCTTTATTTCCTTTTTTGACAGGGTTCTCAAATGTACAGATTAATATCTTTCATCAGTTTTGGACACTTTTTACTAATTAAATATTGCTTCTGCCCTATTCTCTCTTTTTTTTCTGGGACTCCAACTAAGTGTATGTTAAACATAAATATTCTCTGTGTCTCTTATCCTCTTTTCTGTATTTTCCATTCTTTTTTCTCTCTATGCCTTATTCTTGTTATTTATTTATTTTCTGAATTATATTGTAGTTCATTAATTTGTGTTTGGTTGTATCTAGTATGCTATTAAATCTTTTAGTTCATCAGTTTGGTTATTGTTTAAAATCTGTTAATCTAATCTGTAGTTTTTTAGTTTCTAACTTTCTGCTGAAAATGAAATATTGTCATTTAGCTCCTTGAATAGAGTTAGTGATTTATTTTAAAATCTGTGTCTAAAAATTCTAATACCTAGAGGCCCTGTACATCTGTTTCACTCTGTTGTTTTACTGGTTTTTGTTCCTATGGTGTCATCTCTTTGTATGCTTGGTTATCTTTGATTGTATCTAAATTTTGTATTTAAAAATTGTTTGGAAAATAATAATTTGAAGTCTAGGGTGAAGGTCTCTTTGTCCTAGATCCCGAGGGCACTAGTAAGCTAGGGTCATCTTAATCCAGTTTTAGAAATTGAGATTTTTTTTCTGGGTCATCTAGAAAATTTAAAGATGAATTTTAGTCCCTGTGGTGTCTGGCTTACTACACTTTTCCCTTATATATATGATGCATGTTTTTGTGATCCCAACCCAAAACTGTAGGTATGTGTCTGAGCTCCTATATTTAGCAGGTCTGGGCTCCAGATTTTGTCCCATTCAGTTTTGAGACTGTCAACAATGCTGCTTCACCTTTTGCAGCCTCTTCTGGATTTTGTCTGCAGACAAACGTGCATCCAAAGGAAAAGCCTACTTCTCTTGATTTTCATATTTTCCAAGATCTGAGCTCAATTATTCACTACATTGCTAAATATAATGCCCTAAAAAAAAGCAGATGTTTTTATATTTCATTTAGCTTTTCTATTGTCCCCAAATTCTCCATTATGAAAACTAAAAGTGACCCTCCCTTTATTTTTCCAAAAGGTTTACAATTTTTGAAATGATAATCATCATTACAAAACATTTTTAAATACCCCAAAAATAGAAAGAATAGAAAAATCTCTCCAAACTCACTCCTTAATTGTATTTTTGTACATTTCCTTCCTGTCCTCCATATTTTTACTTCATATTGTTTATATTGCATTCTGCATGTATATTATTATTATATCTTTTTAAACTTAACATATACTATATGTATTTCCATGCTATCATGCCATGTACTTAACTACCATTTTGCTACCTGCATGATCTAGTCATTAGATATACTTTGGTTTATGGAACCATTGTCTAATGTTTTATCATTAGGTTGTATTCAAGTTTCACTATTATAAACTCAACATTAATAAACATATTTACATTAAAATTATTTTGTTCCACAATTAGGATTATTAATTTAGGATGGAGTCTCAGAAGTTGAATTTCTGGGTCAAGGGCCTGCATATTTTTAAGATTACCAAAGCACGTTGCTAAATTACCTTCCCCGAGACAAGTTAGGTTTTTACTCCATCTTCATGTTTTCAGTCCTTTGCTAAATTGTTTCTGGGTCAAACTTGTTTTTACTATTTGTTTGAAGCTAAACATTGCCCTTAAGAGAGTCTTTTATAATTAAGAATAATATTGAAAGGCTATTTAATTTTTAACCACACTGTATGACTATAACTTTTTTTTCTTAGTAAAAAAGGAATTAATTATATGTTACAACTTCTTACAATGACAGTTTAATGATGACCCTCTTGATACCACTTTATATACTATTTCACATTTATACTGACTTTTTTTTGATTTTGACAAAGTTGAGAATTCCAAATTTGTTTTAGAAATATTTATGTTTTTGTATTTCCATATTTTTGGCTATTTTGCTTTAAATCGAGAAGAGGACTTAAATAGGAGATTTGCTCTGTCTTTCTTAACGATGTGATGGTAGAGAAATCATTTCTTCTCTCTGAGCCATAGTTTCCTCCTTTATAAAACAGAGATAAACTGGGCTGTCTTGTGCTGATAGGTACTTAATGCTGCTTAGACATGGGCAAGTCACCAAATCCTCTGAGCATGTTTGAGGCAGAAACCCTTGAATATCTTATCAGCAACAATAACAAAAATACTGCTAGTCTTTCCTTTATAATATCATGAAATTAAAGTATGTTAAGTCTTGTGAAAGTATCCCAAGTTCCTAGGATGAGGGGCAATATTTCATAAAAAATGAAGATAAGCAAAAATATTTGAAAAATGCCACACTGGAGTAAATGCAGAATCAAATATACTAATTATTAAAGTGAAGAATATGAAATTATTATGCAGGATTTAATGGCAGTATTTAAAAGTCAGGACACTTTTGTCTGATGTGCTGGGCCTAATTGATATGTAAATATAAGCCCTGCAGTATTACCCAGACATTTAAGGACTGTCTTAATGGCTTATTCTGGGAAACCAATGTGTATCTCTGCTTGAACATTATGCTTGAAAGCACTCTGTAAAGTCTATTTTAAAATGTATATTTTGAAAAATACAAAGAAGGGGCAAAGTGATTTTGGAAACTCTGGTTGAAATAGGTTCTAAAAATAGGGTGTGTAATTACAATCAATTTTCAGTATAGTTACTTTTGTACCAACTCTGGAGTTTTGTAGGAGAATTTGCTGCTGGAAGGAGACCACCAGAGTTTTATGCTGGCCTGGGGGAGTTATGAAGCCTTTTCTCCACGTATGGGTACATGACTCCATATCCTAATTCCAAAGCCTCATGGGGTGTACCAAAGACATTTAACTGAATTCTGACAAATTTAAAACAGGAAAATAGAAAATAGCACTTGTCAGCTGGGGTCACTGGAGTAGACTCTCACATGCCCCAAAATGTGAAGATTCACTTCGATCATGTAGAGAGGACATTTTGCTTAGTTCAGTGTTTCTAAGTAAACCATTTTCATTGTGTGATAAACCTTGGTCTTGCGAGTGTTTTAATGCCTTCATTACTCATCACAGCCAGTTATCAGATCATCCCCCTCTCTGCAAAAAATTGGCTTTGCACAGTAGTAAAAAGCATGACTACAGAGGTGTATTTTGGGGTAACTGACATTTGTCATTCAGCCGAGGGTGGTTCTCTACAGGCTTTGAAAGTGCTCAGGACATTTGCTTGAGATACATAGACCTGAAATCATAAATTGCAGAAATGTGGTTCTATGCTGATCAACCACTGATGTTTGTATTTTCAAGAAATAGGACATTATATTAACCACAAATTTCTAATATCACCCATATCATAAACAAGGGCATCAATACACATTGAAAGCAGGCACATATAAAGTTGAAATGGAAGTTGTTTCTGTATTGTCAAGAAATCTAAACCTGGGAATCAAAATGACACTTGTATCCTACACATCACTCGAATAGGGCGGAGCAAGTTCCAGAAGTTAGGGGGATAAAGACAGGCATTTCAAAACTAAATAGTCTGACTGGAAATATAAAAAGCCAGAAGGACATTAGGACATCAGACTGCCATAATTAACACTAGAGCCTTCCTCAGGGGCTGCCCAGGACCACTCTTTTATCTGCAGGCTGCAGACAGACAGCTTTGGAATGCAGATCTAATTCTCCAAGTCTGTAATTTTGGGGATAACGGAGGGACTCATCGCTCCAGGATTTTGACTGCCAAATGTGCGTTAACCAGGATTATACTTGGTGCCATGCTCCCACAGGACACTCCTCTCCCCTTTTTAGTAGAATTAGAATTTTCTTGGGATATTGGAAATTGTTAGTGAAATTTTAGTCTCTGCCAAACGTCCACACAGGTAGGTAGCAGCTGAAAAAATTCCAACTGAAGCAAACAGATAATTGAGGACCGATCATTATGAAAAGATTACTTAGTTTTATGTCGAGTTCTTTGGGTTCTTCAAAAAATACTGATCAATACTATGTTCTGAAGGGAGGCCAGTGGCAAGTAGAGACGTTTTTGGCTTTGGTTTTGTCCAAGGCAAACAGAAGTCAGAAAAATTTAAAATCAGTATCTCATTCCCTTCATGAACATACAAACAGGAACATCCTTAAGCTAACAGAAAAATAAATATCCCCTGCATTTCCATCACAAATAATGGAATGTAGGAAAATATGGATGGTTTTCTAATTTGACCAAATTCTCTTCACTGCTCCTATGAATACTTCATCTTTCCCCTCTTTCTCTCCTTTCATCTATGCATAGCAAAGCAGGCTTCAAATACTTGGTTCTGAGAGAGGTCCCTGCTTATAGGAAAAAGTGTAGAAAAGTCAATATGAACGTCATACTCTTTCCAGGATGCTATGGGTTAGAAAAGACAAACTTCTTTATCGTTCAACACAGACTTTCTTCATTTTAAAACTAATTGTTTTCTTTACAGTATCATTTTTGTTTATTATTTGAAGTTCACTGTATTACTCATCACACAAAGCTGAAATCTCTCTATCTTGATTAGACCAATGAATGCCCATGTGTTCTGTCCACTGAGGACAGGATGTCACAGAACTGAGTCATGTTCCTATAGCAAACAAGCCATTGGGTGATGGAGCTAAGTGTTGCTTCAGAGTCTTCCAGGGAATTAGTGCTGTTTTCAAAGTTGTATTATGAGCCTCTCAAACCAGGGTGCCCTATCTTAGTGATTCTGGAGATGAGGCTGATCTGCATATTCATAATCTTAAAGAATGGACTGGAATTAAATATCAATGCACAGTGTTGCTGGGTGTCAGGGCAGCTCTGAGTGTTAAATATCGCCTCAGGAAAAATGTATTTACACACATGCTGACAGTTCATTTCCAGGTGGGAGTCTCACGTCTGCTCTGTACACTGCAACTTCAATCTTCCTACTGTGAAATTTTAGACAGCTTGTCTGCAGAGGCTCTGCCAGATCTATTAATATTTATACATTCCATTCACACACCAGTCAGAGCATATAAGTTGCAGATCTTTCTGGTTTGGAAGCTATTAAGATTCATGACCCCTTTAGCTATTTACTTGGGCAGCCTAGAAGCCTTTGCAATCAGCTTACACTTAAGAAGAAAGCACAAATCGTTATTGTTCAAATATTGTCCTGTATTGTGGCCATTTGTAGTCCATCAAAGAGGTGTTAAGGGTTTTAATGCATTCATTTATCTCAGAGACACAGGTTATTAGATTAAGCATTCTTCTCTTGGAAAGGGAGAGAATAAAACTGTTATTTACACCCAAAATTGCTTTTTTAATTCCAAATTAGTGACTCTGACTGAAGATTCACATGCCATTAAGAAGTAATATCTAATCAATTTTTTCTTCTTGAGAGCAGACATTGATTAAACAAATGATGGAGGTGATGTACTGAATAGAACAGAACAAAGGTGATCAAATATTTAGGTGTACATTTAGGCCTGTCTCTGAAGAAGCTCTGTTTTCTTAACATACTAAGTTTTAATGTGTCTCAGTTTACGAAAGGTCATGCAATTGGAGATAGGTCTTTTATTGAATTAACTTGTGGGATTATTTGATGTGTTTTATTAGTATCTCTAAGACATTTAATCCTATTCTATCAGAATAGTCTTATTCTATTGAAAGAAAAAATGAGAACACTAGAAGAAAATGTGGGGTGGGGGAGCAGAGGGAATTGAGGTTTGTTCGGCCCTCACAGTGGGCAGTGTTTTATATTTATTAATTATCTTGAACCTTACAACAACCCTTGACATAGGTATTTTTATCTCTACTTGCTAATCAGAAACTGAGTCTTAGAGGGGCCAAGTAGCCTGCCCAAGATCACACATTTGATAAATAAAATTCTAACACAGGTTCACTTGTGACATTTCCAATATTTTATTCTTCAGATGCTATTTCATCTACCTTTCTCATGGGAATATCACACTCTGGCCCTCAAAGACCATATTCTAGCCTGACTTACTAATTCTATGGAATGTTTCTCATGCAAAATATGAGTCATATGAATTCCCGAAGTAACCTAGGCCTGCTGGCTTGCTTCTGGTTCAGGAACTTCCTAACCATCAAAACAAAAATCCACAAAGATAATTTATTAAAAACCAGCATCACGTCCACCACTACCATCCTTACTGTTATCTCTACCACCATCTCTTCAAAATTCATCTTACTCCTTACAGGGTAAATTGTTAAATTAAATAAGAACAAAGCAGTTTTTATTTCCTATCCTTGAGTGCCAAATAAGAATACATATTTTGGAGTCCAAGACCCAAACATTTGTGCAGAGCCTATACAACATTTGCATATATGACCTTTTGGGAGATTTTTACCCAGTTCGCATGTTTTGAAATTTTGCTAAATAAAATACAATTATTTGCTTAATTGACATTATTTTTGCTTGCTTTGAATATGAGTCAGATTCAAGGATGTAATTTCTTTAGCCCTGAATTACCTTTGTGTTGATAAAGCGGATATTGTGATGTCCTGCTTTCCTGAGGACGACTTACCACCTGGGGTATTTGGGCCCTGAAGCCCCACAGTGGCTGAGCTGGATTTTCTTTGGCAAGATCTGGGGAACAATCACTTCTCCCAGAATGAATACAAGGTCTTAGCACCACCCATGTCAACGACTGAAAATGGGACACTGTGGTAACTCATAGCTAATTTTATTCTATGTTTAGTTCATTTTATAACATGTTGAAATGGGTGAAATTAACTTGCAGGACAAAAGCTTAAGAAAACAAAACAATTCCTTTTATATACATAAAAAAAAAAACCCAAAGAGATAAGAGCAACAAAAGCGAGCATGAAAGTTATTATGTTCCAAAATCAGAATGGGCTTTCCAACGCTGTGTCTTTGGGAAAAAGACAGTTTTGATTCTTTGCTGTTTTTCAAGATTAGTATCTTTTATCCATCTCCTTTACAGAAATGTGGGCAGAGGATGAAGGGCTATCAGGATTTAGTAAAATCTTCTAGCCTTGATTTTATTTTCCATTTATGTTCTTTCTCTGGCATCACCTGGTTTGATGAGAAATAGCTATTTGAGGAGGACAAGTTTTATTTTTGAGATCCACTCTCTCTCCCTCAAGCATTAAGTTTAAAGACTCAAGACAGTTCTGTTTCACTCACATTCTGGCATTTACAACCTGTGAGGTCATTTCAAGACAGTCAGACTTTGTGGTGATAAAGAAAACAACCCAGGTTTTATGCACTGCTTTGTAAAGTCTAATTTGGCTACACTTAAGACTTCTTGTCAGCTTCCTTTTGGTAAGAGGTTAAAGAGGGTACATGTTTAATCTCTGTCTAATCCACAAAATATCTACCAAAAGAGGATTTTCTAGCATAGTCAAAACAGCTCTTCCTTGCATATTTTCACTAGGAAAAGGTTTAAGTGGGATTCTGAAGTGTCTTCACTCACCCCTGTGTCCCCCTGTCATTCTCACCTCAGTGGTGCCATTTGTACCTTGTCAGATGTGTCAGGGACAGAGGCATACGGATTGGAAATTTTAAAGTAAAAGAGATGACACAGGCTTGTCCCTCAATTGGATCACACCTGTGTCTCAAAATTCTGATTGTACTTCAGAAACACTAGAATAAAAACAAATATCTAGCACATTATTATTAATAATTTGTGTAATATTGTTAATTCTGTCACCCAGCTACCATGCAAAAAGCCATGATTCCACCTGTCTGAGCCCAGAGCCCAGGCTCTTTCTTTAACACCAGGTTATGTTGTGTCCCTCACTCCTTCTCTGCCACCCCTACCTGTCGCTCCAGGCCAGGTGGTGACCCCTTCTCACCACATTTCCCCATCAAGGCCCATCTGTTCCCATTTGTAGCTCCGTGAATATGTGATGATCTTTCTTCCTGGGCTGTCACCCCCTTGAGAACAGGGTCAGTGCCTTATATGTTACTGTATTTTATTCTATTTTTTCTCCCTTCACACTTCTTTTACCCATTCCCCCACTGTTACTGTGTTTTAAACCATTAATTTATAGTTCCCATTAGCTTGGCACATGGTCATCTCTTCCTAAATATTTGTTTAGTGAATGATTACTCTGTTTATCATTTTGTTTTAATGCACGTTTTTGTAGGTCAGAATCTTCAGAAATAGATTCAGCATCTTTAATCATTTTCAGGCTTCACAAAAAAGAAAGAGGAGACAAGGAAAGGAAGCCCATCTTTGAATTGGACTTTTAAGGACCCCTGTCCCCAGCCATCATAAAACCAGAAAGAGGAAGAACTTCCTGTAAACATGAAACCAAACCCCTGGCTCTGTGAGATACCTATCGCTAAAAAGACCACAGTTTGCGTGGGAATACTTTTGATACCCAGGTGGGTGGTATGCCAATTATGGCAGGATCAGTTCGATAGTTTTTATTGAATTTACTTTTAAGAAAATATGCACACGCATCTTTTTCAGGGCAGTATTTAAATCAATCCCTGTAGTATTTAAATCAATAGTCTCATTAGACACCACATTAATCCATCCAAAAAAACCCAGTGTTGTGAGCACACTGATTTCCATGTGCACCTTTGTTACAACTAGTTTAAAGAGTCAGTCACCTCAGAGTGATTCCTTGACTTGCCTAAGGTCACCTGGTGTGAAAGAAGATCCACACCAGAGCCCAGTCCTTGAGGCCCCTAACCTAGTGCGCTTTTCATTGTACCAGCTGCCTCTAGGCTCAAAATTCCGGGACCATATTTTCTGCTTTAGATACTTAAGGAATGGATATATCTCATGAGATTAATATATGCAAATAATTAGTATTAATGTTGAGTTTGTACAAAGCTTTCCCCTCCATAGGCTCAAACAGGCAAGTCTGGCCTCTTTAAGTTTCCTCAAGAAACTCATTCTAGAAAAATGCTGCATTGAAAAAACCCCAAGTCCCCACTCTGTGAAAATAAAAACCAGGAGAAGTTATGTCCTGCTGACATTTAAGAATAGACAAACTTTTAGAAAACTCCATGTTACTAGCAAAAGGGATTGAAGATAGATACTTGGCAAGTTTCAAATTTTTAGGATTGACTATTTTTGCTTTTCATGTTATCAGCCTGCATCTGTCCACAATGGTAATTATTTATTTTTCTGTTAGGTTTAACTTTTTTTCCCTCCTGATTCCAGAAGTCCTTATTGAAAGAAAGTTTCTTTTCAGAGTTGTTTCATGATCACCAGATTTCAAAAACAAATGTGTGGCAGGGACGGATAATTGTGATTCAATATTCACTTTCCTTTTCCTGCAATAATAGAACCACTGGTTTTTAGCTGTGTACCTGTTTCCTGGAACAAAGACTATTCCCAAGCCTAGCTTTCAGCTATGTGTGGCTGTGTGACTAAGTGCTGGCTGGTGTGAAGTGAGGAGCTGTGATGTGTGTGATTCTGAAACTCATTGTGAAAAGGAGAGATGTGCCCCTTCTCCCCAGCCCCTCCTTCATCCTGCTGTTCAGATGTGGACTGGAGATGAGTTACCTTGAACCATGTGAGGGCAGAAGCCTAGATAGGGCCAGTGGACCATTGGGAAGGAGGAGTCTGGGCCTTTGATGGCTTTGCAACACTTGGCTGCCCTACCAGCCCTGAACTGCCCATGACGGGAGAGGAATGAACTTCTGCTTTACTTAAGACGCTGCTATTTTTGGCCTGTGAAACGTGCCCCTGAATCTGTATGTCCTCTAATACCAAGGCAGAGAAGGCTGGAGAGTATTTCCAAATTGGAAATTAATTTGGACAGTGCTTGAAATGAAAGACTGATAAAATAGAAAACTTTCCCGTCCATAGACCAAATATTCTGTAGTGAGTAAACTTATAATAATGGGTTGAATATCTGCTGATGGACCGAAGCAAAGAGAAATAAAGTGCAGAGCTCTATAAATCAGGGTTTATTTGATTACATATTGACACAGAAAATATTAGGTATTTGTCTTTTACAATCATTATATTCAGACCTCAGGTCTATATTTCAAGAAATTGGTGTTACTGACAGTATGCTGCCTCAGTGCAAGGGCAATCCACCGTCCAGTTGGTCTTGCTTTCAGGAAAAGAACACTCGCTGTTGACAGGGATGCTACTTTCTCAGGATGAGGGCTTTAGAAGGAAGATCTGACTGTTAATCATTTGAAAAGATCTTCAGCCAATCTCAAGAAGCTGCAGTAAATCTCGAGCCTTATTATTCAAGTTAATAAATATCCAGGCATCATTTTTAATTTGGGTTACATTGAAAGGTTGAGGGAATGAAACCTACCTGAGGAGACAAAGAGCCGGAATGGGTAAGACCTGCTTCCACAGAGGCGGGGGAACCTAAGTGTGATGACAGGAGACAGACAGACTCCTGTGGGTTTCAAAGCCGGTCGGGGAGAATGAGGTATTATGTCACCTTGAACAGAGGAGAAGGGTATAGGGGCCTGAGACTTCGAAGGAAAAGTAATTTCCTCAAGGGGAAGTAATTCCCGGCAATATGAAAAGAGTACATGTTTGGTAAACAAAATACTTGACGGGCCACACAGAAGCAATGGGGCACAGAGAGGAATTTTAACAGGGTCAGCCACATCCCTCCCTGCCACCCAAGGGAGGTTATAACACAGCTCTCTCTATGCTGGTAGCTCTCCTATGGGAACAGGGTCTCCATCTCCATTCTTTTTATGCAGTTGTGAGGGTCAGGGGGAGGTCAAAGTATCCTGCTGTGTCTTTTGGGTCTGGGTGATTTTCAGCTCAAAATAATCTGTATGCCAAAGTGGCACATCCTTGGTCCCTGCAACACTGGGAAAGGTGGCAAAAGTTAAAGGAACACTGGGTCATTGTACTTGTTGACTCCAGTGTGTATTTTCTTAAGCATTAGTGTTTGGGGACCGATGTTAAAAGCTGCAGTCTAAGACTTCAGCTGATCTCTCCGTGCCCTTGTGAACTAAAGAAAAGCTGACCACCATACTAGGCCTAAGATTTCTAAGGCCTAAGTCCTGGAGGTTTCATGGTCTCTGGGAGTCTCAAAAAGGCCTCCCATGGGAACTTAAACTTTCTAATCTTGCAATAACATCTGGGACTGAAAATCAAGTTAAAAGCTAAATAAAGCATGTGCCACCGCATCTGTTTTCCTGAGGCATCATTCCTGCCCAAGGACGTATGATGAGCAAGAAAGTTTGCCCCTTCCTTTAATTCCCCTTGTGCCAAGATTTATATTGATCCCCATCCTTTTAAAAAAAAGTATCATATGTTTTAAGTAAGTGGAATGTATCCCTTTGAAATTCTGTCTTTCTTGCTTGTCTCCTCGAGGATATAAATTATCTTTTGACTGGGCCCCCCAGGGCACTTTTTCTGTTCGTAAAAGCTGTGTCTTCAAGGCTAGTCCTAGGTTTGGCTCAAATAAAACTCTGTCTTTATTTCAAGGTGATTTCAGTGATCTTTTCTTCCACACCCTGAAGTGCATTTGGCAAAGCCAAAAATTACAAAGATCAACACTATGCTCTATCAATGGTTTGCAGTTCTGGTACGAAAAACTCTTAAGGATTCCAGTTATATCGAATCCCAGAGCAGAAGTGGTCCAACATACCATTGTCAACTTGCCAAATATTCCTAAGAAGTCTACAGGTTTGTAATGCTGGAAAATTACATGGTAAAGAACAAATTCATTTTTTTCTTTTTTTATAGTGGCTCAGAGTTGAATTTAACCAAGAGAATCTTGTCAGGAATTTCTTGATACAGGGCAGCATTGCCTGCACATTCCGGCTTAACCCCCTGAGAGCATCCTCTGGTAGACTGATGCAGAAAATGCAGGCATGCTAACGAGCTAGAACTGCAGACCCTCAGGAGAAACCCAGTGAGTTCCTGAGCTGACAGATACAGCCTGACTTAAGTAAGATAAGTCGGAGGCCCGGTAGGTGCTCTTTTCCGCTGAGAATCCTGTTTGTTTTTCTGAAAAATGTCAAAGCCACGACTTCACAGTTATTTTTAAGCCTCAGCAGTGTGACTCGAAACCTCAGTAGGGTGTCTCGAAACACAGGAGGAAGTGTTCTAATTGTACTGATTTTTTTCTTTTTTAAATAATATTATTTCAGGTGCTGTGTTCATGACTTCGCAGGAGTAAAATCCCAAACAATGAAAAAAATTTGTGATGTGATTAACTGCACGCTATCCCCTTCTGGGTGAAAAGGTAGACTGCGTTTATTGGAAGGACGTAGCTCAAGCACCTGTGTGTCGGCTGTGCCCTTAAGATGGGCCCTGATGAGTCCTGCTCTTGGATCCCTCCCCGGAGGGTGGATGGAATCTACAACGTCCTTCCAACCACTAAAGTATGGCCCAGGTGATGGGATGTCACGCCCGTGGTTACATTTTGTTATGGAAGACACTGTTTTGACAGATTGGAAGGAGTCACCAGGTGGTCTTGAAGAAGCAAAATCCATATTGTGAACTGCTGATTAAGAGGGCCATGTGGCAGGGAACTACACTGGCCTTGTGGTCCTGAGGGCAGCCTCCAGCTAATAGCCAGTGGGACACCAGGACCAGTAGTCACACAGATGCAAGGAAATAAATTCTGTCTGCAACTAAATGAACTTAAAAGCAGAGTCTTCCTCAGCTGAGTGTCTAGATGTATATAGGTACAGCCTGGCTGGCACCTTGACTGCAGCTTTGTGAGGCCCTGAGTACAGGACCCTGTTATGCTATGCCCAGACTCCTGCCACATGCAGCTGTGAGATCATAAATATGTGTTTTCAGCTGCTAAGTTTGTAGTGATTTGTTTTGTAGCAAGAAAAAAATGAATACAACTTAGTACAGGTCAAAAAATTAAGGATTTATCTACAGTGTAATAATTTTATAGCATTAGTAAAAAGTTTAATGTGTTTTTTATCTTGGGGGGAATTAAATGTTTAGGGGCTGATTGAGTTTCTTCTTCTCAACAAAATCTTTTGCAGTCCTACAATAGTAGTCCGAGTCTACCCATTTGGATGCAAATGAGATAGAGTAATTCAAATAACTGACTGCCATCGAAGTGTTTGTGACTTTCGAAGGGATTCATGGAACCTGTAAGCAGAAAGTTTGGTGGGGAGCACTGTTCTGTTGAGAAAGAATGGCTTTTAAGGATGGGTAGCAGTTATAATGGTAGACCAGAAATGGCCACACAGGAAAGGGCGTTTCAATAGTGTTGCTGGTCGGAAGCAATTCTTTTCTCCACTTAACATTCACTGTCCTCAAAGGCATTCATAGAGCGTTCCCAGTCAGAAAGAGCCTTCTTGGACAATTTAGTCTTGTTTTTGCAATGTGCAGATCTGCTTAAGAATATACAGAACAGATATCATAAGAACACCAGATGTAGAATTACTATATACTTTATATAACGGAGAAGAAAAACTTGAACTAATATGAGCAGTGGTTAGGGTCACTGGCTTTGGGTGAACTGGGATTGAACCAGGAGAGCATTTTTAAAGAAGTACTTTATAGCATAATTTTAAGACAGTTAAAATATCAGCTAAAAGATTTTAAGACTTTGGAAAAGATTCGTACTAATATAATTCATAACACTAATGGGAATTTTATTACCCATTATGAAATTATTTGACACCATTACCAATCTAAAGGAAGGAAAAGGTTACTTCAGGAATATAATTAACCTGTTTTCACTTGGGAAGAATAGGAAGTTAAAAATAGAGTTATGATCCTCATCTGTATCTTTGGGCAGGTTTCTCTCCTGAATGAAAGGAACTTTCATAGAACAGTGGAGACTACCACATTACTAGTCTGATACAGCTAATCAAACATAGATGGTCTGAAGTCCTCTTGTAATATAGCATACATCATAGAATCTAGAGTCTATGTGTAATTTTAAAGTTATTTTGAGTAAACTTCTTTAAAGGTATTAAGGTTGGCTTAGAAGGAGGACATAGATCAAATACTTGATAAACTATTATTTGTATAACAAATGATAATAAGGAGAGAGTGGGTAGGGTGGCTGTTTCCTATTCTGTCCTGCAGATCTTGAAATTTGGAGCTGCCTGACACACCTTCAGTTTCTGCCCTAAGGCTGTAAAGTTCTTTGCAAAATCCAAGTTGTTGAATGGTGCCTCTGACTTTCTTGTTAGAGTTCATTTAGAGTCCCATAGGGTGACATGCAAGACTCGTCATCACGGGGCCCCAGCGGCCTCTCCAGCTGCACTGACCCCTTGCTCACCTCTTGGCGGTGTTCAGCCTCCTGCCTCCGGGCTTGTTTGAATGGTGTTGCCTCCAGCTGGAATATCTTCTCTGTGCTTTGTCTTGGACCTGGGCTCAAGGGTTGACTCCTGTAGGAAGCTCACTCGGACTTTCAGTCTAATGAAAACATTTTGTTCAGTCTGTGCTTCCTTTGGTCACAACACTTAGGCTGTAAGTCAGGACTGACTGACTACCGGCTTTCCCTACTGGACTGTGATCTCCCTGAGGACAGGATTATTTCGTATCCCCAAGACTAGTACTATTTGTTGGGCACTTCCTGTGTGCCAGATGCGATCCTAAAAGATGCATATATTAACCCCTTTAATTCTTAAAATATCCTTGTGAGGAAGGTGCTAATTTAATCTCAATTGTATCAAAGAGGAAACTGAGACCCAGAGAGGTTAAGTAACTTATTCAATGCCACACAGAGAGTTAACAGGTGGAGCTAGGATATGAACACCCAGGCAGTCTGATTTCAGAGCCTGTCCTCTTAGCCACATGTTCTCCTGCTGTACCAGCGCCTGGCATTTGGTGGGTCCTAAATGCATGATGGTGGAATGAATGACTGGGTGAGAGAGGCAGGTGACACCAAGGCAGTGAGACCATCTGGGAGCTAGCACACAGGCTCAGAGAGCAGTGCTACAAGTTTCAGTTAGAATGGAGACAGCTGGAGCAAAGAGGAGATTAGTAGGTGAAGCTATTTTAATTTCTACCAGACTCATGATTTTAGTATCCTTTAGTTTTTCAGGGACTGCCCTTGGGGGTCAGAAAACCCTCTGATACATAGAAAGACATAAATGAAAAACAGATGGGAGAGAGAAGAGCATGTCAATAAATCTGTAGTTTTTCAGATATAGAATGTTTTTACTGATGTACATACACTGATGCATTTAGTCGAGCAACAAGAAAATATTAGACACCGTCTTTGCACCCTGGACTTTTTCTGTGCAGAAAAGTAGAGGCAATGTCTGAGTCTGACTGCAGCATTTTAACAGTATATGAAGATCACATTTTCACATAGAAAAAAACATGTAATTGGGTATGTGCTTCATATTTACCTCTGCCCAGCACAGCATTATAAACATTATTAACAATATAGTATAGCTACAGCTTCTAAACACTTTTATAATCATTTGAAATAATAAAATTGTGATCCAAATGCTGTATAAATGGACTTAAATGTACCATATACTTTCATTGTACTTGAGGCTCTAATGTAGCATCAAATATACACATAACGCTTACACATAAATTCAATTCTATCATAAATTTGACTAAACACTAATATGCCAGCTTTAATTAATGTTAAATACTTAAGTAGCAGTAATGTTCTACTCCTCCTAGGGGTTTAGAAGGGCTTTGCTGGAATGATTTGGATGGCTCTTCTTAAGAGCTCTGCCCAAGGACGGTTTGCATAAACTTTTTTTTTCCCCTTGAACTGGGCTGAAGCAAGTAGAGGCAGTGAAAATAATTCTCCTTTAAATTGGACTCAAAGTACTAAAATAATTACTGAAATGTCGAAGATTTTATGATAATAAAACTGTGGTTTGTCCCACTGCAAAACATATAAGAAAAAGTTGAGATTAATCTTCGCATTCTCCTCGTTACTTTCCCTCATTGCTTCTACTTATTTTTATCGCTTTTACTTAAGTGCATTTACTTCAACCTGTACCCAAACCAGGCAGTCAACAAACAGTGAGAATGAAGTCCCTTTCCCTGATATCTCACTAACACCAGACAGAATGTGGAAGGAGGCTTTGAACCTCTATTCTTAAGAGTGGAAACTGCAGATCTTAGATTCCACTGTCGGTGGATTATCCCCACCTGGAGAACCCACAAGCGTATTATGCAAAACTGAAATCATTATCTTAACTTTGACACCTTCTTTTCTTCTCTACTTCTCTGTTTACTCAGCAAATGTCCATTAGGAGTTGAGTAGATGAATGAGTGGAATAAAAAAAAAATTACCAGGTCATCAGCATAGGCTTAAAAAAAGAAAGCTAGATGGTATGCATATTAGTTAGGGTTTGGGTTCTTACTCTGGAAGGTATTTACTACAAGCAACTGAGCGCTAAGAAAATCACTGTAAGAATTGGATGTGGGAGCTAGCTGCCTCTGGACTTTTTGATTCAAGGTCACATGTCTGAGCTGTCACCTGAGGGCAGAAAAGTGCTGTTTCTGCTGTCATGACCACTTTCATAACCTCCCACAGCCTTGCTGCTGGTGGACTGTAGATACTCACGTTGGCTAGAGCCTGTTTGTCTTCAGTATTTTAAAATGGAAAAAAAATGAGGAGTCCATCTCTTTTCCATCTTCCAAATCTCATAGAAAGTGTATCTTACTGGCAGAACCTGGATCATTTCTGGAATCATGGCTGCAAGGGAGTCTGGGACTTGTAGTTTTCAGCCGTTGAGGTCCCGAATCCTGGGGAGACCTTTGAAAAGATTGAAAATTGATGGTGAGTGTTATACACGGTATCCAGCATAGAATATGCCTCAGAATTGCTAAAATGGGTATGAGACAAGGGCCTATTGCCAATGAATGAATGGGATTAGGAGATAAGGGTGAGAGGGAGGTGAGAAGGAGGGAATTCTTTTAAAATGTGTTCTGTTCTCAAGGTACTTAGGACGATTAAACTCATTCCTAGCTGCCGATCCTAAACACTTTGGTGGAGAATGAAATGTGTTAGATGCCGAGCAAAGACAGACATGTTGATGCGGGTGTGGTCTGCTGATGTTTTGGGAAGGAGCTGGACCCTGCCTCAGTTCACGAAGAATGAAATCTGTATGTTGACCTAGGTGGGAGGGAAAAAAAGAATTTCAGGGCCAGGACAGGGCTTAAGCAGGAAATACTACTTCCACTTTGGCTGCCTGAACTCAACATTCTTAGGGAGTGGCTGTGTCTTGTCAGTGTGAGCCATGTTGCAGGGTCCAACTGCAACATTTGAAGAGATTTTATTTCTTGTCTGCCTTTGAGTATCATCGTCTTTTCTATACTGATTGTAAATGGATTACAATCTGATTTTATGTAAACAATTTATATGTTAGATATTTATTAGTCTAGTAAATATTGCTGTACAACTAATTACTCCAATACTTGGCATATTAAAACAACAAACATTTATTACCTCATACAGTTTCTAAGCGTTAGTCATCCAGGAGCAGCTTAGCTGGGTGGTCTGGCTGTGGGTTTATCATGAAGTTGTAGTCAAGCTGTTGATCGAGCTGCAGTCTTCTGCGGGGCTAGAGGATCTCCTTCTAGGCTCGTGCATGTGGATGCTGGCAGGAGGCCTCAGTTCCGTACCATGTGGGCCTGTTCACAGGAAGGTCATGACTTGGCCCCTAGCCACACGGAGCAAGAGGTCTAAGAGAGCAGAGTAAGACAGAGCAACCATGATGGAAGCCGCAGTGTCTCTTAGAATCTAATTTCATTAGTTATACATCATCGCTTATGCTTTATTTTGTTGGTCCTGAGGATCAATCCTGGTATGAATGTGGGAAGTATTACACCAGGGGTGGGATCATTGGAAGCCCTCCTCAGATTGCCTCCCACGGTCTCTAAAACCCTCAAATAAATTGCCTTTGGTACATAGGTAGTGTTTCAGTAGGGAAGAGTCAGAATAGCTCATTCAAGAATCACACTCCCAGAGAACCGGAGACCCAGCTCTGTTCTGTGATTCTGCTGTTCTAGGAATTTTAGGATTGTAATCAGAACCACTCACTTGTGTTTCAAGTCCTTATCTATGGGTCACCGAAAAAGTGAATATATGTCTTAAAATATCCAAGTAGTATTTCTGACATCTCTATGTACAAGCTAAGAAAATCATAACTGAATAAGAGTGGAAACTGTAGTATGTCAGTAAATTCCTAAAATCTGGACATACGTTTCAAATGTAGAAGCTGTATTTTGTTATTCTGGTGAATGAGATCACAAATACATACTTTTTTTTGAATGAAGCTTCTTGTTGGATACAATGCATCATTTTGTTTGGGCAAAGTAGTAGTTTTTGATCCATTGTAGGCTGTTAGTAGAACTATTATGTTTATTATAAATGTTTTTACTGGTGTTCTTCATTTGACAGTCTCATATTAGGAATTTCCCAGAGTTTATAAGTTAAGGAACAAGTTCAGTGTATGTATCTGAAGACTTATTAGAGTTGTAGATTTGCAGAACTAAGGAATAAAACAGGTTTAGGCCTAAGGTTTTGAGCCAGAGTCAACAAACTACAGCCCATGGGCCAGATCCAGCAAGTCACCTGTTTTTGTAAATAATATTTTATTGAAACTCAGCCATGACCATTTATTTTCATAATATCTATGGCTGTTTTTGTGCTTCCGTGGCAGGGCTGAGTAGCTGTGACCGAGTTTACGGCTCATGAAGCCTAAAATGTTTACTACCTGGCCTTTTACAGGAAAAGTTTGTTGACCTCTGCTCTAGGGATCGTTTTGAAGTCCTAAATAAAATAAATCAGAGTAAGTTAGAAAGACACATTTTACTTATATGTAGTTAGTATTGTTTGGGTAAACTTGGTATGAAAGGGACCCGATTAAATCTGCCTATTTATGTTTTTAGTTAACTGAATAGGACTGGAGGAGAAGGTTCAGGATACTTATTTGGTAGAAGGAGAATGGGTGGGAAGAAATTAATTCCTTTGGTTTTAGACATGGAGAAGACTCACAAATTCTTTGCTCGGTAGGTAGGGTCCATTTTCACTTACTTAGGGGTTGGGAGTGACTTTCCACTCTGATTGTCACAAGCCAAGCAAAAGGTATTATTGTGGCCAGGACAGATATCTCATGACTCTTAAGACTAGTAGAAGATCATTGTCTTTGTACAATATGGCCGTTCCTGTGTGGTGTGCTGTGTCTTCTCCACACAAGACAACTTAAGACTGTGAAAATGAGTAGAAAAGAGTTAAGAGTTGTAATACTGGCTTATTGACTCCTGAATAATATCTTAGTCTGGTGTGGAGAGATTCTCCTCCTAACAAGTTAATCACAGGTGGATTTTAGGAGATTCTTTGAAGAGAGGCCAAGCAGAGAAACAGAACGATTTTCTGGTTTTTCTAATTTCTGAAGGAAGGAAAATGTGTGTGGCCTGGGTGACCAGGGAAAGTGTTAAGTCTTATAATGCCAGTGTAGCAAGAATGCAATGTCTAATTTTAGAAACTAGTCAAAAAAAAATAAAGATTTTATTTTAAGGAAACTGAGTCTCTAGGCAACATTCTTATAATAATGCAAAAATATGACGAAATGAATGTTTCCAGTGTCACACCAATGAAATGTTGAAAATACCTCCCAAAATTGTGAGGAAAGTCACAAATTAAATTCTACAGTACTTCTACCAGAGAACTCCTTACTTTATTTTCTTTTTGAAGAGTCTGCTTCAAGGTTCTTTAGTGGCTGCTGGAGGAAAACTTGAATGCTCTGGTTCTAGAAATAACAGAAGAATAGTAATTTCCATTTCCAGTTACCCTTTTGAGCTTCACAATTAAGACATTTCTTAAGAAGGGAAGACACTGACTGCATTAACGCCCATGGGAGTAGGCCCCCCTGAAGTTAAAGGAAGGGACGGGATAAGCCAGTTCTGAGTGTGAAGAGACATCATGGAAGTTGGGTCGGGACTGGAGAAGCTTTCTGTTAGCGACTGACATTTGTGTCTCTAGTCCACATTTATTCTACCAATTCTAGACCTGCATTTCCAATCCTTAAACCCAGCACCTTCAGTTGGATGTTTGAGCAGCAACACAATTTTAACATGTCCCAAACTGAAGGTCTTGGACACCTCATTTAAAATTGCAAACTGGCCCACCTTCCCAACTTCCTCTATCTCTTCCTCGCCTCATTGCAATTTCCTCTGCAGGTTTTATCACCCTCTGACATACTAAGCATTTACTCATTTTCCTGGTCTGTCTGTTCACTGCTGTCTCCCCAGCACCTGGAACATAAAGTGCCTGGTTCAGAGTAGACACTCAGTGAGTATTTGCTGAGCAAATAAATGAATGACTGCTTTTGATCGTTACTGGATTTAGTTGGGGGAATTCTGAGGTCGGCCTTAGTCATTTCCCTTCCCTGTCAATTCTGGAGAGTTCATTTTAGACCAGAAACTTTGTTTCTGCCATTGTGGGGGTTCTAATCCTAGTTTTACATAAACTGCTTAGGAGGGGTATCCTGCTGCTTGGAATTTGCTGACCAAGTGCCTGAGTGAGGAAAACGACCCACAGGGAGCTGTTTTTCCCGGCTTTTTCCTCATGCTAAGACCGCCCCTGACTTGGGTGGACCCCACTTAGGGAATCACTGGGCTGTTGACTGCCCCGAGAAATGTGTGAATAGCTAGAATAGGAGACAGATGCCTCGAGAAGGAGGATATCATAACCCAGAAAGTAGGGATTTTAGGCAATAGAATAGATTTACGAGGGTTCAGCATTTGCACCGTACATTGTATGAAGAAGGTAGGCAGGCAGGAGAGAAACTCTTCTACCTCCTCTTTCCCTGTTCATTCACAGTATATGTTCCCCTAGCTTTATAATTGCCTGCTTCTGTCTCTCTCTGTTAGCATACATCCACTGGAACTGAAAGTCACATGTTGATGGCTTTGTGGTCCTACAGGTGTCCCTGCAAATTAGGAGCCTGGCCCCATTGTGGAAATAATAGAATAGTAATAATTTCTGTTTCCAGTTACTCTTTTGAGCTTTGCAATTAAGACGTTTCTTAAGAAGGGAAGACATTGACTCTAAGTAGCCTCATAGAGTTGGCAACATTTTGAAAAACCTAAAATTTTTGGGGGAAATATTTTATGGCTTGGCCTTAAATTTATAATGAATTCTTTGAATACAAAAAATTCCACGTCTTGCTGAAAATTCAGTATACTCTATTCTTTATGGGTGTTACAAAAGAGGAAACAGATCATATTAAAGCCAATAAGAAATAGACTGTTTATCAAATGGACTGTGCATGATCATTATGCTGGGTACCCTTTTAAATGATTATGGGGTAGGAAGCCAGTAAGGTACTTGGAGGTAGCAAAGCCAGACTGAGCTTACTGTAGTATTCTGATGAAATGGAAAGAAAATGAACACTTTGAAAATTGAGGGGTTTTTGGGGGGAGTTATCTGATTAAGTGTGCTTATCATAGGCTAAATGCCATGCAATAAATATTCTAAGAGCACCCCTTTTCCAAAATAGTTGCCTCATCTCCTCTGGCTTCAGCTTTGGGGCACCCGGATCTAATAAGTGACTTTTCTTGATAGTTGGCTTTAGTCCTGGACATCTTAGGTCACTGACCTGTAGGCTGGTTTTGACCAAAGCTAAGGGATCTGACAGATACGGTTTGGTGGAGTTATCAGGCCACGACCTGAGGGTATCACACACGAGAACTTCCTTGGGGATGTGATTTTGTAATTTTCCTTGCAATTTATAAAGTTACATCTCCAGTTCAGCCTGTAATTAGCTGTGGGGTCGTGGACAAATCACTTGCTCTTATTTGCCCTCATTTTCAACATCTTAAAAGTGAGTGGGCTAGATTGATTTTCTCGATTGTCATTTGCCGCTGTAAAGTGTCAGGCGATCAGTAAGCCGCCCGACGATAATGACCGTACACTTTTCTTATGCGTCCTAATAACATTAAAACAATCCCTTTGCTTCATAATAGTGCATCATTAGCTTTAACAGCCACAGGAACCAGATCACTGTAGCTAAGAATCACTCAGCACCCCTGCAAATACATCTCCCTCTTCAGGGAGTGGTGTTTAGGAAAGCTTTATAAATGAAAGGATCCCAGGGCAAGTGTTTGTAAGACACTTACAAAGAGAAAGGAAGAAAAATAGGCACGGGGAGAAGGAAACTGTTTTACTTCAGCAAGTAATGAAAATCACTTTGTTTATATGCTTCTTTACATTCCTAACACTTTAAAAAGCTTTGTTGCTTAAACTGTAATTTCACAGTCAATTAATCTACCATATCTTGTGTGCTGTTGGCTGGAGGCTGCTGTTCCAGGCACCCGAATCCCACAGACTGCAAGGTGTTTCCACGTGTTTCAGGCTGATTAGAATGTGACTGCTGAGGGTGGGGGAAAAAAACCTTTTAGGATGGACTCAAACAGAAAGGCCTGCGGTCAGAGAAGGGTCCCTGTTCACCATGGCCCATCTTTGATTCTGGGCTATTATAGAGTCCGGGATTGGGACTTTAGAAAGCAACTCCTGATCTTCACTGAGGCCCTTGGCAAAGTGCAGCATAAGGCAGATGAATTTCAGAGGAAATAGCATCAAAGAGGCACATGATTTCCATGAAAATCACTGGGGAAATAAACAAATGGAATGCCTGAGAGTTGATTTGCTTCTGAAGGAGAAAAGAAGAAGGGCACCAGACTGTGCATTGGGCTCTCTTGTTCGAGTTCCAGCTCTGCTAACAGGTAGAATGACCTGGGGTGAAATACTTCACCTTCACCTCAGCTGGCTGCCAGCGGCCTCTGAAAAGTGAATTGATGGGGCTGCTTGACTACTCTGGCATATATTGCTGTGACCATAGGCTAAATGCCATGGAATAAACATTCTAGGAGCACCCCTCTTCCAAAATAGTTGCCTCATCTCCCCTGGCTTCAGCTTTGGGGAACACGGATCTAATAATAGCTGACTTTTCATCTTCCTTCTATTATGCTTATTCCATGATATGAGTCTTTTAATAATCCTACTTGTTATCAGAGAAGTATCAGAGAGGGGCATGAAAATAGCCATTTTATTTTCCAAATATTTCAGAATGTATATGCAACACAGATGAAAAAGAAATTGGTAAGTAAGCATGGTCTTAACAGGGCTCTCTATCGGGGTTGTGGACTGGGAGGTGTAAAACATCGATCTGTTGTCTTCTCCAACCACTTTGGCTGAAAAACACATTTGAGGGGTCATCATCCAGGGTTTTAGTTTATGTCTGTGTGAGATTGTAAACTTCACAGGACAGGAGTTCTGTCTTTTGTGCTTTATGTTCTATAAAGTACCATATACATTAACACAGCTCTATAAATTAAAAGAATAAAAATAAATGCTGATCCAACACATCCATTTAATATTTAGCGGATTTTAGTGATGCCTTCAATATTTTATCCTCAGGCATTCTACAATGTTGGGAGTTTTTACGGCGGTCTCTCAGAGACAGACTTTAAGTTTAAATTTTGCCTTTCGGAGAGGCATCAATTCTGAATGCTCCTTCTGGGGCCCATTCCTTAGCCATTGAAAGACTCACAGCTGACTTACTTCAGGACCCCCC
Source organism: Smutsia gigantea (assembly GCA_032199065.1). Taxonomy (NCBI): domain Eukaryota; kingdom Metazoa; phylum Chordata; class Mammalia; order Pholidota; family Manidae; genus Smutsia; species Smutsia gigantea. Next base: position 190,443 of record JAVSCE010017810.1, on the reverse strand, counting down.
CCCCCTTTTTTTTGAGAGAGAATAGATTTATTTCCTAGAAAATATATACTCTCCAGAATATTTTTTATTCATTTACGAAAAGCTTTTGATAGCCTTCATATAATTCTACAGCAGCTAAATCATCATTAGCAGATGACACCAGCTTGCTTTCACAAGTGTGTTTAATATAGCATAATTCATGGATTTTGGTTTCAAAATAAGTACCACTTATGCTGTCTGGCACCTCTTCCTCCTTGTCTTCTCTGTCAGAGTGTCAGCTGGGAGTGGAGTAGCCCCCCCAGCAGTGAGGCCTCTGGACAGCTGTTTTTCCTTCCCATCAGCAAAGAGACCCGTGCTGCCTCACTCCCATGAGCTTGCTGGCAGAACAGGTGCTGCTGGCTGGGTCCCACGGTCCGACACTTTCTCAGTCTTTTGATAGCCTAGCTACTGTAGTGTAATATCCGCAAAGAACTTTTCTTTGCGTTTTGACTGTATCTTCTTCCCAGGATGTGCCCAGCTTCCTCCTCCACAGCCATGAATCTCCATTTCCTCATCTTTAAGATAATGGATTTAAACTTCACAGAAATAAACCCTAGGAAAATCTTTATATGTTTCACTCCACGAAATGTGGCAAAGTTTGAGTTACTGTAACCGTGTCCATCACCTGCTAATTCAGTGGGCAGTTGGGGCCCCCGGGAATAGGATGCTGACGTTGTTTCTCAAACTATGACTGTGGAGAGTTTTGAGCACCTCAGCATGTGACATGCCATTTAGGATGGGTTACATCAATAAGGTGGAAATTGAGGAGCCATTTATTTAGATTAGGAGACGAGCTGAGCAAGTTGGAGGAGAATATAGTTACCAAATTTGATACTGCTCTCATATCTCTAGACTAGTTTTCTTTTCCTTTTTCCAGAGGCAGCATGTGTGTATTCCACCTTTACCGTGACGGTATTAACTGTGTCTCTGCAAAAGGACAGGGTCATGTTAAGTTGGTTCATTGCCACTGGAAATGGCTCAGTGGCAGCTTATTTCCCATCTTCCCTGCCCTCTGCCTAGGTCCCCGCTGCCACCGTTGGTTGCCGAAGTGTGTGCCCCTTTGTAAGCAGGTAGTTCCAGACTGCCTGTGGATGAGCAGGGGGTGGGCAGCTGGATGGCCCCTGAAGTCCTTCTGTCTTTGTTTTTTGGGATGGATACTGTTTAAAATTGGTTTTTATCTGTTAGCCCATTTCACCATCTGTAAGCAAATGCCTCCATTCTACATCACCGCTGCCAGAATCTGTCATGAAAACTTGAGAGAAGATAGAATTTTAGGGCTGTGAAACCCCAGCACACTGCTGCCCCTTCCTGCTCCGGGGTGCTCCTCCACAATGTAGCAGGCCTGGTCTCTCCTGGCATGAACCTGTCAAGGGCAGGCTACTGCTCTCTGGGAAGCTGTTGGTTTTGTCCTAGACAGAGCTCAGACGTGTTGAACCAAGTCTTCTTCAGGATCCTTTTTAAGGCCATTTTCTGTTGTGTTAGTCAGCTCCCTTTGGATGAAATCCAGCACTTTTCATTGCTATGTATACTTTTCCAATTTTATACAGTTTATGGGCAGCTCTTTTCAGATGAATCTTCCTAAATTTGGCAGTCTCCACACTGCCAAATCCAGGGGGCCCTCTTCTGCCATCTCTGACCCCTCATCCATGTTTAGCACATTCTTTTGGTTTTCCTTCTGTCTTTCTGACTGTTCCTCTCAATCTTTGCTATCTCCTCTACTGGCCTTCACAATGTCACAAGGCTGGAGTTTTCTCTCTCTCACTTTTTACGTAATTATCCTCAGTCCCATGGTTTTAAATATCCTCCCTAGGTTGATGACTATTTTTTACATCTCTAAATACTCCTCTGGACTCCAGATTCCTATAACCAACTGTCTTTTAATTTGTACTTGGCTATCGTGGCTCACACATCTGGCTACCTTCCCAGTATCCACTTTCACCAACAGAGTCCAGATATTATTTGGGGTAGCTATGTGCACAGCTAAGAACTACATTTTTTCAGACTCCTTTGCAGCTATGGGTAGTCATGGGAAATGTCAATCAACGTCTTCTGGAGATTTATGGGAAATTTTCAGTCTTCATGTAGACACACATCCTTCCTCATTTTGGTTCTTCCTTATTCCTGCCTGAAACGTGGACCAGAAGTTGGAGATGGAGCACATGTAATCAATCACGGGGCAACCCTAAGAATGAAAGTCACTTCTTTTTTGGTACTTGAGCAGAGAGGAAAGGGGGCTTTGGGTAGCTCCACCAGCCTGGACTGTTAACCCCTCCCTGGGTTTCTTGCTATATGAGAAAAATAAGCAACTTAGTGGTCAGGCCCTTGCTCTCAAGTTTCTGTACGTAGTTCTTATCTATGAGTGATATAGATACAGAAGGCATAAAAACGGCATGTCCAATAAGGACCTCCTGATTTCCCTCTGCCCTTGAATAAGTTCTTTTTTCTAAGCTCTTCTCAATTCAGTAGGAGGTATCACCACCCTCCAATTGTTCAGTAAAAAGCCTGGGGTCCTCCTTAGCTCTTCTCTTTCCCTCCTGCTCCTCTTGTTTCACAATCTCTAGCAAGTTCTGTGGGTCCTGTTTCCGAAATACACCACTGGGCATGTCACTTCTCGTATCGCTGCCGCTTCCCCATCCCAGCCTGCGTCACTGCTGCAGGACGACTCCCCACCTCCTGCTCTTGCAACTCTCTGCCCTGCCCTGCAATCCTTTCTTCTCAGGACTACCACAGCGATCTTATAAAAATATAAATTACATCATTTCACTGACTGTCTGAATCCCTCACCCAAGTATACAATAGTTCACTGGATTTCTACTGTAACTGAAGCAAAAGGTAGATCCCTTTCTGTGGTGGGAAAGGGGTGACTGAAGCAGTCTCTGCTTGCTTTTCTGACCTCACCCACACCATTCCACCCCTTGTCACTGTGCACCTGCCACATCAGCCTTCCTTCTTTGAGTGTGAACATGAACCTGCCTGATGCCTGCAGGTCGATGCCTCTAAGTTAGGTGTCAGTTCAAACACCCTCTGTTCAGAGAGGTGTCCCTCAGCACCCTGATGAGTGTCAGCAGTCTCCTCTGGCCTGGAATGGTTGTCCTTTACTTACCTCTAGAGCAAACCAACTCTACCCCAGGGCTTACTGTCTCCAGGAGCCTTTCTTTGATCACTCCATTCCACAAAATTTCTTGTTTTCCCCATAGTACTTCGCTGAACCATCTTTTTCCGAATATAGCTACATACAGCTTTGCTGTAGACAAGTTTTGGTATGCATGCCTTATTTTCCTAAGCAGAGTTAAGCTTTTTGAAAATGGCAGGTTTTGAATTTCCTTTAATAACTTCAGTGCTTCGCTCATGGCTGGAGCTTAAAAACATTTTAATTTATTGATGCTCAGACTTTTGGTAAATGGGAACGAATCATTGCCTTTGTCTTTACATTGCAGGGCTCTTGGTGGCAATATTCCCTGGCTCGATTTTAAAGAAAAATCTCCTAATGTTTTAATTTTATTTTTGTCTCTAGCTGAAATCAATGAAGGATCCTAGTATATTAGAAAATAAAGTATGTTTTGTAACAATTTTCTTCCAATTGGATTTAGAAGTGAATGTGAAGATAGCTGCCGTATTGATGGGCATTACCCTCTTCCGTGAATATGCATACATAGTTTGCAAGGCAGAGCCCAGTGTGTGGCAGTGAGCTTTTCTTTCAGAATCTTTACTTCAGTGTGGGACAAAAGTACGTTTGTTTCTGTTCCAAATGATGGTATGGATCATTTTCAGTAGGGCTTGAAGTTCTGGTTGATTCTCCAGAAGTGATGAATGATTATGGATTTGCACAGATCCACCTGTACTTCTTTCCTGGTATCTACGGCAATAGAAAAGACACATCTTTAAGAGGCTTACTTGGGGCAATCCAGGGAGGGTTTCTTGGTGCAAAGCAAGGGGTCCATTTGAGGTTCAAATCCCTACCACAGGTCTCGTTAGGACCAGTCGTTGTCAGGCTGAACAAACCAACCCAGGAAATGAACAACTACTGTGTTAAGGACGCCAATATTCCTACTTTTATTTGAGATTTTTTAAGAGAAGTAATAACTTGCTGAAATTTAGTCAAGATTCAATAAACCTGGAACTAACCATCTCTTCCCACTTTGTTCAGTTCTTCGGTCAGCTAAGCCAGCATCCCACAGATGTACCCAGCTTGACTCTATTTAGACTGACCTTGGTTTTTAATTCAGAAAAGTTCAGCTGGAACTTAAGTCAAATCTATAATGAAAGGGGTGAATCCTTAATAAAATGAAAGATCAAAACCCAGAGAAATGTCTATTTAAATCGAGGTTATCACAGAACACCTCTTCTCTGGTAGAGTTACCACATTTTAAGGGGATTGTAAAATTCTCCATATGTTTACAAGAAGGATATAATGAGCAATAATCTCAAAACAGGCACTCAGGAAACTAAGTAAATTTAATACTCTTCCTTTCTAGTAAAAGTAAAGAAAAGCTTCCACATAACAATTTGAAAATTATGAAAGGAATATGTCCATGCTAAATATTGTGAATCAGTAGAAATTGTTCTAAAATGTTATCATGGTTATATTTCTAATGGGAAAGATGTCTTCTTAAAGACACTCCCGTTCTGCATTTTTATGTTTTCATTTTAATTGAGGTTGTATGAGAAAATGGTTTTCTCTGTGTAATGCATCCATTGATTGGCATCCTATCTACTCCAGCACACTCTGTGTGTCTAGGCATGGTCTGTGCGTATCAGTGTAAAGGTCATCTGCTGCTAATAGCTCTTTGCCAAACTTCAGCTGGTGTTTACTGCTTTGGTAGTAGAAGATGAGAGGACAATGTATATGTATGTGCTGGTGTCGATAATTTTCTATGAACAGATGGCAAAACAATAAACTAAAAATGTATGTACTGCATTGTAAACATTGCCCCCTGAGTGATTCAGCAGACTGACAATTATCAGACAAGGAGAGCAAAAGCGTTCAGAGCCTTAGGAAAAATTTAACCCTTGAAAATAAGGGACTGGGCAGGAGGTTAATTGCAATGTTTAACTCTCATAACCAAAAAGTGAGTTCTTGGAACTAATAGATGCTAATTTTGAACTCAACGGTGGAGGATGATGGTCTGAATCAGTTTGGGGCTCAGTCTCCTCCGTTAGTTATAATTCCTTGTGAGTCTCCTTCACAGGTTTCTTTGAGGATTCTGTTACATGCTTTAAGTTCTGTCCTGTCTCTGAAAGTCCTGAGTCCTTGAATGTGGACTGCTTTGGGGGACTCCAAATGCCTATTCTTTCTTAAAAGTCCTCTCCAAAGTAGAGTCAGGAAGGTCTGGAGAGACCTGGACCCTGAGTATCATTTTTGTAACAAAAGCTTCACAAAGGAGCAAAGGAAGGGACAGGTTTAGAAGCTTGTTCTGAATGACCAGTTGAATCAGGGTAGCGATATCCCCTGAGGCCGACCTTGTCCTGGTCCCTCTTTAGGTCAGACCTCATATGGCTACCTGGAGACGGGTCAGTTATGAGCTCCTTTGCCGGGTACCCCACTGGGGAGACACCAGCCACTGTTGTGACCTCCAGGCCATCTCTTCTCTCCTGTGGAGCAATATCTGCCGCCTCCCGGGAAGTCTTGTCTCTCCACAAAGGACCCCGCTTGGGGATGGGGGGTCATCTATGTTCTGGGACTCTCATAAGACCACCTAGCCTCAGCCAGACCACAGCGTTCTCTGACATGTCAGAAGAATGCCCTGTGGGACAGGATGGAAATTAATCTCAAGCAAACCAAAAGATGGCCCAGAGGAAAGGCAGAGGGTCAAAAACAACATGGGCAGATTTTCCTGAAAAACGCAGTGAGGAGGAAACATCTCTCCTGGGCCTCTGGTACCAACAAGGTGGAGCTTGGGGGTGGTCCCAGTGGCCACTGCTAAGAGGGGTGGAAAATAATTTCTAAAAAATATTTATAGACTCTATTTTATAGAGCAGTTTTAGGTTTACAGAAAAAATAAGCAGAAGGTACAGAGAGTTCCCACATACTCCACCCCACTCCCTGAGTTTCCTCTATTATTTACATCTTGCATTGGTGAAGCAGGTTTGTTAACAATTGAAGAACCAATATTGATACACTGTCATTAAATTCCACAGTTGACATCAGAGTTCATTCTTGTAAAGTTCTTTGAGTTTTGCCAAATGCATAATGTCACATATCCTCCATTACAATATCATGCAGAACAGTTTCAGTGCCCTAAAAATCCAGTATTTCATCTATTTGTCCTTCCTCCCCCTCTGCCTACCATTTCTTGGAAACTATCCATCTTTTTACTATCTCTATAGTTTTGTCTTTTCCACAATGTCATATAGTTGGAATCACACTTGTGTATAGCCTTTTCAGATGGGCTTTTTTCCACTTAGTAATATGCATTTACGTTTCCACCATGTGTTTTTTGTGGTTTGATAGCTCATTTCTTTTTATTGCAGAATAATATTCAGTTGTAGGGATGTAGCATGATTTGTTTATCCATTCAGCTACTGATGGTCAGTTGGTTACTTCTAATTTTTGGCAAGTATGAATATCAACATGCAGGTTTTTTGTGGATGCAAATTTTTAACTCATTTGGGTAAATACCAAGGAATGTGATGCTAAATTGTATGGTAAGAATATGTTTTAGTTTTGTAAGAAGCTGACAAGCTGTCTTCCACAGTGGCCATACCATTTGCATTCTCACCTGCAATGAGCACAAGTTCCCATTGCTGCATATCCTCATCAGCATTTGGTGTCAGTGTTTTGAATTTTAGCCACTCTCATAAGGCATGCAGTGGTATCTTGTGTAATTTGCAGTTAAGTTTGCAATTTCATGTTGAGCATCTTTTCATATGTTTATTTGCCATCTGTATATCTTCTTTGGTGAGGTGTCTGTTCAGATGTTTTGCCCACTTTTTAGTTGGGTTGTTTGTTTTCTTATTGTTGGATTTTAACAGTTCTTTGTATATTTTGGATAACAGACCTTTATCAGACATGTGCTTGGCAAATATTTCCTCCCAGTGGATACATTTCTCCCAGTCTATGGCTTGTCTTTTCATTCTCTTAACAGTGTCTTTGGAACAGAAGTTTTTAATTTGAAAAAATGATTTTTTTTTTGCAAGGAGTTTTGAAATATGAGAGGTACTGCAGTACTTGTGGTTGGTGAGGGAAGTGAAGGAGAGAGAAAAAGAGAAATTTAAGAGTGTTGCTATGACCTGCATACTCCTTTCAGAAGATTTGAGAAATGCAAGAGCTTGAGTTAGTTTGAACTGACTTTGTGTTGGGTTGTATTCCTTGAAATGTGAGAACCCTGAGCACCTGAACTGCATGGTCACAGGTTTCAGTTCTCTGCAACCCTGGGTGGCTGGATATCATTACTAAGTGGGCAACAGATGTGAAGGGCATATGGCAGTTGGAAGAGGTGCTCTAAGTGTTAGTTTTCTTCTATATAGGAATATCGTGGGTGTGCATGGCCTCCTGAGAGCAGGTTCAACACAGCCAAAGGCCAGCCCAAAACAGCATTGCTATCCTTATGCCCCAAACACCCTTCCCATCTCTCTGCTTTGGGAGGGAAAGACAGGGACTACCTTCCCTGCAGTTTTACAAAGGCTGGCTTAGCATGCTTACTCTTGTTATCATAGTTTTCACAAATTCCACATTCAAGAGAAAATTGTGGTTTGAGGAGTTGGAAGGAGTTTAGGCCATTTAATTGCAATTGTAATTCATTCAGAAGCTACATACTGTACATTTGCGGTCAGAGACAGTCTTGATTGAAGTTCACTATCATTCTTTCTATGATTAAAGGGTTTTCTTTTTCTAAGTGAATAGATTAAACTTGATTGCAAGGGATAAGATTTTCTCATTTTAGAAAATACAGTCTGCATTGGACAATTGATTGGGTTCCAATCTTGTCTTTTCCACTTATGGGCCAAGAATCACCTCCTTTGAGCCTTTCCACTTCCTCATCTTAAAATGAGCTCCTGACCCCTATGACTGCCGGATTGCCATGAGTGAGCACATAAACCTCCCAGAATGGTCACTTGGCAGTGGACGAAGTTAAGCACGTGTCCTTTCCACCCTTTCCCTTTGCATTATAAGAATTGCTCCTTTAAACCCTCTGCTGGAACCCTCTACTCCCCATCTTTTGGGAAAACCATTTGAGTGCCTGCGTCTGTGATTTTGCTTCTGTTATTCACCCTACTATCTTCCCTCTCTTCTTCAACTATCCATCTCTTTGATGACTTTCTTGAGAACTGGCTGCTCTCACCCATCTGATATCCTCAGCTCGTTTGGTATTTAGTTCCAGCTTCAGGGTCCTGCCTTGCATTGTTTACATGCATGTGTCTTTTACCCACCTTGATCATATCCCTCCAGCATCGGTTCTTGTGTTGGGTACTTCACAGTGTGTATCTAACATTAGCAGTTTGAACATAGCAGGGGATCATTGAATAATTGATATTTTGATTGCAAATCATCTCTATGAGTTTTTTAGGGCACTTTGCCCAAGGACCTGCAAGTGCAATGCTTGCATAATCTTATTTGGATTCCTTGGCAAAATCTTTTTCTTTAAAAATATTTTTAATTGTCTTAAGGTTCCTTAGAAATGAAAAGGTTAAATAAATTAGGGTACATCATAAAGGGTGTTTATAAAGATTTTTTAATAATGGAAATGATTGGGTTGTCATGCTAAAAGTAAATCAGCATGCAAAATCATGCATAGGTCATGATTACAACTACATCAACTATCACGTAAAAAAGCCTCTGAAACCGCTAGAAACTAAGAAAATCAGGTCTAGGCATGAATATAGAATTATTTTTCGGAATCAAAAATACCGTCATTTTCTTTTCATTTCATTAGTAGGAACAGAATGTTTTTACCCACAAATGCTCTATGCAGTTAACTACTTACTGTGCATGAAGGACGATTCTGCTTCTTACCACTAGGGGTCACTGTGGTTCTTCAGTTATTTTTTCTATTTAGCCCGTCATAGTTGTTATTTTTAGCAAAGTTAAGAGAAATGTTAAAATGATAGCCTCCTTTTTTTAAATACAAAGAAACATTTTCCAGAGACATTGTACTTCTTTTTTCATATTCCGTATTCTAGGTCGTAACTACCAGAAACATTTCTATTTGGCATTGGTGACCCAAATTTAATTTATTAGTGTGAAACATTAGCACTATACCATTTATTCTGCTATTAAAACAGAATTGCATTCATGCATTCTATGGGCTGAGAATAATAGAGGAATAACCTTTCCTATTTCTGGTTCAGCTTTTTTTTTAAAATATTGTTTCCCAGTAGTGCAGAAATATGGCTTCTAGAGGAACTTGTTAGTAATGAAGTATTAGAATAAATTAATGACACATGGGATGTGCATATATTACAGCCATTTCTAAGGTGAATGCAAGAGACCCAACGAATTCTGCTGATACAATGCTGTATCTTTAAAATAATTTTTCTCCAGCAAATTCAGCAACGGTATAGACTGTTTCTGTTTGAAAAATGATCAAATATTAAGAATTAGAAAAAGGAAATATAGCCCCCAATATTAATAGGATGCATGCTGAGTATAGCATCATCTGAAATGCCTAAATGACATGATAATCAAGGTCCCTAGCTTTTCTACCGTAGTCTTAAATTCATTTGACTGTAAACTAGGAAGCTCTAAATTTTATACTGCTTTGAAAACCTCATCTTTTTCTCTCATCCTCTTTTTACTATTTGCAGCCTTGAAAAGTGGTGTCACAGTCACCTCCCAAGATCATATTTATTTTTCACAACCTGGGTCATTTTGTTCCCTGCGTATTCTTATTCCTATAGCATTATTGCAGGATTCACAGAAATTTCATCCAATTCAAACTGCCTCTCCATGAATCTCAAAGTTGATTATCCACTATTTATCAGGGACCCTAAACTTAGCAGGAGTAGAGATTAAGGTATGAGTTGCACAGTGGAAACCCACTGACCACTCTAATAATCTACAATATCCTTAAAATATCTGCCATTTTCGCTCCCATCTTCTGAGTAAAACATACAGCTCCACTTCCCTAGCTTGGCTGAGGGCTCTGCAGAGGCAGGGCTGCATTTGGGAGTTCTGCTGCTCTTCGAAGCCTTTCTTTCTCAGTTAGTTGCATTTCTTGAAAACCCAATCTCAGTCCTTGCTGTGGGAGGCCACTTTCACAATTGGGTCTCTTTAAAGTGGTGTGATTAATGATTGTCTTGACGCAGTTCACAAACGATAACCTAGTGGCTAAGACTTGTTTTGAGAAAAGAACTATCCTTTCTTCCTTGAAAGGATGCATGCACCTTCCTGTCTGTAATCTAGAATCTTCCAAAGCTCTTTAGAAATACTCTCTTCAAGCTCTCCCCAGTTGGGATTTTCATCTTTGAGTTGTGTTTCTTAAACTTTCAAAGTTTGAATTTTACACTTGGAAATGTACGATTTTTGACAGGAGTAGTATGTTGCCAGGTTTTGGAGTCAGAAAAACTGGATTTGAGCTCTAGTTCTACCACTTACTGTGTGGCTTTCGAGCCCTATCATCTCATTTAACTGATCTTGGGATTTTCTTTAAAATGAAGATGGTCACATTATTATTACTAATAGTAGTGGTAATAGCAGCAGTAGAAATAACAGAGTATCTGTCAGTGTGATGGACATGCTACCACACTCCTGGTGCCCTTTGACAGGAAAGTGGGTTGAGCCCCCTCAAGAAGGCTGGTTCATGCAGAAGACAGGTGGTACAGTGGGAAGGCTGGTTCATGCAGAAGACAGGTGGTACAGTGGATTGGGTCATTCACTGCCCACTTGAGTGCTTGCGGTGAGGCAGGCACCATGCCAGGACTTGGGGCAAGAAGGGGCCCCTGTTCTCAAGAAGTGGACCTGTGCAGGGAGACAGATGGTAATCAAGGAAACGGCAGAGTGTGGAGTGCGAGGTGGGAGATGCCCCAGGGTGATGGGCTCGAGGGCAGGGAGGGGCTGTGGCGGCTGCTTCAGTTACAGCGGTCAGGAAGGCCTCTCTGAGGAAGTGACATTTGAACTGAGAACTGAGATCTGATGGTGATTAAGAAGCTGGCCAGTGAAGACTGGAGGTGGGGGAAACCTTATAGACAAAGGGAGCAAAGTGCAAGGTTTGGGAGGAGAAAGCTTGTTAGGTTTCAGGAACAGAAGGTAGGCAAGACTTGACCCAGAATCAGGTCATGTAGGGAATGGTACGGCGTGGCAAGTGGGCACGGGAAGACGCCTCTAAGGAAAACAAGGGTGCAGTTGTACTGATGGGAAGAGAGAGGAGAAAAAGGCAGTGTTCCAGTGGCTGCACCGGGCCTGCCTCTAATGGGAGTGCCCCGCCTTCTGCTTTGGGTGTGCTTGTCCTGCCTGGAGAGGCTTGGTGCCAAATCACCAGCCACAAGTGGGCGTGGATTCCTCCTACATCCCTTCGCCTCACCCACCAGCCACTTTCCAAATCCTGCCAGGCCTAGCTCATCAGTGTCCCGTGCACTTGTTCTCACCCCACACCCTTCTCTGTCCCCTTGTGGGGTTCTCATCGCTCGGCCCTGGTCGCATTGTGCGCTGGCCCCCTGGGCGTCTTCTCTCCTGGTCCCTCTGTTACACACACTGCTGTACAGAAGCAGCATGCTCTGCCCCCCAAACCCCAATTTGAGTGAGCCGTCTTTCTGTCTTCCCGCCTCTTGTCAGGCGAATAAATGAGAGAAGCTTGTCCTCGCATTCTCTGTACCTTGCCCAAGTTCCAGCCATAACTGCTACATCACATATTCACATTCTCTCAGTTTCACTGAAAGTGCTCCAAATCCCACAGTGGTGCTGGGAGCTTCTGTTTTGTTCCCAAGCCTTTGTTTGTGCTATTCTCTCAGGTAGGAGCTCCTCTCCACCAGACCTCCGTGCTGTTCAAGGCCAGCTCATAGATCACCTTCTTCATGAAGCGTCCCCTGACCCCCCAGACCTGAGAGGCCCCCAGCTTCTGAACTCTGGAGGCACCTTGCCTATGTCTATCTCGTGGTGCTTATCTCCCAAACTTCTGGTAATTATCGTGCAAATCCCTCCAAACCTGGAGGCGATGTTCATGCAGGCTGGTTCCCTTCAAGCGTTCAGCCACCACCTGGTACGTCCTTTTTTTTACCTCTAAGAGAAGCTATATTGACACAAAACTAACTAAATAGATAATAAATATCAGATGAGAATTAGCAATAGGAGGAAAAAAAAGGCGGTCACTTCTCATAGAGGTGGCACTGGGGGCAGTTTCATGAAGGGGATGAAGCAGAGGTGACGCATGGAAAAAAGTTGTACTGGCCACATCTTGGATCTCGTCAGAATGCTGTGTGACGAAATGAGCACAGGTTCTCCATTTTGTTGAACTGGTGTAAAATTCCAGCTGTTCTTTCATAGTCTGATCTCATTAACTTATTAATCATAAGATTATTAAGGAGATTAAAGAAAATAACATGTACATTAGCTAATATTAGCTGAGTGCTTCACTCATCCAGTCCTCCTAGTGACTCAATGAGATAATCACCTTCTTAGCTGACTGTGAGGCGTGGCATACATGGCCCTTGACATTGTGCTTGGTCGGTAAGAAGTGGTCCACCAAGCAGCAGTGATTTTCTTCGTGATATTTACTAAAAGGCAACTGGTAATTAACATGCAAATGTCTTCTGCAGGAGATGAACCAGCGTCTTCCTTGCAGGAGCCTGGTGAAGCCACAGAATCATCTTTCTTGACCACTCAGGGAATACAGGATTGGAAAAGCTGGTTCTTACTACTTTTGTGGTATCAGGAAACTTTTGGCTCTCAGAGAATTGGTTATATCACGATGAACAAGACATTCTGTTCTGGGAGAATATATTCTAGTTTTATTGATCCCAAGGGTAAGTGCAAACTTTCCAGAGCTGACATTCCACACTGGCCTGGGCAAACCCCCACAGCTGGTCTCTGAAAAACGAGCTTTGCCACCTTTGAGCTAGTGTTTTTGAACTTCTCATTATTACAAATAAAAACAAATAAAATAAAAACCAACTGACTTCAAAATATCAGTGTGGCCTCTTGTCACGAATGCGCTAGATCAAATATTTTGTTTAGGCCTAGAGAAACTGAAAATGTGGATAACTAATTCTCTTACAGGTGTAAATAATTTGACATATTTTAAAGTTTCTTAAAAATATGAAGATGAACACAATTGTATTATGATCTAGAAAGGAGAATTCACATATATGTTTATGATTAAAAAAAAAACACCTTAAACTTTGGATTTATCTCTTTCCATTTGAGGCTGTTTTTCTAACCCTGGAGGGCTGGCTTTGATCTTTTTCTTTTCTTCTAAGTGAGCCATTTTAGAAATAATAGATTTAAGTGTTCTGACATTATTAACTATTTATACCTCAGCTTGTGTCGACCTTATCAGTTTAATAGTTCAGAGAGAGGGAGTGAGGAGGTGCAGACCCACAGGCTTGATGGTGGGGGGGGGTGCCTGGGGACCAGTCAGAGCTGAGAAGTGAGGGCTTTTCAGGAAGAGCTGTCAGTGGCTGGAGGCTGAGGACCGGTTGGGGGTTTTGGAAAGAAGGGGTCCTGTGAGTTTTCCCTGCATTCGGGAATCTTCACCCAGAACCACAGGGGGTTGGGCTTATTTCCTCTTCCTTTTCCTCCCCCTTCCTCCTCTCCATGAGTCCCCTTCCCATCGTCTAGGTCACAAGAGTCTACTTGCTCCATGATAGGCTCTGGATGGAGGTCCAGTACATGACAGATTCTTTTATTTTTTAGATTAAGGTATCATTGATATACAGTCTTATGAAGATTTCACATGAGCAACATTGTGGTTACTAGATTTCCCACTATTATCAAGTCCCCACCACATTCCCCATTACAGTCACTGTCCGTCAGCATAGTAAGATGCTACAGAGCCACTACTTGTCTTCTTGGTGCTATACTGCCTTCCCCGTGACCCCTCTATATTATGTGTGCTAATCATAATACCCTTTAATCCCCTGCTCCCTCCCTTCCCACCCACCCTCCCCATCCCCTTTCCCTTTGACAAACACTAGTCCATTCTTGGGTTCTGTGAGTCTGCTGCTGTTTTGTCTCTTCAGTTTTTGCTTTCTGGTTATACTCCACAAATGAGTGAAATCATTTGCTATTTTCTTACTCTGCCTGGCTTATTTCACTGAGCATAATACCCTCTGGCTCCATCCATGTTGTTGCAAGTGGGAGTATTTGTTTTCTTCTTATGGATGAATAGTATTCCATTGTATATATGTACCACATCTTCTTTATCCATTCATCTCCTGATGGACACTTAAGTTGCTTCCATGTCTTGGCTATTATAAATAGTGCTGCAATAAACATAGGGGTGCACATGTCTTTTTGAATCCGAGATCTTTTTTTCTTAGGGTAAATTTCTAGGAGTGGAATTCCCAGGTCAAATGGTATTTCTATTTTTAGTTTTTTGAGGAACCTCCATACTGCTTTCCACAATCTTTGAACTAATTTCCATTCCCACAAGCAGTGCAGGAAGGTTCACCTTCCTCTGCATCCTCACCAGCATTTGTTCTTGCTTGTCTTTGGATGTTGGCCACCCTAACTGGTGTGAGGTGATATCTCATTGTGGTTTTAATTTGCATTTCCCTGGTGATTAGCGATGTGGAGCATCCCTTCTTGTGCCTGTTGGCCATCTGAATTTCTTCTTTGGAGAAGTGTCTGTTCAGATCCTCTGCCCACTTTTTAATCAGGTTATTTGCTTTTTGGGTGTTGAGGTGTCTGAGTTCTTTATATATTTTGGATGTTAACCCCTTGTCGGATGTCATTTATGAATATATTTTCCCTTTTTATTCTACTTATGGTGTCTTTTGCTCTACAGAAGCTTTTTAGTTTGATATAGTCCCATTTGTTCATTTTTGCTTTTGTTTCCCTTGCTTCAGGAGATATGTTCATGAAAAAATTGCTCATGTTTATATTCAAGAGAGTTTTGCCTGTGTTTTCTTCTAAGAGTTTTATGGTTTCATGACTTACATTCAGGTCTTTAATTAACTTCGAGTTTACTTTTGTGTCTGGAGTTAGACCATAATCCTGTTTCATTCTCTTATGTGTAGTTGTCCAGTTTTGCCAACACCAGTTGTTGAAGAGGCTGTCATTTCTTCATTGTATATCCATACCTCCTTTATCATATATTAATTGGCCATATCTGTGTGGATTAATATCTGGACTTTCCATTCTATTCCATTGGTTTTTGTGCCAGTACCAAATTGTCTTGATTACTGTGGCTTTGTAGTAGAGCGTGAAGTTGGGAAGAATAATCTCCACCCCGGCCCCACTCTTTTCTTCCTTCTAAGGATTGTTTTGGCTATTCAGGGTCTTTTGTGGTTTTACATGAATTTTAGAATTATTTGTTTTAGTTGAAGAATGCTGTCAGTATTTTGATAGGGATTGCATTGAATCTGTAGATTGCTTTAGGTAGGACAGCCATTTTGACAATATTAATTCTTCCTACCAATTAGAATGAGATGTATTTCCATTTATTAGTGCCTTTTAAAATTTCTCTCAGGAGTGGCTTGTAGTTTTCAGGGTATAGGTCTTTCACTTCCTTGGTTAGGTTTATTCCTAGGTATTTTATTTTTTTTGATGCAATTGTGAATGGAATTGTTTTTCTGATTTCTCTCTCTCCTAGTTCATTGTTAGTATATAGGAATGCAATAGATTTCTGTGTATTGATTTGTATCCTGCAACTTTGCTGAATTTAGTTATTAGTTTTAGTAGTTTTGGAGTGGATTCTTTAGGGTTTTTCATGTACAATATCATCTGCAAACAGTGACAGTTTAACTTGTTCCTTGCTGATCTGGATGCCTTTTATTTCTTTGTGCTGTCTGATTGCCATGGCTAGGACCTCCAGAACTATGTTGAATAAAAGTGGGGAGAGTGGGCATCCTTGTCTTTTTCTGTTAGAGGAAAAGCTTTCAGCTTTTCACTGTTAAGTATGATGTTGGCTGTGGGTTTGTCATATATGGCCTTTATTATGTTGAGGTACTTGCCCTCTATAGCCATTTTGTTGAGAGTTTTGTCATGAATGGATGTTGAATTTTGTCAAATGCTTTTTCAGCTATGGAGATGATTATGTGGTTTTTGTCATTCTTTTTGTTGATGTGGTGGACGATGTTGATGGATTTTCCAATGTTGTACCATCCTTGCATTCCTGGGATGAATCCCACTTGATCATGATGTATGATCCTCTTGATGTATTTTTGAATTCAGTTTGCTAATATTTTGTTGAGTATTTTTGCATCTGTGTTTATCAAGGATATTGGTCTGTAATTTTCTTCTTTTGTGTTGTCTTTGCCTGGTTTTGGTATTAGAGTGATGCTGGCTTCCTAGAATGAGTCTGGAAGTATTCCCTCCTCTTCTACTTTTTGGAAATCTTTAAGGAGAATGGGTATTAGGTCTTCTCTAAATGTCTGATAAAATTCAGTGGTGAAGCCATTTAGTCCGGAGGTTTTGTTCTTGGATAGTTTTTTGATTATTGATTCAATTTCATTGCTGGTAATTGGTCTGTTCAGATTTTCTGTTTCTTCCTGGGTCAGTCTTGGAAGGTTGTATTTTTCTAGAAAGTTGTCCATTTCTTCTAGGTTATCCAGTTTGTTAGCACATAATTTTTCACAGTTTTCTCAAATAATTCTTTGTATTTCTGTGGTGTCCGTAGTGATTTTTCCTTTCTCATTTCTGATTCTGTTTATGTACGTAGACTATTTTTTTCTTGGTAAGTCTGGCTAGGGGTTTAACTATTTTATTATTTTCTCAAAGAACAAGCTCTTGGTTTCATTAATTCTTTCTATTGTTTTATTCTTCTCAATTTTATTTATTTCTTCTCTGATCTTTATTATGTCCCTCCTTCTACTGACTTTGGGCCTCATTTGTTCTTCTTTTTCCAGTTTCATTAATTGTGAGTTTAGTCAGTTCATTTGGGATTGTTTTTACTTCTTTAGATAGGCCTAAATTGCTATATACTTACCTCTTAGAACTGCCTTCTCTGCATCCCACAGAAGTTGGCACATTGAGCTGTTGTTTTCATTTGTTTCCATATATCATTTGATCTGTTTTAATTTGGTCATTGATGTATAATGATATTTGATTTATAATCCATTGATTATTTAGGAGCATGTTGTTAAGCCTCATTGTGTTTGTGGGGATTTTGGTTTTCTTTGCACAACTTATTTCTAGTTTCATACCTTTGTGATATGAAAAGTTGGTTGGTATAATTTCAATCTTTTTAAATTTACTGAGGCTCTTTTGTGGCCTAGTATGTGGTCTACTCTGGAAAATGTTCCATGTGCATTTGAGAAGAATGTGTATGTTAATTGCTTTTGGGTGTAGAGTTCTGTAGATGTCTGTTAGGTCCATCTGTTCTAGTGTGTTGTTCAGTGCCTCTGTCTCCTTACTTATTTTCTGTCTGGTTGATCTGTCCTTTGGAGTGAGTGGTGTGTTGAAGTCTCGTAAAATGAATACATTGCATTGTATTTCCCCCTTTAATTCTGTTAGTATTTGTTTCACATATGTAGGTGCTCCTGCATTGGGTGCATAGATATTTATCATGGTTATATCCTCTTGTTGGACTGACTCCTTTATTATTATGTAATGTCCTTCTTTTTCTCTTGTTACTTTCTTTGTTTTGAAGTCGATTTTATCTAATACAAGTATTGCAACTCCTGATTTTTTATGCCTATTGTTTTCATGAAAAAGCTTTTTCCATCCCTTCATTTTTAGTCTGTGTATGTCTTTGGGTTTGAAGTGAGGCTCTGGTAGGCAGCATATAGATGGGTCTTGCTTTATTTTATTTATTTATTTATTTATTTATTTTTAATATAATTTATTTTATTATTATTAATTTACAATTTCATGTGCAATATTACGATTATTAAACTACCCCTTCATCAGGTCCCCCCACCAACCCCATTACAGTCACTGTCCATCAGCGTAGTGAGATGCTATAGAATCACTACTTGGCTTCTCTGACTTGTACTGCCCTCCCCGTGCCGCCCCCCCAACATTACATCTGCTAATCGTAATGCCCCTTTTTCCCTCTTATCCCTCCCTTCCCGCCCATTTTCCCCAGTCCCTTTCCCTTTGGTAACTATTAGTCTGTTCTTGGGTTCTGTGAGTCTGCTGCTGTTTTGTTCCTTCAGTATTTTTTCTTTGTTCTTATACTCCACATATGAGTGAAACCATTTGATACTTGTCTTTTTCGGCTTAGCTTATTTCACTGAGCATAATACCCTCTAGCTCCATCCATGTTGTTGCAAATGGTAGGATTTGTTTTCTTCTTATGGCTGAATAATATTCCATTGTGTATATGTACCACATCTTCTTTATCCATTCATCTACTGATGGACACTTAGGTTGCTTCCATTTCTTGGCTATTGTAAATAGTGCTGCAATAAACATAGGGGTGCATCTGTCCTTTTCAAATTGGGCTGCTGCATTCTTAGGGTAAATTCCTAGGAGTGGAATTCCTGGGTCAAATGGTATTTCTATTTTGAGTTTTTTGAGGAACCTCCATACTGCTTTCCACAATGGTTGAACTAATTTGCAGTCCCACCAGCAGTGTAGGAGGGTTCCCTTTTCTCCACATCCTCGCCAACATTTGTTGTTGTTTGTGTTTTGGATGTTGGCCATCCTCACTGGTGTGAGGTGATATCTCATTGTGGTTTTAATCTGCATTTCTCTGATGATTAGCGATGTGGAGCATCTTTTCATGTGCCTGTTGGCCATCTGAATTTCTTCTTTGGAGAAGTGTCTATTCATGTCCTCTGCCCATTTCTTAATTGGATTATTTGCTTTCTGTTTGTTAAGGTGCATGAGTTCTTTATATATTTTGGATGTCAACCCTTTATCAGATACGTTTTTTATGAATATATTCTCCCATACTGTAGGATGTCTTTTTGTTCTACTGATGGTGTCCTTTGCTGTACAGAAGCTTTTCAGCTTGATATAGTCCCACTTGTTCATTTTTGCTTTTGTTTCCCTTGCCCGGGGAGATATGTTCATGAAGAAGTTGCTCATGTTTATGTCGAGGAGATTTTTGCCTATGTTTTTTTCTAAGAGTTTTATGGTTTCATGACTTACATTCAAGTCTTTGATCCACCTTGAGTTTACCTTTGTGTATGGGGCTAGACAGTAGTCCAGTTTCATTCTCTTACATGTAGCTGTCCAGTTTTCCAACACCAGCTGCTGAAGAGGCTGTCATCTCCCCATTGTATATCCAAGGCACTTTTATCAAATATTAATTGACTGTATATGTTTGGGTTAATGTTTGGATTTTCTATTCTGTTCCACTGGTCTGTGGGTCTGTTTTTGTGCCAATACCAAATTGTCTTGATTACTGTGGCTTTGTAGTAGAGCTTGAAGTCAGGGAGTGTAATTCCCCCTGTTTTATTCCTCCTTCTCAGGATTGCTTTGGCTATTCGGGGTCTTTTGTGGTTCCATATGAATTTTAGAATTATTTGTTCCAGTTCATTGAAGAAAGCTGTTGGTAGTTTGATAGGGATTGCATTGAATCTGTAGATTGCTTTAGGTAGTATAGCCATTTTGACAATATTTATTCTTCCTAGCCAAGAGCATGGGATGCATTTCCATTTGTTAGTGTCCTCTTTAATTTCTCTTAGGAGTGTCTTGTAGTTTTCAGAGTACAGGTCTTTCACTTCCTTCGTTAGGTTTATTCCTAGGTATTTTATTCTTTTTGATGCAATTGTGAATGGAATTGTTTTTCTGATTTCTCTTTCTGTTAGTTCATCATTAGTGTATAGGAAAGCAACAGATTTCTGTGTGTTAATTTTGTATCCTGCAACTTTGCTGAATTCAGATATTAGTTCTAGTAGTTTTGGAATGGAATCTTTAGGGTTTTTTATGTACAGTATCATGTCATCTGCAAATAGTGACAATTTGACTTCTTCTTTACCAATCTGGATGCCTTGTATGTCTTTGTTTTGTCTGATTGCTGTGGCTAGGACCTCCAGTACTATGTTGAATAACAGTGGAGAGAGTGGGCATCCCTGTCTTGTTCCCGATCTTAGATGAAAAGCTTTCAGCGTCTCGCCGTTAAGTATGATGTTAGCTGTGGGTTTGTCATATATAGCCTTTATGATGTTGAGGTACTTGCCGTCTATACCCATTTTGTTGAGAGTTTTAATCAGGAATGGATGCTGAATTTTGTCAAATGCTTTTTCAGCATCTATGGAGATGATCATGTGGTTTTTGTTCTTCTTTTTGTTGATGTGGTGGATGATGTTGATGGATTTTCGAATGTTGTACCATCCTTGCATCCCTGGGATGAATCCCACTTGATCATGGTGTAGGATCCTCTTGATGTATTTTTGAATTCGGTTTGCTAATATTTTGTTGAGTATTTTTGCATCTACGTTTATCAGGGATATTGGTCTGTAATTTTCTTTTTTGGTGAGGTCTTTGCCCGGTTTTGGTATTAGAGTGATGCTGGCTTCATAGAATGAGTTTGGAAGTATTCCCTCCTCTTCTATTTTTTGGAAAACTTTAAGGAGAATCGGTGTTATTTCTTCTCTATATGTCTGGTAGAATTCAGAGGTGAATCCATCAGGCCCAGGGGTTTTGTTCTTGGGTAATTTTTTGATTACCAATTCGATTTCGTCGCTGGTGATTGATCTGTTTAGTTTTTCTGTTTCTTGCTTGGTCAGTCTTGGAAGGTTGTATTTTTCTAAGAAGTTGTCCATTTCTTCTATGTTTTCCAGCTTGTTAGCATATAGATTCTCATAATATTCTCTTATGATTTTTGTATTTCTGTGGGGTCCGTCGTGATTTTTCCTTTCTCATTTCTGATTGTGTTTATGTGTGTAGATTCTCTTTTTCTCTTAATGAGTCTGGCTAGGGGTTTATCTATTTTGTTTATTTTTTCAATGAACCAGCTCTTGGTTTTATTGATTTTTTCTATTGTTTTATTCTTCTCAATTTTATTTATTTCTTCTGTAATCTTTATTATGTCCCTCCTTCTGGTGACTTTGGGCCTCATTTGTTCTTCTTTTTCCAATTTCAGTAATTGTGTCTTTAGACTATTCATTTGGGAATGTTCTTCCTTCTTTAAATAGGCCTGGATTGCAATATACTTTCCTCTTAGAACTGCCTTTGCTGCGTCCCACAGAAGTTGTGGCTTTGTGTTGTTGTTGTCATTAGTCTCCATATATTCTTTGATTTCTGTTTTGATTTGGTCGTTAACCCATTGATTAATTAGGAGAGTGTTGTTAAGTCTCCATGTATTTGTGAGCCTTTTTGATTTCTTTCTAAAATTTATTTCTAGTTTTGTACCTTGGTGATCTGAGAATTTGGTTGGTAGGATTTCAATATTTTTGAAATTACTGAGGTTCTTTTTGTGGCCTAGTATGTGGTCTATTCTGGAAAATGTTCCATGTGCACTTGAGAAGAATGTGTATCCTGTTGCTTTTGGGTGTAGAGTTCTGTAGATGTCTGTTAGGTCCATCTGTTCTAGTGTGTTGTTCAATGCGTCTGTGTCTTTACTTATTTTCTGTCTGGTTGATCTGTCCTCTGGAGTGAGTGGTGTCTTGAAGTCTCCTAAGGTGAATGCATTGCTGTCTATTTCCTCCTTTAATTCTGTTAGTATTTGTCTCACATTTGCTGGCGCTCCTGTGTTGGGTGCATATATATTTATAATGGTTATATCTTCTTGTTGGACTGACCCCTTTATCATTATGTAATGTCCTTCTTTATCTTTTGCTACTTTCTTCGTTTTGAATTCTATTTTGTCTGATACAAGTACTGCAACACCTGCTTTTTTCTCTTTGTTGTTTGCATGAAATATCTTTTTCCATCCCTTCACTTTTAGTCTGTGTATATCTTTGGATTTGAGGTGAGTTTCTTGTAGGCAGCATATAGATGGGTCTTGCTTTTTTATCCATTGTGTTACTCTGTGTCTTTTGATTGGTGCATTCAGTCCATTTACATTTAGGTGATTATTGATAGGTATGTACTTATTGCCATTGCTGGCTTTAGATTCGTGGTTACCAAGGGTTCAAGGGTTGCTTCTTTACTATCTAACAATCTAACTTAAATTTCTTGTTAAGTTATTGTAAACACAGTCTGATGTTTCTTTATTTCTCTCCCTTCTTATTCCTCCTCCTCCATTCTTTCTATAATAGGTGTTTTATTCTTTGCCTTTAGTTAGAATTTGGATGGTCTTCTTTCTTTGCTATGATTTTATTTTCTCTGGTGACATCTTTTTAGCCTTAGTTGTGCTTCCATCTAGAGCCGTCCATTTAAGATATCCTGTAGTGGTGTTTTATGAGAGGCAAACTCTCTCAACTTTCGTTTATCTGGAAATTGTTTAATCCCTCCATCATATTTAAATGATAATCGTGCTGGATACAATATTCTTGGTTCGAGGCCCTTCTGTTTCATAACGTTAAATATATCATGCCATTCTCTTCTGGCCTGTAAGGTTTCTGTTGAGAAGTCTGATGATAGTCTGATGGGTTTTCCTTTGTAGGTGATCTTTTTCTCTCTCTAGCTGCCTTTAATACCCTGTCTTTATCTTTGATCTTTGCCATCTTAGTTATTATGTGTCTTGGTGTTGTCTTCCTTGGGTCCCTTGTGTTGGGAGATCTATGAGCTTCGGTGGACTGCGAGACTACTTACTTCCCCAGTGAGGGAAAGTTTTCAGCAATTATTTCTTCAAAGACACTTTCTATCCCTTTTTCTCTCTCTTCTTCCTCTGGTACTCCTATAATGCCAATATTGTTCCGTTTGGATTGGTCACACAGTTCTCTTAATATTCTTTCATTCCTAGAAAACCTTTTATCTCTCTCTGCCTCAGCTGCTCTGTACTCCTGTTCTCTGTTTTCTATTCCATTAACAGTCTCTTGCATCTCATCCATTCTGCTGTTAAGCCCGTCAATCGCTTGTCTGATTTCTGCATTGTCTTTCCTCACTTCCCTCACTTCCTCCCTCAGCTCTTGCAAATTTCTCTGTAGGTCCATCAGCATGGTTATGACTTTTATTCCGAAATCTTTTTCAGGGAGGCTGTGCATTTCCATCCCTTCAGACTCCCTCTCTGGGGTTGTCTGGTTGATTTTGTTCTGAACCATATTCCTCTGTCTTTTCATGGCTTTATAATTGGTCACTGATAGTTGCTACGTTTGTCAGCTGGGCTCTTTAAGACTTTAAAAAGAGAAGAAAAAAGCAAGAGAAAAAAAAGAAAAAAGAAAGAAAGAACAAAAGAAAAAAAGAAAAAAGAAAGAAAAGAAAAAACAAAACAAAAAACAAAACAAAGCAAAAAAAACAACAAAAAAAGCCCACCAGACGTAGATTCTGTGGGAATGCTCTAGGTGGCGCTATTGCCCCACTATTCCACAGCTGTGACTGTGCTTCTCCGCAGGACCCTTTATCTTTCGGGCAGGGGTGGGAACGAATAGGAGGCTGTTGATCTCAGTGAGAAGTGTTAAGTATGGCTACGCTTCCTCAGTCGCCAGCTAAGGCGTCTGAAACTCCCCAGGACTCCCAGCCTGCTGGGCTGAGTGTGCTGGGGCGATCTGGCTCCTCCGCTGAGCTCCTGTCTCTTTAGGGTCTTGCTTTTTTACCCATTCTATAACTCTGTGTCTTTTGATTGGTGCACTCAGTCCATTTACATTCAGGGTGATTATCGAAAGATATATATACTTTTTGCCATTGCAGGCTTTGGATCCTGGTTACTGAAGGTTCAAGAGCAGCTTCTTTACTATCTAAAAGTCTAACTTAACTCACTTATAACACTATTATAAACACAATCTGAAGATTCTTTTTTTTTTTCTTCCTCCTCCACTCTTTATGTGTTAGGTGTCTTATTCTGTACTCTGTGTATCCCTTGACAGACTTTGTGGGTAGCTGATTTAATTTTGCATTTGGTTAGTAATTAATTGGTCTATTTCCTTTACTCTGGTTTTATTTCCTCTGGTGACAGCTATATAGCCTTAGGAGCACTTCCATCTAAAGCAGTCTCTTTTAAAATACGCTGTAGAAATGGTTTATGGGAGGTAAATTCCCTCAACTTTTGCTTATCTGGGAATTGTTTAATCCCTCCTTCAAATTTAAATGATAATATTTCTGGGTATTCTTGGTTTGAGGCCTTTCTGTTTCATTGCATTGAATATATCATGTCACTCCCTTCTGGCCTGTAAGATTACTGCTGAGATGTCTGATGATAGCCTGATGGATTTTCCTTGGTTGGTGATCTTTTTTCTGTCTCTGGCTGCTTTTAATACTCAGTCTTTGTCCTTGATATTTGCCATTTTAATTATTATATGTCTTGGTGTTGTCTTCCTTGGGTCCCTTGTGTTGGGAGATCTGTGCACTTCCATGGTCTGAGAGACTATTTCCTTCCCCAGATTGGGGAAGTTTTCAGCAATTATTTCTTCAAAGACACTTTCTGTCCCCTTTCCTCTCTTCTTCTGGTACTTCTATAATGCGAATATTGTTCCGTTTGGATTGGTCACACAGTTCTCTTAATATTCTTTAATTCCTAGAGATCCTTTTTTCTTTCTCTGCTTTAGCTTCTTTGTATTCCTCTTCTCTAATTTCTATTCCATTTACCATCTCCTCTACCTCATCGAATCTGCTTTTAAATCTGCCCATTGTATGTTTCATTTCAACTACTGTATTTTTCAGCATGTCTGTCTCTGTCTTGAATTCATCCCTTAGAACTTGAATATTTTTGTATAGCTCAATTAGCATGCTTATGACTTTTATTTTGAATTCTTTTCAGGAAGATTGGTGATTTCAGTTTCACTGGGCCCTCTTTCTGGTGTTTGAGCCAATTTGGATTGAATGAGGTTCTTCTGCCTTTTCATAATCCTGGAGCTATGGCAAGGGTCGCAGGTGAGCAGTGCCAGTGCCTACCTGAAAGAGAGAGCTCTTTCCTGCTTCCCGGCTGCAGTGCCTGCCTCCGCTGTCAGGAACAGTGAGCTGCGCCCAGGGAGCAGCCTCTGCATTAATCCCCTAAGCTGCTTTAGGTGGGGCTGCTGTACAGCTGGCTTGGAGTGATGGTGGGGGTCATAGGTGAGCAGCGCCAGTGCCTGCCAGAAGGGCAGAGCTCTTTCCAGCTTTCCAGCCCCAGTGCCTGCCTCTGCTGGCACTTGACAGATTCTTAAGGGATCTTAGAGGCTTCACACTCTGCTCCCCTCATTTTCTATATCTTACCAAACTAAACCCTCAGGGCCAGCTTCATGGCTGTGTGACCTGTGCAGCTGCACCAGGGTCTGCTGTCATCATCTCCAAATCCTTAACTTTTGAAGAAGGGGCTCTGTTTTCATTTCATACCGGACCCCACAAATTGAGTTGCTGCTCCTGTAAGCCATCCTGATGTGAATCATAAGGTGATTTGATTTTCAGAGAGACTGTGGAAAGGGTGTGTGATGGAAGGAGGGGAGCTTTGTAAAGGCCAGCAGGAGATGGAAGTTTTTAGGGAGCAGGAGCTTTCCTGGGAATGTGCTACAGATTTAGCCCACTTGCAGGTTATACCAGTCCTGTTTTCAGATAGTAATTTATTCCTTACCTCTATCCTGAAACTCCACATTCCCTCTTACAATTGATTCATTTTTGTTCTCTTCTCCCTGCATTTGCTGACACCCAGCCATTACCTCCTACCCACTTAAGGACCATTATAGTCGCCCCTCAGCACCATTCCAAGCTATGAGATCCTAATTCTTTCATCCATCAGCTTAAATACTTTTTAAAAAAATTGGTACTTCCTCAAAGAAGAACAGCTAGCTAGTTCAGGTAGCATTGTTAAAATCAGGGCACAATTAATTTCACATCTAGCTACAATATCACCAAGGAAAGGAACAAAGAGAGAAGGCACCAGTGAAAATTGCTTTTTGGAATTAAGTTAAAATTAGCTAAACATTTTGTAATTACAAAGTAATTTGAAAATCAAATAGTTAGACTAAAACATCAACTAGGAAAAGGATGACGGGAAAGGAAAGAACAGAAAAATTCATTAAGATAACCTCCCCTGCAGACCAGAGGGAGTTTTTGAGAGAGAGTGGATTGCTGCTAATAACAACACCAAAGCCCATTATTTAGGTGGAGGCTTTGAGAACAGATAAATGTGGCCTTGGGAGGACAAGGGGACCAAGTTCTAGCTGGTGCAGGATACGTCTGTGCTTGTGTGGGGGCAATTTCCATACATGTATCCACAAGGAGATGGAAAGAGACCTATTATATTTTATGTTCCAATTATAGTGTTCAAATACTGAATACAAACAGGCTACATGATTGGATCAGCAAAAAGGGTATGAACAAGAAAGTAGTAATGCAAGGAACAGGGCTTGAAATATCTTGCATTTCTCCAGTAATTCACTGCAGAGAGACAGCGATTTAATTTCTACAAAACAATGGGCTGAATACATTTAAGGTAGATGTGTCAGAAAGCCTTTATTATTTTTTTTCCTAAAGGACCAATTACATTTTTACATGTCTCCAAGTAGACAGTTCAGTGGTGATTGAGTGAAATAAAGGGACTGTACTCAGTGGTGATTGCCAAAGCCCTCCTGGGGATGCCATCGCAGGGACCAGGTGTCAGATGGAGTGAAGATTGCACACTCAGTAGGGTGGGATGGAGGAAGCCTCCTACGTGTCCATTCCTGGGCAGATGACCTACCTTCTCTGTATCTTAATTTTCTTATATACAAAAAACACTGAAAATACTGACCTATCTGAGCATTGTTGTGAAAATAAAATGAATTAATGGGTGAGAAAGTGCTTTGAAGTTATCATATATTGTTTATATATACATTTAAAATAGTCCATTAATAATATGAGAATTAAAGAAAAAAATCAACTCCTTCATTGAGGACTGGGTATTTACTGTGTTCTGTGCTGTGGAGATTCTGCTGGGAACTGGAGTGGTGTTTGCCCTAGGAGAGCTTCCAGTCTACTTGAGAAACAAATAATATTGATAGTGGCAAGCTTTCACATTTGTATTGCATTTTACATGCTTGCAAATTTTACTGACTATACATATTCAAGAAGAGCATATCACAAGTTCTGCCTGGGTTTGAATCCTAGTTTACAGATACGAAAGTTGAAGCTTAAGGAGGTCAAATATCTCAGTTCAGCAACTTTTCTGTAGACTGAGATATAAATAGCACCTCATGGGGTTGTTGTGAGAACTTATTAGATCATGCATAAAGCTAATGGCTGGCTGGCACACACCTTCAGTAATTGCTAACTGTTGCTGTATGTATAGATGTACATTTCCCAAATGTATGTGACTTTAGGTTTTCCTTTTTTTTTCTTTCTTCCTTTCTTTTCTTTTGGTGAGAGCAGTCTTAGAGGATGGTCGCACACAATAAGTTCATTAGAAATTCAGAGAATGGAGAGAGTACTTGGGACTCAGGTCCTTAAGGACATCTTCAGGGAGATTAGGGGATTTAGACTGGTGCTCAGGAAAGTGTAGGGTTTGGCCAAGGAGAAGAAATGCAGAAGCCATGGTTGGGGATATAGGAGTAGAGCACCCCAGTTTGACTTTGTTTCCCAAAAAATAAAGCTGGAAGGGAAAAAAGACTGGAAAGGCAGGACCAGAAGACCACTGAATTCCTGGGCAAGGCACTTCCCTCTATCTTATGAGTAGAGGGAAGCCATTAGTCACAAAAATGTAACTAGTCCTTTTTAGAAACAACAATCCGGTGTTTTAATCCACAGTGAATGGGTGCTCAAAGGCTTTGGGAGTGCTTAGAGGTAGGAAGACTAGTTGGGGAGTGACTGACTGAATAGACTGAATGAGAGTCAAGGCCCAGACTGGACCTATGGGGTGGAGATTTAAACCAGGAGAGGTGGGAGGGATTAGAAGAAGGAAGCAGGACTAACTGGTGGTTGGCTCTGGGATTTGATGGGGCAGCAACCATGACTCAGGTTTCACATTGTGGTAATTTGAGGAACTGTCTCTTGTGGCTTTATTTTTTCAGTGGTTCATCTACCAAATACTTTCTCAGAGCTTACTATATTCAGGATGCCGTTTAGGTGCTGCGATTGTTAAAAAAAAAAAACAAAAAACGAGAGGGCTGATCGAGACATGGTCTAAGTGTTCACTGATTTGTTTCTGTTTGCAGCACCTATAGTTGTGTGTGTTGAGTGTTGTAATGTAGACATGAAACAAATAGAAGAGGGTGAAGTGGGAAGAATTTACATAGAAGGAAGCATTTGAACAGGGCCTTGCCTATGGGTAGGAATTGAGTCGGGGATGGGAAAGGACCACTTCAAAAATAGAGAAGTTGAAAAAGTAAGTTGGTGGCAGTTGGGGAGGACATGAGTCCTATTGTCGATGGACTCAGTACAAAGTGATAATGGAATGCAAGGGTGGAAGTAACTTAGCAGGCACCTGGAAAGAAGGAACTGGGAGAGATTCTTATTTATCCCAGATCTGCCAGACGGTTCACTGGCCGCAGCTTGAGCACTTCTGTGACAGAGCCTCTCGTCACCTCCTGGTACAGCTCACTGTAGTGTCAAACAATTCCAGTGCACCAGGGGGCAACACTGTAAACGTTCAGTGTCCTGATCGATTCACTCCAGTGTTGGCCAAGGTCATGGGTAAACATCTGATGGGGGAGTCTGACCTAGGGAGCAGGAATGAGGGGTGGGGGAGCCATGCAGGGAAGGGGGAGAGTCAGTAAAAGACAAGTTTTCAGTGAAAGATGCCTGGTGGGGCCGGGTGCTCCACTCCGTGACAGGCCCCAGGAGCCATACAAAATGTGGCCCAGGATGTCTGTTCGAGGAAAGCAACTGCCCATTTAGCTCCCATCCCCCACTGGCCAGAGGTTTCCCAGTGGGGTGTTAGCTGTCCCTCACTCTCAGGTTGCACATGCCTGGGGAGGCTCCCCCCAACCTCAGCTCCTTCTCAGCAGAGGAGCCAGAGGAGGAAGTGAGAGGCAGGAGGCTGGATCTGAGGTAAGTGCTGACAGCTGCACTGGTGGCAAGTCGATCTGGTCCCGTGGCAGTGGCTGGAGTTAGGGACAGGTAGGAACAAGAGAACCAGAAATGGGGCACAAGAGGTAGCTGGTGCCTCTGCTGTCCACCAGGCTCTTGGCTGGGCTCTGGATGTCTCTCCATATAACTTTAAACAGCTGGTCTCAGAATTAAGCTAGCCCTTTGAATATCATCTGTCCAGAGAATATTTTAAGGCAGAGAGGAAGGGAAGGGTGGGTTGCAGAAAAATGATTTTAGATAAGACATATCACAAATACCGGACACATACGCTCCCCTTAATTCTCCAAACCCACATTGCCACAGATGAACTCAGCAGCAAACATCCGGGATTTGGCAGACACCGTGCTAGGTGCTGGAGGCGGGAGACGGTATCATTGTGACCTTCAGGAGGGTGGCGTGGGCTACGATGGAGGAGAAATGATCCAAAGAGTGTGATCACCCTTCTGGCAGGTGGAGCGGTCAGAGAAGGCCTCAGAGGGTTTCGAGGTGGTCTCGCTCCTCATCAGGTGTGTCAGTGGAGCGGCGGAACTCACGAGGGGCCACTGAGGCCAGCCTGAGGCCCAGCCTGAGGCCCAGCCTGAACTGCAGTCCTGGGGTCCACGTCACCTGGGACACCTCACGACACTCCTGATGTTTGCATGCTGCATTTGTTCGACACATTTCATTTTAAACAAATACCCCTAGGTTGAAAATTGCAGCCTTTTACATAGGTGTGTGCTTGAGTATTTTGAACCTCAGTTTCATCTCCTAGGAACCGCATCTTTCCCGTATGCGTCACTGTGTCGTATTTTTCCAGTGCACTAAGGGACCTTGATTGTAAAAGGTTAAAGTGAGGATGAATAGGGTATTTTTTCCTGTTCTTCCCTTGGCAAGAACACCGCAGAGCTTTTGTAAACAAAAGCCAGAATGCAGACTGTCTAGGGGCAGTTTCAGCTGAAAAAAAAGTGTAGTTTTTTTTTTAACATGAAGAACAGGTGAATTGAAGAACAGGTCAGGAAAATAAGGACCAGGTGGCTGCTGGAGCCTGGAGGACAGGAGGCCTGTATGGGGACAGAGGGCACCTCCCAATCAGGGCACCTGTGGCGTGTCACGTGGGCTCCCACACACTCAGGCTGCTGGGCAGAGAGTGGTTCTAATCCTCCTGTCCTCTCCCCCCAAGGCCTGGGCCCCCCGACTAACATATGGGAAGGATTTAGAGACAGGGGAAAAGCTCAGAAATCAAATGTGGAGGGAAATTACGTGGCTAACAGCTGGAATTCATGAGGTTCCATATGAAGTAAAGGATTGATAGCAAGAAATTCCAAACACCCTTTCCCACAAGACAGACAGATTAGCAGCTTGAGGACAAAAAGGGCTTTTCTCAAAATTCCTGGCTTCTCTTAAAATATAACTGTCATGCCTATGTTTGTTTTTATAAGGGCTAGCTAAGGCGATATTGGTTATAAATTTGGAATTATTGAATTCAAGGATGAATGGGGTGAGATGCATTAACTAACTGCCAAAAATAAATCTAAAATTGGGCCACGTGCCCATTTTGCTTTTGAGTCTTGCTTATTGAGGAATGTTAATATTAAATGAAAATAGTTTCTTATGAATATTTTTCACCTAAGTTATTGCCTTGCCAGTGGGTTTCAGTCCCAGGCAAGTTCACTCTTGATTTGGTGAAACCAAAAAATGACAGTGGAAGGTTCTTGGGGTGAAAAGGTTTATACATAACTTTATTCCCATGGTGGCATGTGGATCACTAGAATCCCGTCTACTCAGAGTGAGTCTGCATGCAGCAAGCTGGTCTCTGCCTCTGGCCTCTCTGTCCCCGCAGCCGTCTTAGTCTCTGTCCTTGGCGCTGCCACCACTCCAGCCTCTGCTCTCCTGCAGCTGTGTAGTAGCCCAGAGCACTGGGTGGGTCTCTTTATATGGAGTCAATAACAATGTATTGCTCACACGTGTGTAGCGAGCAAGCCGACCAAGGTCAGGTGAGAATCCTGGCCATAGGTACTTTCATTTTCTCTACAGTTATCTTATTTAGTCCTCCCCTATACATGCCAAGATATAAGTATTTTTTTGACCTTCCTCTGATTTAGAGCAAAGTAAAGCTCCCAGAGGTTACAGATATCACAGAGATGTGCCAGAGATCACAAGGTGGCAGACAAGAACTTAAACCCAGGTCTTCTGCTCCCAGCACTCATGGGTGTATCTGCTGCACAGGGTTTCCTAAACCTGGACAAGTTTCCAGATTAGCCCTGGAGCTTTTTAAATTTACTGATTCCTAGAGTGGGTTCCAGAATCTATATGCTTAAAAACTCTGAAGTGATTCTGGTGATCAACCAGGTTTGGAACCTATGGTATTAAGATAAGTGAAACATTTTCTCACCAGTCAGAACAAATTCTTTTCTCTGGGGATGTAGGTGAGTGGATATTTTGAAGGTCAGCAGATACATGGGGAGCATTAGAGGCCATCTGGCCATGCAGCCTGCAACAGTTTGGGATGTGCTGGTTCAGTCTGATTACTAGCACCTGGAAGCACATGATGAACGGAAGCTAGGTCATAACAACTAGTGTTTCCCAACCTTTTCCTGGACAATGATACACCTGTAAAAGTGCTAGGATGTACCAGTGGGCTGCCGATATCAGAGATGTAGAGCCACAGGTTGGAAACGGTAGGATGAAACTAAATCAGAGGAGCTAGGTAGATGACCATGAAAATACAATATATGCTTTACCCTTTCAGTTTCTGGATAGAGTCGAGAAGGCAATGAATATGAGAAGGCCACACTCCTATCTGAGAGAAGCCAGGCTAATTCTTCTTTAATGTTTGTGAACATGGGGAGGTGATTTACATGCTTTGATGTTTAGCGGGCCTGGTTTTGAATCCCAGCTGTATCACCTAGTGACCTCGGGTAATCACCTTCCTTCTCTGAGCCTCAGTTTCCCCATACACAAAGGGAGGGTAATGACTCTTTCATCACAGCATATTCAGAGGCTTGAATGAGATAATGTGTATAAAGTAATTAGTCCAATGCCTGTAAATAGCAAACCATGTAAGTCGCAGTGTTATTTCTGTCTCTTGCATCTAAGTGATCTCAAAATTTAATCAGCAAAGGCTATAAATGGTTTAATGATATCTTAAGCAAACTGGGTTTTAAATGCAGAAATATTCACTTTAGTAAAAAGCAAGGCAAGTACATGATGCATGGCGCCCTATATAATCCAGTACTGCTGCCAGCTTCTGGTTATGTGTGGACAGGAGCAAGCGTGTGAACATCAGAAACCATCTGCACAGAAGAGCAGGAGGAAAGTGCGCCCAGGGATTTGGAAACCAGGGAAGCAAAGTGCCCTCTGCACCTGGCCATCAGGACAAACACCTGAAAGTCACTTGTGAGAATGACTTTAAATGGAGGCAGCAAGACTGGATTGTAACCTTATTAACCAAATTAACACAGCTAAGGAGAGAACTTCTCATTCAGAACTGCAGTTAGCCAGCAGTGCAAGAACAGGCAATGGAAAGTCAGAGATGTGAATGTGGACAAGTGCACTTCTAGAGCTGCCCAGGGGAGAAGGAACCTTAGCTAAGAGACTTTGAATATTTCTTCCCCATTGACAAGGCCATCTACCTGGTGGGATGCCTACTGTAGGCTGTTTTTGCTCAATGTCACTACATAGTCCAAGCATATAACTAATTTATTTTGTATGAATTCTGTACCACTCATGAAATATGTTCAGTATAACTTAGCTTTATACATAGTTTGCTTACAGAGAAAACAAGTACACCCCAGACTGAGGAGGCTACTAACATTTCTGCTGGTTCCATGTATCATTGTGAAATGATGAGTTGGTTTTCAGGTTTATACTTCAGTCTTTTGTGATCTTAGAAAGCCTGAGTCAGCCTCCCTGAGTCTGAGGATCTCTAGGACCTAAGTTTGGAGCCTGTAGGCTTCATGCCAGGACCTTGAATGGTGGGTTGAGTAAGACATCCGCCCACTAGCACCCCTGCCACAGCTCTGCTGGCCTCCCTGGTGGCCTGGGACTGGGCTGCACCCCTTCTGCTCCCCATGTAGAAGTGGAAAACCTAGGAATGGAAACCACACTCTGGGTTTCAGACGAATGGGAGCTTTGCTCTGACAGAATTGTTAATTAACTCTAAGTAGAAATGGTTTTCAGAGAAGATAAGCATTCCTTTCCCCTTGCTGACGGGGAGTCTCTGGACTTTCTCAGGTATCTATTTGAAAACTCCAATCACTCTAATAATAATTTAAAAATACTCCAGCTCTGCTCACACCACATTTCCTCATAATTTAATAGTTCCCAGTTGTCTATCTGCTGCTTCACTGTCCCACCGCTTCAGAGCTTTGGTGATCACGTGCCTCACGCAGCCCAGGGACATAGCCATCGAAACGCTTGGGACTACCACCTGAGGACACCTGGAGTCAGACTTGTTCCTTGTGGGGGAGACGTCCTCGTGTCCCTGGAAGTACCACCATTTGCTAATTGGCCCTGGTCTCCCGTCCTGCCTCCCCTCCGGTCCCACATTCCGGCCAGGGCCATCTTTCTAAAGTGCACATCTAACCCTGAGAGGTCCTGCTGGGTCAGGTCCCTGCTGAAATACGTCAGCTCTGGACAATGATGAATCCCTCTTACCTACATGTGAGGGATTAAGTAGGGAGCAGAGGTATAGTAGCAGCTGGTAAACTACTCCTACCAATAGGTATGCACAAAGGGGGAAATACCTATAGGATGGAGGGGTGATACAGAAAGGAGAGCTTTTTACTTTATAGCACATGGAAGGGTCAGGAAAGACTTCAGAAATGTGGTGAGGCCTAAGAGGCATTCTGAGATGGCACACATTCCTCCCTATGCGTCCAAAACAAGGATTTCAGAGCACATGGGGGATCCACCCAGACTGAGTTATAACCTGAACGGTGGGTGGAATTAAGCAGAGCCAGAATTTCTCATTCCCAGTCATCCATGAACTCACACGACACTCTCTATACTGGGAAGTATATTGCAGTGCATTCATTCTAAACATTCCCAACTTAACCATCACAGCCTTTTATTTATGTGTGTATTCAAATATTTTAGGTCATTGTTCTTTCTTAGGAGTCATATTTTTCCATGAATCACTGTCTTGTGTTGTTCTAGTATGTTAAAAGAGACCTTGGCTGTAAAAGGTTAAGTGGGAAATGAAACAGAGTAATCCAACTGGGCTTTTGCGTTGTAAACTCTGTGGAGGTGTTGAGTCAGCTGCTTGAATTGTTAAGTGGAACCCACAGAGCCTGTTGCTCTGCAGCCTGAACTCATTCCCTGTGTCTCTGGTTCCATATTGGTTTATGAGCAATGACTAATGCTTCACCCATGAGTCATTAAGCCCATTCCACACTTTCCTGGTTCCCTAATCTTCTTGGAATTCATCCTTGTGTCCAATGGTCCAATGCTCTAGCTTGGCATTCAGATGACTGACTGAACAGAAATGGCAATAAAAATGTATATGTGATATAACAGTTCAAAATGCGATTCCCTTAAGAGAAGGCATATGAGCAAACCAAACTCCTCCCAAACCATTTCAAATTCTTTGAAATATTTGAGGCTTTCAGTTTCCTTTGCATGAAAGGTCAACAAATACAGCAAGAGTATCTGCTAACTCCATATGTACTTGGCCACAAAATTCGGACTACATAGGGTAGCTCTGCTTTCTAATGCTCTTGATTAACTGCATTAATGGAAGAAGGCAGAAGCATGGATAATCTAATATAGGCAGCAGCTGATGAATATGTATGTGTTTGATGTTCTAGAAAACTACTTTAAAGGAAACAGTGAAGTGCCATTGATAGCTAACTTAGGATGAGAAGAAAAGATGTTCAACTTCTTGACTACTGCTCAGTTCCCTGAAATCCATATCATTTTTAAAGCAGCTATTTTCACAGAAAGAGCCAGGAATGGTCTGGTAACTATGGAAGAATATGGCAGACTAAGTGGAAAGGGGGTGACTTTGCGTGGGAAAGGAAATAGGTATAAATAAGACATGGGAATATTCTACTCACAGGAGTGGGGCAGGTGCCGGGGGTGGGCATGGGGAGAAGATTGGCTGCTAATGCTGACCAGCATTTAGCTTTACCTGTCTAAATGTAAGGCCCAAAGGGCATAGCCTAGGTAAGAAGTTCCCTTCACCCTGAGTAATTGAGGATTATCCTAGAAATGGGCAAATAGAGCACAGTAATGGAGAATCCAAATAGATGTGTTCAGGAATTCAGGCAGGAAAGGTGAAATCATTTTCTTCAGAAGGGATGGTGAGAGAGGGGGCTAGTCTACACGACTTAGTAGGATAGAGTAGGGTATTAGGTTAGGAGTATAGTAAGTCATATAAGAAAGTTCAAACTGGTCACAAGGAGAAGCTCTTGATGCTGATGTTAAGACCCTGAGTGTGAACTCTGGAGAATCATAGAACCAAAGTATGAGAGCAAGGAGTCTTGGGTGCAGATAGGAGGGTAGTCCTGGTAGATACCTGATGCAGAGAACGTGGCCTGGCTGAGTTTTATATGTTCTCTTTGAAGTGACATCTGGGGTCTCCAGCTAAAATTAAAGGGCAGGGGATATGGGCAGACATGCTATCATTGTCACCAACAAAATCTATTTTCAGGTTGCAGGACACTACCTAGCATATCCAAGTGCTATTCTCTGAATTAAAGTCTCATGTGCTCCGGGTGGATTTTTCTCTGGTTGGCCTGGAGTGGTCATGGATTGTGGTCACCCAGACATTGCTTTGATCTTGTCCTTTCTCTTTGACGAGGGTGGATGGATAGTGGTGGCATCAGATGAAATGGCGTCAATGAGGGAACTGGCCAGAGGGGAATGCCTGGGAAGATGATTGGGTAGGCAATATTTATCTATTTCTTTTTATTGATTCAGATGAGACATACACTGTAAAACATATTCCATGATGGAAAATCAGTTGAGTTACTGAATAGTCACATATTGCAGGCTTCTAAAAATATACCACTAAAAAGCTTAGCTTTCAACATTTGTGGACATATAAAACAAAACCTAAACCCTACCTTCTGCACTTCTGTCTGAACTTTACACCACTACTTATGTTTACTTAGGGACGCTCAGTCTTCAAATATTTTCTTCCCATTTATCAAGTCGAAAATAAAATAATAGGGTTTTATTCATCACAACTACATTTTCAAAAGAGGGGCTGCAAGTTTGCTGCTGGGGAGGTTAAGAGAGATTCTATAACTTTGGGGTCACAGGCCTAAAAGTTAATTGGTGAAGTCCAATTTGAAGGGATGCCGATGTCAATGCAAGAGAGTTTAACAACCATCTCCTGACATCCACCACGGGGAACAATCAGCCTTAGGGCTTAAAGGCTAATGAGGAAGAGGCATCATTTTATCATCTGTTTCTCAAAAGATAAAGAGGGTGTATCTTTTGAGATTGGATGTGTCTGAGTGCTTAGAGTCATGAGAATGTAAGGTTAGGGCTAAGGGTTTGTGAATTAAGACATGGTGTGTTTCTTGTAGGATTTCAAAAAGTCAGGTCACTTCTGTTGAGTCATGACCAGTCATCTGGAGCTTCTAGGACTCACTTGCAAGGCGAGCACAGCTGATACATGAGGGAACTATCGATTGAATTCTTACTCAAAGTTCTCATTCCTCACAGTTTCTCAGTAGCGCCCTGCGCTAACTCCTGCTGCCACGACCTAGTTGCCGACCAAACCAACCTTGGGTATTGGTCATTTGGTGACTGCTAATTGCTGTAGCTTAGAATTTGATTCATTAGCAAAAAAAAAAGAGGTCCATTTGTTCTATCCTTGCTGTATATGTTTTTGCAAGAAGATGCTTGGTTTTGCTATATTAGCCATTCATTTTTTAAAATGTAAAATCAGTAGGAAAAAATTGTGAAAATGTTATGATTTGTTGCATTAAAGCTGAGGTTGCCTTCAGGCCGCATTAACTTATGTATCTTCTTTAACTTAATTCCTCTGTTTTATTTTATCAGCTGTCTCTGTGCAAGGCAGAAGGCCTATTTTTCAAACAGGATTACCTTTTTAGATACCAGGCATCTTATTCTCTCCAGAGCACATTTTCATAGGAATAGAAGAATATATTTTTCTTAAAAATCATCAGCTGTGTCTCCGTTTTCACAAATGCAAAGGAAGTGTGCAAAAGTAAGGACAGGAAACTGATTTGTTGATGTAAATTTTGATAGCCTCTCTTTTCATCTTTGGCTAATCTTTGACTAGCATAAATCTGAAACTGATTTCATGGGTAGAGAAGAGGAATTTTCCCTGGCAATTTACAGGATCAGCCTTTGTTGCATGCCTTCTGAGATGAGGGAGGATGGTTCAGTAACAGTTTGCTCTCAGGAGCAGAGGCAACTTTGTGTCCGACATATTCACATAGACCCAGAGCTGCAGTAAGCGGAGGGAGAGATTGGTTCAGGAGTGGCCAGTCTTAAATGTATAAGAGCTGGGGGTTTTACACTTTACAGTGCAGCTGGGTGGGGCCAGGTTTGCAACATCCTAAAACAAATGATTTTTCTTAGCCCTCGGCTGAAACCTACAACACGATGGTAAACAGTGGCTATAGATTAAGAACTGCGTCTTTGCAAGATGACATCACCCACAGTTTGGTTTAGTAGCAATGTCTTCAGAGTTCAAAGTTTACAACTTTTGCTGCTATTGGGAGATGTTTTATTGACACACACACACACACACACAAACGTACGTCCATGTTTCCCATGGCACTCAGCTTATTGTATATTGTTTAAGACATATTGTCTAATGTCACCAGCCACATGTGGCTTCTGAGCCCTTGAAATGTGGCTAGTCTAAACTGAGCTGTGTTGTATGAAATACATGCTGGGTTTCAAAGAAAGTATTATAAAAAATCTTAATGATTTTCTACATTGATTAAATGTTGAAATAGGAATATTTTGGATATATTGGGCTAAGTAAATATATATTACTAAAATTAATTTCACCTGTTTATTTTTACTTTTTTGATGTGGCTACTAGAAATTCACTTATGTGGCCTGCAGTATATTACTATGGGACCGTGCTGGTCTAAGCACATATGGCATGACAAATGATCCTCAGGCATTTCATACTGAGCTGTGAGAAGCTGCTGGCCCTCTAGCCACCAGCTCCTAACATTCAGGGATCCTGCCCTGGGGCTCCTTGGGAGCATCCAGTCTCTCTCAGCCATGCTGCAGGCAGTGTCCATTCTCCTGCCTTCTTCACTCTGTACCTGATCTGCCCCTTTTAGGTATAGCTGCTGCTCCTG
This sequence comes from Smutsia gigantea, assembly GCA_032199065.1. Taxonomy (NCBI): domain Eukaryota; kingdom Metazoa; phylum Chordata; class Mammalia; order Pholidota; family Manidae; genus Smutsia; species Smutsia gigantea. The sequence continues at coordinate 152,142 of JAVSCE010017810.1, read as the reverse complement.
TCATTGTTTGGGGTCATGGCTGACCACCGGTCCCCTGCTATCACTGTTGAGTGGGAGAGGAGAGAAAGCCTCCTTTCTGGCTGTTGTAAACTCCTGTATCTATTTTTTGGCTTAAGGAATCAAATAGTTTGACTCTTTTTCTTACAGATTCCTTGGTAGAAGTTTCTCATTATCCTTACTCTGTAAGTTCATTATACTGGTAAAAACGTGGTCTGAATTCTCTTGGGGTTGTTGGAAAAGGATCCAAACCTCCTCACACAGTGATCTGCACTCAGAGTGGCTTTTCTTTGTCTTCCCCAGACTCACTATGAGAATTTCTTCCCCATTCCACATGTTGCCCAGCTATTGAGGCCAGCCATAGTTCTCCAGGGATTAGTCACATCCCTTTCTCCAGGACAGGGTCATGCCATGACTTTGTGGATCGTTCAGAGGGGATACCCAGCTTGGGTCCTTGTTCTGGGACAGTTGTTACATGTGGTGTTCTCACTAACTGATAGTGGATACCAGTTGTCACATACGGACTAAGGTATGTATTAGCTTTGTACAGGAAAACTGACTAGAGAATGGTGGCCTGGCTTTTATCTCATACACCAGCTGAGACTTGCCTGTCAGTCTCAAACAGAGAAGCTAGAGAATACTGGATCTCCTGGTAGAGGATAGGTACTGTTTGGAGCAGGAGTCAGGGGGCAAACAGCACCCAGAATGAGGGTATATGAACCAAGAAGGAAATATAGCGGGAGACTCGGTTTGTACAGTTTTTGATGCCATGACCTCAACTTTGGTAAACAAAGCCTTGTGGATTTCAGGTGTTCCTTGCTTCACCCATCAGGTCATCCACTCTTCTTCTTCCTGGGAGAGGTGAGTGAGTGAGTGAGGAGATGGAGAGAGGGAGCCCAAGTGTTTTTCCTGTACCTGCTTTGCTTGGAAGTGGAGCAGAAGTTTCTTCTCTGTCTGGCATGTGAGGAAGAGGAAGAAAGCAATCCTGACATTACACAGTAGAAGCTAAATCATAATCATAGACTATCAGAGCTGACAGGATCTGAAATACTGTCTGGCCAGATACCATCATTATAGATGAGGAAACAGCTCCACAAAAGCCAAGTAACAGAAGCTTGGAGGAAGCTGCCCTATAGTGTCTCCTGCATATTAACACCTCTGAAAACAAGCCCCTTAAAACAGGCTTTCAGTTTGATATAACTTGTGCCTTGGTAAAAGTTTGCAGCTGTGTTTTTTGACTGCAAATATTTAAAAAATTTAAAATACAATTAATAATAAGATTGAAAGTCTGGCATAGGAAAGAATTTACACTTTGGTTTGGCACATTTGGTGTTGGATTTACATGCAACAGCAGAACTAATGCAATTGAAAGATTTAATATTTTCATTTCACTGCCATAAACTGATAGAGACCTTGAGCAATACATCCCCAGGAGGAAGGGTGTCTGGGACTCAGATAGTGCTGTTCATAAGCGAGAGAATTGGGCTTACTGAATATTTTAGCCACACCCTCTGTGTTGAACAAGGTTCCTGCTGGGACCAATATGAAAATCACTAAAGGCCAGTTCTTATTAGTAAAAAGCTTGATTTAAGGGATTAAAAATAAAGCTGTCTCCAAACATAGGTTTTGCAAATATCAAGGTGGCAGAACAGTGGTTGGCAAGTAGAGTGGTTTGTAGCTCATGCCTTTGTGCCCCTGCATCTGGTTGCCTAGTATAAGCGTTATCACAGTTACCACATGCAGCAGCTATATGGCCATTATTGTAGTTATTTAAAAAATTACTGTGTGCATGCTCCTTTACTCACTGAAGACACAAGGAGCCAGATGTCAGGTACCAGGCTGGGCACAGGGGAGAGGTGATGACATACATTTTATCTTTTAGTCTATATAAAGGATTTTGGTCAAGCTGATTGCAATCTTGGGTCTCCTCAGTTTTGTCCTTCATAAAATAGAGGGTGAGGATTAAATCTTTTTAAATAGCTCTTCAAGTCTTAAGGTACATGTGAAATAGATATTTTGAAGTTTTGGAGGAAGCTTGAAAAGTTTATCCTATCACATAGCTCGAATTCCTCCTTCCTGGCCCCAGATCACAGTTTCTTAAGCAGAGACACATGTGTTTCTCTCTCATGCAAAGGAAATAGGAAATGAGTGGCTGAGACTTTAATGGAGGTTCCACATGGTTACAGGGTCCCAGGCTCAGTCATCCCTCCTTTTCAGCCATGGTTAGCATGGAGTGTCTAGTCCAGATGGCTGCTGGAAGAGGGATGGCCACACCCCGTTTCAGGGAAGGTTGGAACATGTAATCTTTAATATTGCTGCCCTCAATGAAATTGAGTTCTAAAAGTAAGGAAGAAGGGCATAGTGGGTGATGGGATCGCCAACTGTTGTCTATAAAAGAAACATTGCACCAGACCAGTTAAATGGGCAAGGAAGACTTTATTCAAGACTATTGAAACAGGGCAGAGAGATTACTGCAACAGAGAAAAGAGATTGAGATCAACTCTGTGTAACAGAAGGCAGGAGGATGCTTAAATGCTGGGGCAAGCTTATGGGAAGTACTGGAGGATATTCAGGTGGATGTGGGTCAAGGTGCTTAGGCCATCCATGTTTGCTCTTTGTCACTTATGGAACATAGGCTCCTGCCCTTTTGCAGAGACACAGATACAGGGACGCTGTCTTTATTGATGATCACATTTCAAGGGGATGACTTCCCAACCTTGAGAAAGACGTTCTTGGGTTGTAGAAGACTTATATCTCAAAGGGGCAGAGAAATAATTTACAAGTACAGTTTTTCTCAAATAAATGCTCTAAGGAAAGGGGGGCCAGGGGCCTATAACTGGGAAGAAACCTGTCTAAAGTTATACAATCTGAGAGGAACTATAAGACCATCTTTGTCCTGTCTTGTGCTGTGGAATTAATTCCTTTTTCTGTGTGTTCATTTACAATACTAGTATCTTAGAAACCTTCTCTTCATAGGTAAGCTAAGTTTCAACCCAAATTCCTCCTGAAGTGTCTGAAATTTTTAGTTTGTGAATCTGAATAGGTAAGATTGCATAATACATGTGGATTAGGGGGTGTTAAGGATGCAGTTCATTGTCACTTAACGACCACAGGCTGTGATGTTGTGAACAAAATCTGTGGGACTTTGTGACTAGAGACAGGCAGTAGCAAGTTTCAGGTCTGAGAACAATTATCAGTTGGTCATACTATGTGCGAAGAACCTCACCACTGGTTGTGTGCAGGAAGAAGTGGCCATGCACTCCTGTTTCTGGTTATTCTCCATTGAAGATGAGCTGTTCTGGCTGCTGTATGATTTGAGTCTGTTTTCTTTTCCCCTAAAGGTGATAAGCTCTCATTTTATTTTATTGTTGGTAAACTTGAAAATGAAAAGTCCCACACAGGTTGTGTGGGAGATGCAGTGTGGGCCTTTGCATTCACGTTAAGCAGCACATAAATGTTTTCTTAATGTGCTTCAGACACGTTCAGAGGCATAAAGAAAGGAATAGACCTGGCAGGGTAGGGAGCCCATCTCCCTTCCTTTGCATTGATTGAAACCACCTTACTCGAGCATGGCTTTTGGATTTTTGAGCAAACTAATTTTCTATGTCCCCAGGAACTGATGCTTGTCACATTTCCATTTCGGACCATTTTTTCTAACATGGCAGAGCTCACTGTCAAGCTACTTGCCTGCATTAGTTCTATCTCATTTTTCTTGGCTAGCCAGGCCAATCCATGAGATCAGATCCCATCATGGAGCTGAGGGGGGAGGACGAAACCCAAAGAATAACAGGGTGGTTTAGGATTTTCCTCTATGAAGTTACATTTTGAGAGACGTGATTTAACACTCAGCATGGCTCCAAATCCATGTAATAAGTTATATTTTGCACTGCACTTATTAATACTTTTTCTTTTCCATGAGCCTGGTATTCCCCACATATTGAATATTTAGATTTACACACTATACCGTTTTCCACATTTTTAAAACCCCAAACAATATTAAGTCATTTCAAATAAATTTAATTCATAAATATAAAAAGATACTATAAGAGATGTGAGGATTAAAGATGGTGACATGAGAGGTGAGACAGAGGCTTCCTCCTAAAACTACATATAATACGAAAATATAACTGAAACAACTACTCCTGAAGGAGCAACAGGAAAGAGGACTGCACCAGACTGCATACACCTGGAGAAAAGAGCAGACCTCACGTAACAGGGTAATATACCAAAGACACCCTTCCCCCACCCCAGATCACTGGCAGGAGGAAGAGAAATGGAGCAGGCAGGGAGTATAAGCCTGGGACTGCTGAACACCTAACTCTGGAGATCTGCTCTGGGAGCACAAACCTACACTTCATGGTGCTTGCATGGTATTCTTGTGAGTAGGGGGTTGGAAAGCTAAGACAGGCAGAAGTCCTAGAGAGACTGAGATTGGTGGAAAGCAGGGATCCATATCTGGCTGCTCTGGGACAAAAGAAAGGCGGACAGCCTGAGAGACTTCCTAACAAGGAAGCCCTTAGCAAGGGGGCTGCTAAAGGAGCAAGGATTGCACAGAGCTTACTGCTCAGGAGAGAGGACAGGTAGACAAAATTGTCTGGGTGCACTCTGCCCAGCAGGTTGGGAGCTTTCATGATCTTCAGGTGCTCCAGCTCCCTGGCTGGCTACACAGCTCCAAGGACCCTTTCCATGATGCGCGGCCTACTGTGCCCCACCTGGCTCGCAAACCAGCCAACCCTACCCTGGCATTAGGCCAGCCAGAGGGAAGATCTGTCTATAGCAACTACATATGCAAAGCATAGAGATTTATACCTGTGTGCTCGGCCCACTGGTTCAGGCAGTGGAGTCAGGCATAGCAGCCGGGTAGCAGGAAACAGCTCTTTCCTCCCCGCAGGCACCAATACCACTCCCCTGCGACCCCCAACATTGCTTCAGGGGCTGAGCAGCTCCAGAGAGTAGAGCTTCCAGGCACTAGAGGGCACTATATACAAATATGAAATGCCAAAGGAACCTGGTTCAGAGTAAAATTATTAATATAACTCTTGGGAAAGATTTAAAGAACATCGACCTCATGAATGTTCCTGAAAGGGAGTTCAAAATAAAAATCATTAACATGCTCATGGAGGTACGGAAAGATATTGAAGAACTCAGGAATGAATTCCGGTCAGAGATCCAATCATTGAAGAGCACAATGGAGGGTGTTAAAAGCAGATTAGATATGGTGGAGGAGATGATAAATGAAATAGAAACTAGAGAAGAGGAATACAGAGAAGCTGAGGCACAGAGAGAAAAAAATATCTCTAAGAATGAAAGAATATTGAGAGAACTGTGTGACCAATCCAAATGGAGCAATATTGGCCTTATAGGGGTACCAGAAGAAGAAGAGAGAGAAAAAGGGATAGAAAGTGTCTTTGAGGAGGTAATTGCTGAAGAATTCACCAATCTGGGGTAGGAGATAGTCTTTCAGGCCATGGAGATGCACAGATCACCCAACACAAGGGACCCAAGTAAGACATATAGTAATTAAAATGGCAAAGATCAAGGATAAGGACAGACTATTAAAAGCAGCCACAGAGACATATAAGATCACATACAAAGGAAAGCCCATCAGGCTATCATCAGACTTCTTAACAGACACCTCAGAGGCCGAAGGGAGTAGCATGATGTATTTATGCAATGAAGCAGAAGGGCCTCAAACCAAGATTACTTTTTCTGGCAAGATTACCATTTAAATTTGAAGGAGGGATTAAACAATTCCCAGATAAGCAAAAGCTGACAGAATTGACCTCCCACAAACCATCTCTATAGTGTATTTTGGAGGGACTGCTATATATGGAAGTGTTCCTATGGTTCAATAGCTGTCACCACAGGTAATAAAACCATAGTAAAGAAAGTAGAACAACTAATTACTAAGCAAATGCAAAATTAAATTAACTACCCCCAAAGTCAATCAAGGGATAGACAAAGAGTACAGAATTTGATACCTAATATATAAAAAATGGAGGAGGAAGAAAAAGGACTAGAAAAAAAAAAAGAACCTTTAGATTTTGTTTGTAATAGCATATTAAGTGAGTTAAGTTAGACTCTCAGATGGTAAGGAAGTTAATCCTGAACCTTTGGTAACCACGAATCTAAACTCTTCAATGGCAATAAGTATATACCTATCAGTAGTCACCTTAAATGTAAATGGACTGAATGCACCAATCAAAAGACATAGGGTCATGAATGGATAAAAAAACAAGACCCATCTATATGCTGCCTACAAGAGACTCACTTAAAACCCATAAACATATACAGACTAAAAGTGAAGATATGGAAAAAGATATTTCATGCAGCTAATGGGGAGAAAAAAGCAGGAGTTGCAGTACTTGTATCAGACAAAATAGACCTCAAAACAAAGAAAGTCACAAGAGACAAAGAAGGACCTTACATAATGATAAAAGGGTCAATCCAACAAGAAGATGTAACCATTATAAATATCTGTGTGCCCAACACAGGAGCACCTACATATGTGAAACAAATATTAACAGAATTAAAAGGGGAAATAGAATGCAGTGCATTCATTCTAGGAGACTTCAACACACCACTCACTCTGAAGGACAGATAAATGAGACAGAAAATAAGTAAGGAGACAGAGGCACTGAACAACACATTAAAAGAGATGGACCTAGCAGACATCTGCAGAACACTACACCCAAAAGCAGCAGGATACACATTCTTCTCAAGTGCACATGGAACATTTTCAAGAATAGATCATATACTAGGCCACAAAAAGAGCCTTGATAAATTAAAAAAGACTGAAATTGTACCAACCAGTTTCTCAGACCACAAAGGTATGAAACTAGAAATAAATTACACAAAGAAAATGAAAAATCCCACAAACACATGGAGGCCTCACAACATGCTCCTAAATAACCAAGGTATCAATAACCAAATTAAAGCAGAGATCAAGTAATATATGGAGACAAATGACAACAATAATTCAACACCACAAAATCTGTGGGATGCAGCGAAGGCCATGTTAAGAGGAAAGTATATTGCAATACAGGTCTACCTCAGGAAAGAAGAACAATCCCATATGAGCAGTCTAAACTCACAATTAATGAAACTAGAAAAAGAAGAACAAATGAGGCCCAAAGTCAGTAAAAGGAGGGACATAATAAAGATTAGAGCAGAAATAAATAAAATCAAGAAGACTAAAACAATAGAGAAGCAAGAGCTGGTTCTTTGAGAAAATAAACAAAATAGATAAACCCTTAGCCAGACTTATTAAGAAAAAAAGAGAGTCTACTCACATAAACAGAATCAGAAATGAGAAAGGAAAAATCTCTATGGACACCACAGAAATACAAAGAAGTATTACAGAATACTCTGAAAAATTATATGCTAATAAACTGGATAACCTAGAAGAAATGGACAACGTTCTAGAAAAATACAACCTTCCAAGGCTGACCCAGAAAGAAACAGAAAATCTGAACAGACCAATTACCAGCAATGAAACTGAACTGGTAATCAAAAACCTATCTAAGAACAAAACCCCCAGGCCTGACGGATTCACCTCTGAATTCTACCAGACATGTAGAGAAGAAATAACACCCATTCTCCTTAAAGTTTTCCAAAGAGTAGAAGAAGAGCGAATATTTCCAAACTCATTCTATAAGGACAGCATCACTCTAATATCAAAACAAGGCAAAGACACCACCGTAAAAGAAAATTACAGACCAATATTGCTGATGAACATAGGTGCAAAAATACTCAACAAAAGATTAGCAAACCGAATTAAAAAATACATCAAAAAGATCATCCATCATGCTCAAGTAGGATTTATTCCAGGGATGAAAGGATGGTGTACAACATTCGAAAATCCATCAACATCATCCACCACATCAACCAGAAGAAGGACAAAAACCACATGATCATCTCCATAGATGCTGAAAAAGCATTCAACAAAATTCAACATCCATTCATGACAAAACTCTCAACATGATGGGTATACAGGGAAAGTACTTCAACATAATAAAGGCCATATATGACAAACCCGCAGCCAACATCACACTTAATCGCGAGAAGCTGAAAGCTTTTCCTTTAAGACTGGGAGCAAGACTAGGATGCCCACTCTCCCCACTTCTATTCAACATAGTACTGGAGGTCCTAGCCATGGCAATCAGACAACACAAAGAAGTAAAAGGCATCCAGATTGGTAAGGAAGAAGTTAAACTGTCCCTGTTTGCAGATGACATGATATTGTACGTAAAAACCCTAAAGAATCTACTCCAAAACTACTAGACCTAATATCTGAATTCAGCAGAGTTGTGGAATATAAAATTAATATGCAGAAATCTATGGCATTACTATACACTAACAATGAACTAGAAGAGAGAGAAATCAGGAAAACAAGTCCATTCACAGTTGCATCAAAAAGAATAAAATACCTAGGAATAAGCCTGACCAAGGAAGTGAAAGACTCATGTTCTGAAAACTACAGGACACTCATTAGAGAAATTAAAGAAGATACCAATAAATGGAAACACATCCCATGCTCATGGATGGGAAGAATTAATATTGTCAAAATGGCCATCCTGCCTAAAGCTATCTACAGATTCAATGCAATTCCTATCAAAATACCAACAGCATTCTTCAATGAACTAGAGAAAATCGTTCTAAAATTCATATGGAACCACAAAAGACCCCGAATAGCGAAAACAATCCTGAGAAGGAAGAATAAAGCTGGGGGAATTATGCTCCCCAACTTCAAGCTCTACTACAAAGCCACAGTAATCAAGACAATTTGGTACTGGCACAAGAACAGACCCATAGACCAATGGAACAGACTAGAGAGCCCTGATATAAACCCAATCGTATATGGTCAATTAATATATGATAAAGGATCCATGGACATACAATGGGGAAATGACAGCCTCTTCAACAGCTTGTGTTGGCAAAACTGGACAGCTACACGCAAGAGAATGAAACTGGATTATTGTTTAACCCCATACACAAAAGTAAACTCGAAATGGATCAAAGACCTGAATGTAAGTCATGAAACCATAAAACTCTTAGAAGACAACATAGGCAAAAATCTCCTGAACATAAGCATGAGCAACTTCTTCCTGAACGCACCTCCTTGAGAAAGGGAAACAAAAGCAAAAATGAACTCATGGGACTACATCAAACTAAAAAGTTTCTGTACTGCAAAGGACACCATCAACAGAACAAAAAGGCATCCTACAGTATGGGAGAATATATTTGTAGATGACATATCCGACAAGGGGTTAACATCCAAAATATATATAGAACTTACATGCCTCAACACCCAAAAAGCAAATAACCCAATTAAAAAATGGGCAGAGGTTATGAAGAGACAGTTCTCCAAAGAAGAAATTCAGATGGCCAACAGACACATGAAAAGGTGGTCCACATCATTAATCATCAGGGAAATGCAAATTAAAACCACACTGAGATATCACCTCACACTAGTAAGGATGGTCACCATTGAAAAGACTAAGAACAACAAATGCTGGCAAGGATGTGGAGAAAGGGGAACCCTCCTACACTGCTGGTGGGAATGTAAACTAGTTCAACCAATGTGGAAAGCAATACGGAGGTTCCTCAAAAAACTCAAAATACAAATACCATTTGACCCGGGAATCCCATTCCTTGGAATTTACCCAAAGAATACAACTTCTCAGATTCAAAAAGATGTATGCATCCCTATGTTTCTCACAGCACCTTTCACAATAGCCAAGATATTGAAGCAACCTAAGTTCCCATCAGTTGATGAATGGATAAAGAAGAGGTGGTACATATACACAATGGAATACTATTCAGCCATTAGAAAGAAAGAAATCCTACCATTTGCAACAACATGGATGGAGCTGGAGGATATTATGCTCAGTGAAATAAGCCACACGGAGAAAGACAATGCCAAATGATTTCTCTCATTTGTGGAGTATAACAATGAAGCAAAACTGAAGGAACAAAATAGCAGCAGGCTCAGAGACTTCACATCGGAACTAGTGGTTACCAAAGGGAAGGGATGGGGAAGGGCAGGTGGGGAGGGAGGGAGAAGGGGATTGAGGGGTATTATATTTAGTACACATGGTGTGAGGGGTCATGGGAAAGAGTGTAGCACAGAGAAGGCAAATAGTGACTCTGTGGCATCTTACTACACTGAAGGACAGTGACTGCATTGGGTATGGGTGGGGACTTGATGATATGTGTAAATGTAGTAACCGCATTGTTTTTTCATGTGAAGCCTTCATAAGAGTATATATCAATAATACCTTAATAAAAAAAATACTATAAGGTACCATGGCTGTTCCTGCTTTTAAAGAGTTCATTAGGGAAAAATATTCTATTAAAGAGCTTAAGAAAGACATTATAGCATAAGTTAAATTTTTATCAAAAGACTGAATGGTAGGATAAGAACACTCAAATATCAATGCTGAAATGGTTATGAAAACTGAGCAGCTAAGTCAGTGGGAAGGGATGCTAGATGGTGCTGCAGAAGTGACACGGTGGCTACATTTATATCCGATTGGGGAATCTGTTTTTTGCTCCGAAAATTGTTTTTCTAACAAAAGCACCTGAATATAAAGCCTCATTGTTTTGCTATGGCATGAGAATACACACTGTATAAATATATGGAGAGAGAACAAATGAGAGAGAGATGCAGAGACAGAGACAGAGACAGACAAAGAGAGACAGGGACAGAGAAGGCGAGAGGGTGTACAAGCGAGCACGGTGCTATGACAACGCGCAAACAGAAAGAAAAGTGATTCCTAGGAAAACAAATTAAGGACAGCAGTTGGCATTTTGGAAATTACTCAACAAGGGAATCCCTCCTTACAAGTGCTGTTGATAGAGCCTGCATTTATAGTGCACCCTGGGCAAGTGCATAAGGAGAAACTATTTTTCTATTATTAGTAACATAGGCTCTGAAATACTAAGAAGCAGATATTCCTGACCAGAACCATGTGGGACACATGGTAAAGGATCATCAGCAACTGAGAAGAGAGACTATTTAACTAATGGGGAGATGATCTTTTCAACTTCTTCTAGCAAGAGTTTTTTATGCTGCTATGTGTTCTGTGAGGAGTTAGAAATTACTTTCATTGACACTACAGTAAACTATCCATTGTTTCTATGCATGATTGTTTAACTGAATGGTAAACTGTTCCTAAAGTTTTCATTTCATTTTAATGTTATTATTTATTCACTTATTAATTTTATTGTTTGTTCATGCATTCATTCTTTGAATAAATAAAAACTATAGTGTGAGTCCAGTCATTCTCTACCTACCATATCATTGTTTATATAAAGGGACATAAACGTTTTTGTTTATCTTCTCTCTTTATAGATCTGTAGTTGGCTGACCTCCCTTGATTATTCTAGTGAAGACTCTGCTACTCAAAAGTTAGCAAACAGGGAAGGCAGCCTCCCTTACAGAATTCTGGCTTAAAACGGGGGCTGCAAGATATGCTGACAAGGCAGCAAGCAAACACAGGCGTCAAGTACTTTTATTTATTGATTTTTATGAGTGTATCTCCAGCCAATAGGAAACATGGAAATGACAGCTGATTCTGAAAAATGGTAACCAGACACTACCATAAAAAAAAAATTCAGCCACCATAAAACATCTGACAAAGTTTGTATGATTAGGAATTAAATTCAATGTATAATTGTTCCTTCAAACCAAAGAGATAGTGAGAAATTTGCAACAGACACAGGGCCTGAAAAGTGTTTTTCCTGAACATAATGACAATGCAGATTTTATCTCTGGAGAGAGGAATGGGTGTGCTCACTCAAATCGATGTGAAAACACTGGATAACTTGTTAATTGTTTTAGTCTCTCTAAACAATTAAAAAAAATTTTGTTTGGAAGGCCATGCATTGCCTTCATTTATTGTATTTCAAATCACTGTACATTTACTTTTGTGAAAACACTGCATTTTCTAGTACAAAAAAAAAAACCTAAAAATTATTTCAGGAATGTAGAGAAATATCCAACTTAAATAGTGAAAAAGTGTACCAACCATAATTACTGCTGCATTGCAGTTATTTCTGCATTTCCCATGTTTCTTAATAACTATCTTGTCTGGTAACACACAATACAAAGAGCAATTATGAAAAACAGACGTTTACATATACCTCTTAAGTCTTATTGAGAATATCCTGTTGGCACTAGGTAACCAATCATAGGCGCAGCTGCAGTAGCAGGATATGCACATGCCTGTTGGTTCATACCATTGTGCATATTTGAAACATTAGTTCCATACTGCTGAGTGCTACCATAACCATTCTGGTAAGTCCCTGTTGGGTTACCAGTCATAAAACTGGTCTGTATACCAGCAGACACAAAATTACTTCCAAAGCTCCCACTGGTGTAATTTGCAGCACTGTAAACACCATTCTGAGTTTTTGCCCCAAAATCTCTCTTTAGCAAACTAGAGTAACCCCTGTCATAATTTTCCCTTTCTCCAGAGGTATTAAATCCGCCCCTTTTGCCTGCAGAGTATTTGTCCCAATGGTCATCCTTCATGCCTCCTCTACCCCTGGAACGACCTGAACCTCTGTCTTCGACCAACTGAAGCAACTTGGGATTAATTGCTTGATTAGCTTCACAAAGCACAGAAATAAGGTCACTCACTTGCTTTATATTATTAGGTGTAAAGAAAGTGTATGCTGTGCCTGTTTTGTTACTGCAAGCAGTTCTTCCAATTCGATGAATATTATCCTCCAAGGAGTTAGGGTAGTCATAATTGATGACAAATTTCACATCTTCCACATCTAGCCCTCTGGAGGCCACATCTGTAGCAATAGAATAGGAGCTTTTCCGTGTTTGAATTCATTTAGAACCCAGTCTCGTTCCTGTTGACTCTTGTCACCATGGATACCCATGGCAGGCCACCCATCTTGCCTCATTTTTCTAGTAAGTTCATCACATCTTCTTTTGGTTCAACAAAAACAATGGTTTTATTTTCCTTCTCACTTATGATCTCTTCCATTAGATGAATAAGTTTTTCATCCTTTTCTACGTCATGACACACATCCACAATCTGGAGAATGTTATGGTTTGCACTCAGTTCTAGTGTACCAATGTTTATATGAATATAGTCTTTCAGGAAATCTTCAGCAAGCTGTCTTACTTCTTTAGGCCAAGTTGCACTCCACATTAGGGTTTGCTTATCAGGTCTTATCTGATCCACAATCTTCTTTATTTGGGGTTCAAAGCCCATATTAAGCATTCTGTCTGTTTCATTAAGGACAAGGTAGGGGGTTCTTCTCAGACTGATTTTCCCACACTCTAAGAAGTCAATAAGTCTTCCAGGTGTTGCAATACAGATTTCCACACCTCTCTCCAAATCATGAATCTGTGGTCCCTTGGGAGCACCGCCACAGATGCAAGTGGACTTCAAGCAACATGTTCTACAGTACTCAGCAGCTGCTTGCGGTACCTGTTGGGCCAGTTCCCGAGTTGGTGCCAGCACCAAGCAAATAGGCCCATCACCTCTCTCTAGGAATGTCTGATGATTGATATGGATGATGGCAGGCAGCAAATAAGACAATGTTTTCCCAGATCCAGTCTGTGCTACTCCAACCATATTCAATCCACTTAGAGCAACTGGCCATCCCTGAGCTTGAATAGCAGTGGGTTCAGTAAAATTCTGTCTTGCAATCACATCCATGACGTTTGCAGAGAAGTTCACTTCATAAAAATTCAGAACTGTCTTTGGGCCGTTGTGCCCTCTAACTGTGATTTCCTTGCTTCTTCTGTATGTCTCCACCACTTGTGCTGTGCGCCTAGCCAAATCAGGGTGTTCTTGATAAAAATTCTCAAATTTGGGCAGCTCATCAAGATTCCTCTTCTTCTTAACTAGTTTCTCCCCAGGATTTCCAAACTTCTTTCCAGACAGGGGCGCTGCCCTACTTCCTCCAAATCGAGGTGCACCAAATCCTCGATCCCCGCCGCGGTCTCGGTCACTCGAAGAACCCGACATGGCGTCAATGGTTGCGGTTGGCGGGGAACGAAGTTGAGAGAATTGGGTACTTTGGCGGCAGCGAAGCCTTGCGGGGGCGGCAGCCGCGGAGGCACGGCAATGACAGGCGCTAGAGCTGCTCAGTCAGAGACCGGTGGAAATGAATGAGGTTCTCTAGACAATTTTAACAGAGTTTCTTGGCATATGTCGTCAGGTAGAACTCTAATAAATTCCATTCAGTGTGGAGTAAAAATCACATCCTCACAATGTACTAAAAATGAATCAACTTCGGTGATTTAGTCAATTTTTAAACTTGATGTGGAGCAGATCCTTAAATTAACTGAAGCTTCCACTTTCACATTATAGTTTGATTTTGGTTCTTTTGGTTGCTGAAACCGAGAGCTGCGCAAGTTGCTGGTAGAAAAGGGATAATTTGAGACAGAGATATCCAGGGAGCTGCCAGGAGCAGAGAAACTAGCTCTCACTGCTGACTTCCTCTTCCCATATTTCCAGCCCCGATAAATGCCAGGGAGGGAATCTAATTGCTCTAGCTTATCTTTCACCCCCTCATAGGGTTGGCTGAAGCTGGGTGGCCTGTCAGCTCTGAGGACGGAGGGAGGGAAGACTTAGGGTTAGTGCTGGTCCTGCAGCGCTGATAAAGGATGGGGCAAATTGCCTCAGAAGGCGCATTCTGAGGGGTTCAGTGTGGTGCCCAGTACCATCTGGCGGGCATCGGAACAATGGGTAAATATGCCATGTTTGTGTATGTCAAAACAGACCCAGGACTGAGTTTTTTTTTCCTATCTTTTATAACAATATCTTGCATGTTTACGATTGTAAGATTGAAACATCATTATTGAAATCAATTTTGAAATGGAAGGAAAGCACAAAGAAGAAACCCTTATTGGACTTTTTATTGGGTCTTAAAGAAGTTTGATTCATTCATATTTGTTACCACAAATGATAGGTTTGGTTCACTATAATTTTATTTTATGCTTTTTGGTTTTGGTGCTTTAAATTTTTTGTTTTTTGCTACATGGAATATTTTCCCTTGCTACTTTCAATGATTTTAAAGTTCTTATCCTTTTTTTATTCCGTGTAGTTAATGTATAATCATTAATTGAAATATGTTTGAATCAGTTTTCCTCACACTTAGTATTCTTTTATTTCCCTCTTCTCTTCCTTCTTCTAGATAACTTGGTATGTTAGGTCCAGAGTTATAGTTTCCATTTTTATTCTTATATCATGACTATTATATTTAAAGAATTATTTTTGAAAAATACATTTTAGTTTATGACACCATTATCTCTAATTATTTAGATGTAATTCTGCATTTAAAGGCCCTTATTGTTGCTGATGATAGTTTTTTAATTCCACACACCAATTATTGAGTTTTTAATTTTTAATTTTGAAGTAATTATCTTTGGAAAGAGTACATGGGTGTTACACATTCTGCACTTCTTGTGTCTGCAGACGCCCGTTATCCTGGTTGTACATAGATTCTTTGGGTCAAACCGTTTTTCCCTACAAAACTCTGTAGACCTTTTTTCCCAGTGACAATTTCTGGCACTTAACAATCTTAGTGAGAAAACCAAACAAACTTGACTTTATTGTTACTTTGGTGTTTGTTTTTCTACTCTGATAATATCATTTTGAAAAATCCTTAAAATGAAAAGAGATGACCAGGAAACATCCTGGTTTGAGTATCTGTTATGACCTGAATTGTGTCCTGCCTCCCCAGATTCATATGTTCAAACCCGTAACCTCTAGTACTTCAGAATGTGACTGTATTTGGAAATACGGCCTTTAAAGATACAATTAAGTTAAAATGAGGGCATTGGGTGGGGGGGGGGGGTCTTAATGCTATCTGACTGATGTCCTCTGAAAAAGAGGGAATTTAGAGTGCAGGAGCCCCAGGAACGTGTGCACACAGAGGACAGGCCTCGTGAAGATACCATGAGAAGGCGGCCACCCGCAAGCCAAGGAATGTGTCTCAGAAGATTCTAAACCTGCAGACCTTGATCCTGGATTTCCAGCCATCAGAACTATGAGAAATACATTTCTGTTGTTTAAATCGCCCTTGGTGTCTCGTCATGACAGCCCTAGCAGACCAACACAGAATCTTTTCCCAAATGTTGCCGTCTGCTTGGTAAGCCCTTTTAATGTGAAGCTGGGTCTTTCCTCAGCTTATTTGTGCTTTTATTCTGTTCTCGCCTTGTAAAGTTCTTAATATAATGAATTAGATCTCTAGGATCTGTCCTCCTTGCCTCTTAGGTTTTTGACCTGTTAATCTTTCTCTTTTTTAACTTTTACTTTTTTTGAAATAACAGATTTGTTGTTCACACACCTCCACTGTAGGATTTAATTTAATCTGACTTTACGGTTTTCATTTCACGGAGTCTTTTATTATCTCAGAAACGCCTTCCTAATGGCCACCTCCTCTTGGATATGACATCTCTTTGATTATTCTTAAGAAACAAATTATAATTTTGTGAAGTTTTCTTTTAATTTTCCTGGTTCACCAAAGGACTTTCCTTTGATTGCTTAGCAACCTGCCCTTCTTCTGCTACATCATTTCATGTAGCCTGTGATTTTTTTGTTTGTCCTTATTGGGGGCTGCTTTATGCTTGTCAGAATTGGGGATCATCATGTATGCCTGTCTTCCTACTTTTCTGGCCAACAATTCCTTCCCATACAAAGAGTTGTGGACTAGGTAGGCCTTGCTCCCATCTGGTTTCATCTGCACGGTATCCAGTAGAAATTGCCCAATGTTTCTATCATGTGCATATTGCTGTTCTCTAGCAATTATACAGAATTCCCCCTACATTAGTATTCAGTTGGTCATTTAGATGGAATTTTGGGAAGTTGGGGAATTAAAAATATAGTATAAATGGAAACTTTCCCTAGTTAAGGTGATAATTACAGTTGGGTATTTGCACAGGGTAGAAGTGGGGGTGATGGGGACCAGGATTTTCTTAGCTATAGTCCAGCTACTTCAAAATTGTCTTTAAAGTATTCCATAGAAATGATCTGCTTATATGTGTCTCTCCACTGCTGGACCTTTCAGAACTGCTGGAACATAGTAAGTGCTCGTATGTGTTTGCTGGATCTGCTCTTATGTCCTCCATGTGCCCAAAGCCTCAGTCTTTAGGACACCAAAGACCAATGTTCATCACAAGGTTGACACTCCACGGGGGAAGAGGCCTGACTCTTTGTCACTATTTTGATAGTTTCTTTTAGTGTTTGCAAAAGTTCTTTGCTTAGGACTTTGAAAATGACTTGAATACTTGTGTTAGTGTTTTTCTGGGAATCACAATAAGATGACAAGTTTTGACCCTCTGTGATAGTCTTGGTTTTAATCTCTGGACATTACCTGTGCCTTTCTTTACCTTTTTGGAAATTTTATTTATGTTCTGAGAAGGGTAAATGGCTGTCTGACTGATCCTCTAAGTACTCTGGGTCATACTTAGGACTTTGTTAGGCTTTGCTCTTTTGGAGACTGAGCTTTTAAAGGTATTCCCTGACCCCTTGACCTGTATCTCTGCGACCATGCTACTTAATTTATTTTGCTTTATATTCATCATCTGTTTAAATGTCTGCTCTCTTCCATAAGGTCCTAGGAGGGCAGAGGTTTTCTCTCTCTCTATATATATCTATCTATATCTATATCTATCTATATCTATATCTATCTATCTATCTATTTTTTGTACTTGCCCAAGGCTTGTTTTATTTTATTTATTTATTTACTTTTTTTATAGTTTATTTCGGTATCATTAATCTACAGTTACATGTGCAATATTATGGTGATTAAACTACCCCCTTCATCAGGTCCCCCCACCAACCCCATTAAAGTCACTGTCCATCAGCGTAGTGAGATGCTATAGCATCACTATTTGTCTTCTCTGAGTTGTAAGCCCTCCCCGTGCCCCTGCAACACTATATCTGCTAATCGTAATCCCCTTTTTCTCCCTTGTCCCTCCCTTGCCACCCATCCTCCCCAGTCCCATTCCCTTTGGTAACTATTAGTCTGCTCTTGGGTTCTGTGAGTCTGCTGCTGTTTTGTTCCTTGAGTTTTTTCTTTGTTCTTATACTCCATATGTGAGTGAAATCATTTGGTACTTGTCTTTTTTGGCTTGGCTTATTTCACTGAGCATAATACTCTCTAGCTCCATTCATGTTGTTGCAAATGGTAGGAATTGTTTTCTTCTTATGGCTGAATAATATTCCATTGTGTATATGTACCACCTCTTCTTTATCCATTCATCTACTGATGGACACCTAGGTTGCTTCCATTTCTTGGCTATTGTAAATAGTGCTGCGATAAACATAGGGGTGCATATGTCTTTTTTAAACTGCGCTCCTGCATTCTTAGGGTAAATTCCTAGGAGTGGGTTTCCTGGGTCAAGTGGTATTTCTATTTTGAGTTTTTTGAGGAACCTCCATACTGCTTTCCACAGTGGTTGAACTAATTTGCATTCCCACCAGCAGTATAGGAGGGTTCCCTTTTCTCCACATCCTCGCCAACATCTGTTGTTGTTTGTGTTTTGGATGTTGGCCATCCTCACTGATGTGAGGTGATATCTCATTATCTCATTGTGGTTTTAATCTGCATTTCTCTGATGATTAGTGATGTGGAGCATCTTTTCATGTGCCTGTTGGCCATCTGAGTTTCTTCTCTGGAGAAGTGTCTATTCATGTCCTCTGCCCATTTCTTAATTGGATTATTTTCTTTGTTTGTTGAGGTGTGTGAGTTCTTTATATATTTTGGATGTCAACCCCTTATCAGATATGTCATTTATGAATATATTCTCCCATACTGTAGGATGTCTTTTTGTTCTACTGATGGTGTCCTTTGCTGTACAGAAGCATTTCAGCTTGATACAGTCCCACTTGTTCATTTTTGCTTTTGTTTCCCTTGCCTGGGGAGATATGTTCATAAAGAAGTTGCTCATGTTTATGTCCAAGAAATTTTTGCCTGTGTTTTTTTCTAAGAGTTTTATGGTTTCATGACTTACATTCAGGTCTTTGATCCATTTTGAGTTTACTTTTGTGTATGCGGTTAGACAGTAGTCCAGTTTCATTCTCTTACATGTAGCTGTCCAGTTTTTCCAACACCAGCTGCTGAAGAGGCTGTCATCTCCCCATTGTATATCCAAGGCTCCTTTATCAAATATTAATTGACTGTATATGTTTGGGTTAATGTTTGGATTTTCTATTCTGTTCCACTGGTCTGTGGGTCTGTTTTTGTGCCAATACCAAATTGTCTTGATTACTGTGGCTTTGTAGTAGAGCTTGAAGTCAGGGAACATAATTCCCCCTGTTTTATTCCTCCTTCTTAGGATTGCTTTGGCTTTTCGGGGTCTTTTGTGGTTCCATATGAATCTTAGAATTATTTGTTCCAGTTCATTGAAGAAAGCTGGTGGTATATTGATAGGGATTGCGTAGAATCTATAGATTGCTTTAGGTAGTATAGCCATTTTGACAATATTTATTCTACCTAGCCAAAAGCATGGGATGCATTTCCATTTGTTAGTGTCCTCTTTAATTTCTCTTAGAAGTGTCTTGTAGTTTTCAGAGTACAGGTCTTTCACTTCCTTTGTTAGGTTTATTCCTAGGAGTTTTATTCTTTTTGATGCAATTGTGAATGGAATTGTTTTTCTGATTTCTCTTTCTGTTAGTTCATCATTAGTGTATAGGAAAGCAACAGATTTCTGTGTGTTAATTTTGTATCCTGCAACTTTGCTGAATTCAGATATTAGTTCTTGTAGTTTTGGAGTAGAGTCTTTAGGGTTTTTTATGTACATTATCATGTCATCTGCAAATAGTGACAATTTGACTTCTTCTTTACCAATCTGGATGCCTTGAATGTCTTTGTTTTGACTGATTGCCTTGGCTAGGAACTCCAGTACTATGTTGAATAACAGTGGAGAGAGTGGGCATCCCTGTCTTGTTCCCGATCTTAGATGAAAATCTTTCAGCTTCTCACTGTTAGCTGTGGGTTTGTCATATATGGCCTTTATGATGTTGAGGTACTTGCCCTCTATACCCATTTTGTTGAGATTTTTAATCATGAATGGATGGTGAATTTTGTCAAATGCTTTTCCAGCATCTATGGGGATGATCATGTGGTTTTTGTTCTTCTTTTTATTGATGTGGTGGATGATGTTGATGGATTTTCGAATGTTGTACCATCCTTGCATCCCTGGGATAAGTCCCACTTGATCGTGGTGTATGATCCTCTTGATGCATTTTTGAATTCAATTTGCTAATGTTTTGTTGAGTATTTTTGCATCTACGTTCATCAGGGATATTGGTCTGCAATTTTCTTTTTTGGTGAGGCCTTTGCCAGGTTTTGGTATTAGAGTGATGCTGGCTTCATAGAATGAGTTTGGAAGTATTCCATCCTCTTCTATTTTTTGGAAAACTTTAAGGAGAATCAGTGTTATATCTTCTCTATATGTCTGGTAGAATTCAGAGGTGAATCCATCTGGACCAGGCGTTTTGTTCTTGGGTAGCTTTTGATTACCACTTCAATTTCGTTGCTGGTGATTGGTCTGTTTAGTTTTTCTGTTTCTTGCTTGGGCAGTCTTGGAAAGTTGTATTTTTCTAAGAAGTTGTCCATTTTTCTAGGTTTTCCAGCTTGTTAGCATATAGATTCTCATAATATCCTCTTATAATTCTTTGTATTTCTGTTGGGTCCATCATTATTTTTCCTTTCTCATTTCTGATTCTGTTTATGTGTGTAGATTCTCTTAATAAGTCTGGGTAGGGATTTATCTATTTTTTTTTTTCAAAGAACCAGCTCTTCGTCTCATTGATTTTTTTCTGTTGTTCTATTCTTCTCAATTTTATTTCTTTCTTCTCTGATCTTTGCTATGTCCCTCAGTCTGGTGACTTTGGGTCTTATTTGTTCTTCTTTTTCCAATTTCAGTAATTGTGTCTTTAGACTATTCATTTGGGAATGTTCTTCCTTCTTTAAATAGGCCTGGATTGCAATATACTTTCCTCTTAGAACTGCCTTTGCTGCCTTCTACAGAAGTTTTGGCTTTGTGTTGTTGTTGTCATTAGTCTTCACATATTCTTTGATTCCTGTTTTGATTTGGTCGTTAACTCATTGATTAATTAGGAGAATGTTGTTAAGTCTCCATGTATTTGTGAGCCTTTTTGATTTCTTTCTAAAATTTATTTCTAGTTTCAAACCTTTGTGATCTGAGAAGTTGGTTGGTAGGATTTCAATATTTTTGAAATTACTGAGGTTCTTTTTGTGGCCTAGTATGTGGTCTATTCTGGAAAATGTTCCATGTGCACTTGAGAAGAATGTGCATTCTGTTGCTTTTGGGGGTAGAGTTCTGTGGATGTCTGTTAGGTCCATCTGTTCTAGTGTGTTGTTCAGTGCCTCTGTGTCTTTACTTATTTTCTGTCTGGTTGATCTGTCTGTCCTTTGGAGTGAGTGGTGTGTTGAAGTCTCCTTAAATGAATGCACTGCTGTCTATGTCCTCCTTTATTCTGTTAGTATTTGTTTCACATATGCCGGCGCTCCCGTATTGGGTGCATATATATATATATATAATGGTTATATCCTCTTGTTGTATTGACCCCTTTATCATTATGTAATGTCCTTCTTTATCTCTTGCTACTTTCTTCGTTTTGAATTCTATTTTGTCTGATACAAGTACTGCAACACCTGCTTTTTTCTCTTTGTTGTTTGCATGAAATATCTTTTTCCATCCCTTCACTTTTAGTCTGTGTATATCTTTGGATTTGAGGTGAGTTTCTTGTATGCAGCATATAGATGGGTCTTGCTTTTTTATCCATTCTGTTACTCTGTGTCTTTTGATTGGGGCATTCAGTCCATTTACATTTAGGGTGATTATTGATAGGTATGTACTTATTGCCATTGCTGGCTTTAGATTCGTGGTTACCAAGGGTTCAAGGGTTGCTTCTTTACTATCTAACAATCTAACTTAACTTTCTTGTTAAGTTATTGTAAACACAGTCTGATGTTTCTTTATTTCTCTCCCTTCTTATTCTTCCTCCTCCATTCTTTATATACTAGGTGTTTTATTCTTTGCCTTTAGTTAGTATTTGGATGGTCTGCTTTCTTTGCTATGATTTTATTTTCCCTGGTGACATCTTTTTATCCTTAGCGGTTCTTCCCTCTAGAGCAGTCCGTTTAAGATATCCTGTAGAGGTGGTTTATGAGAGGCAAACTCTCTCAACTTTCGTTTTTCTGGAAATTGTTGAATCCCTCCGTCAGATTTAAATGATCATCATGCTGGATGCAATATTCTTGGTTCGAGGCCCTTCTGTTTCATTACGTTAAATACATCATGCCATTCTCTTCTGGCCTGTAAGGTTTTTGTTGAGAAGTCTGATGACAGTTTGATGGGTTTTCCTTTGTAGGTGATCATTTTTCTCTCTCTAGCTGCCTTTAATACTCTGTCCTTATCTTTGCTTGCTATTTTAATTATTATGTGTCTTGGTGTTGTCTTCCTGGGGTCCCTTGTGTTGGGAGATCTGCGGGCTTCTGTGGACTGTGGACTATTTCCTTCCCCAGCATCGGGAAGTTTTCAGCAAGTATTTCTTCAAAGACACTTTCTATCCCTTTTTCTCTCTCTTCTTCCTCTGGTACTCCTATAATACGAATATTGTTCCGTTTGGGTTGGTCACACAGTTCTCTTAATATCCTTTCATTCCTAGAGCTCCTTTTATCTCTCTCTGCCTCAGCTGCTCTGTATTCCTGTTCTCTATTTCATTAATGGCCTCTTGTATCTCGTCCAGTCTGCTGCTAAGCCTGTCGATGGTTTGTCTCATTTCTGCATTGTCTTTCCTGAGTTCCCTCACTTCCTCCCTCAGCTCTTGCATATTTCTCTGTAGATCCATCAGCATGGTTATGACTTTTATTCTGAATTCTTTTTCAGGAAGATTGTGCATTTCCATCCCTTCAGTCTCCCTCTCCTGTGTTGTCTGGGTCTGGGTGAGCTTGGTCTGTACCATATACCTTTGTCTTTTCATGGCGATAGAAGTGGTCGCTGGTAGGTGCCAAGTATGTCAGCTGGGCTCTTTAAGACTTTAAAACAAAAAACAATAAAACAAAAACAAACAAATGAAAAAGAAGGAAGAGAAAGAAAATAGAAAAAAAAGAAAGAAAGAAAAGAAAAGAAAAGAAAGGAAAAAAGCAGCAACGCACCCCCCCAAAAACACCCACCAGGAGTAGATTCTGTAAGGATGCTGTAGGTGGTGCTGTTGCTCCACTATTCTGCAGCCGCTGCTGTGCAGCTACGCAGGGGCATTTGTAGCTCTGGCCGGGGCGGGAACAAATGGGAGGCTCTTGTTCTCTATGTGAAGCTTCAGTGCGGCTACTTTTTCCCAGTCGCCAGGCAAGGCGTCCGAAATTCCTCAGGACTCCCAGCCTGCTGGGCCGAGTGTGCTGGGCTGATCCTGGGTCCTTGCCTCTTTAAGACCGCCAAAAAAAAGCGCATACTTTTCTTTTTTCCCGGCGAGCTTGCTGGAAGGACCTGGGTGCATTCCCATCTCAAAACCTGCACCTTCTGCCTCTCCAATATCCAGTACACCGCACGATGTGTGTTAGCGGTCCCAGCACAGATCACCAGGGCTGGTTATTTCACGGGCCTGCACCTCCACTTCCTCCTGGCTCTGAATCCTCTCCTCCCACCTGTGCGCTGGGGTGGGGGAGTGCTCAGGTCCCAACGGTTGTGGCTCCGTGTCTTACCCGCCTCGCGGCGTGCCGAGTCCTCTCTGGTGCAGATACAGGCTGTGTGCTGTCCTGTATACTCTGGTCTCTCTTTTAGGAATAGTTGTATTTGCTGTATTTTCATAGATATATATGGTTTTGGGAGGAGATTTCCGCCGCCCTGCTCACGCCGCCATCTTCCCAGAACTCCCAGTAGCTATGTATTACTTACCCTGTATCATCCTACTAATGTCTAGCACAGCGCTTTTCTATTTAGACATTTAAATATTTTCCCAGTAAATTAAAATAACGTGTTTAATTGCCCCTTTCCTATCTTGCTTTCTTCTATTGTATAGTGGACATTTGCTTATTATTGGCAAACCACTGTTTTCCTTTTCTTGCCAGTACTCCTGCTTCTTGGGGGCTTATCTACCCTTCTTCTTGTGGCCTGTGTACATCTAGGGAGGGTCCTTCCATCCTGAGTTTCTGTAGTGGGCCATCACTGACTTAGGCCAAAGAACACTTCCTACAACCTGGCTATAGTGCTTGGTTGAAGAGTGAACTTGAGACTGAGCCTGGACCAATTGCAGTGAATCTCAGGATGTTTCCTCAGAAGGCTGAGTGAGCTAGAGATGCCCTTTCTTTCATGTTGGACATAGACAAAAGCAGTGTGTACCCTGAGATTGTTGGCAGCCACAATGCAACCCTGAGGAGGGGAGATTTAGGATAGTGTAGACACTATGGAAGGTGGAGTCTAGAGACACAGATTGCTTTTCTTTGTGGACATTTCTGTGCTACTGGCTCCAACAGACCTCAATCCCACACTACTCTAGACTTTCCAGGGATGAGAACCAATGCATTTCTTCATTGTTTTAGCTGGTTTGTGCTGAGTTTCTTTTATTTGCAACCAAAATCCATATGGCTGATGCACCATATGTTTTCAGTCTATTTAGTCCTATAAGCATTTTGATACCATGCTATATTGATTTTTCTCCTCGCCTAACTCCTTACCCTATTTCAGTTTAATTTTTTTCTTTAGGTTTCTAATTTGTATGTGTTAGTGATGATCAATTTTTTATAGCCTCATAGGAAAACAAAAGGGTCAGAGATCACTTATACCTACTCCCCTATTTTTAGATAATAAAACTAAACACTAATGAGGCTAAATGATGCACCTGGGATCGTCATAGTTTTCATATTTTATTCATGACTTAGGATTATCATTATCAACATTGTTAGTTGTCTTGTAATGCATAGAGACTAGATTGCTAAGTGCAGACTCTTCACCCCTCGTGAATGGAGGTGTTTTTGTAGATAGTTTCCCGGCTCTCCTTTTCAGTTATTGTCACTTTTTACTACTGCTTTTGGGAGTTTTTTGATCATTCTTGTTGCCTCTAATCTTACGCCTACTGTATAACAGGACAAGAATGAGGGCCATTAAGGTTAATCATGCTTTAGAAGATGATAACCTTGATTAACTCAATATTAAATCAATAGTCTCCTAAGACTAACTTAATAACTATTATATAATATGGATGATTACTGGACCTCATTTAAAAAAATGCAACAGGTAAACCCAAGTTAGACGATACATTTGGGAACTTGTGTTCTGGTTCATTGAATTTTCTAGCTTATTGAAAGGATATTCTAAAAATCCTTCTGTTGTTGAGCTCTTTCCTTAGTATTTAATCCATTTAATTTTACTAATAAATCTGTTGTGTGGAAGAACATTTTTTCCTGATCAACTTGCATCTTGCATGCTTCATGTTATAACACTAAATGAAAACACAGAGGGCAATGGCTTTGAGGTGTCTGTAGTTTTGATACTGCTAGTTGGCATGTGTCACATGATTCTTGTCCACTGCTGTCTTATTCCCTTGAAAGAATTGTACTTTCTGCATGTTACGATTAGGCACAGCCATGTGCTTAGTCTGGTCAAGGCAATAGAAACAGAAGGGATGCGTGTCATTCTGGTGGAAGCCTTTAAAAGTGTTACTCTGCTTCACTTTCCTTCCCTGGTAGTAACAGAAGCCTGGAACTTCTGCAGCCTAGATAGGCAATACAGAAACCTTTGTTATTTTAGGCTACTGAGATTTGGGGATTTCTTGATATCATAGCATATCCCAGACTTGTCTGGATGGTCCATAGGGTAGAACTGGGCAGAGCTCTGTCACTAACTTCTCCTCCTGTTCCTCTTTTACTGTAATAATTCCTCTCTTTTTTTGCTTTATTTGGAAAAAATCCTCTATTACTTAAAAAATGATTAAAATCCACTGATGGAGGAATTTGGTCTCAGTGTGCATGGAACCCTAGGATTTAATGGATTTTTAAACATTCGCTCCTTGGTTTTCTCGTGAATGGCTTCGCTCATAAAAGTAGAGTGCAGCAAAAGTTTAGTTAATTGAGGGTTTCAATATATTCTGCTTTTCCTTAATGATATACCCTAGCTGTGCTTAAAAGTTGACACGTCTGATGATTATATATGATTTGTGAAATGAGGCTCATTGGTTGATAAATAAAGAGCACAGCAGTGACACATATTAAACACACAGTCAATAGGACTTCTGAGTGGTAGCTCTTTTGATAACCACAGCTTATCATTTTGTATTATTTATCATTTAAGACCTCTGTCAATGCTCACACTGTCTTCCATTTAAGCCTGACATTTAGTATGCTGCTGGAATTTGGACTGAACAATGTTACTTGGGGGTCTACAGAAATTCTTCAAGGATGGACTGACTGGGACAGTCACATTTTCACCCAATAAACCCTGAAAGGGAGTTATATCAGACTCAGAATTCATTCTTTGAAAATATATTTTAAGAGTCTTTTCTCTCTGGGACTTGAGCAGAAAATTCCCAAACAGAACCCATTTATGTGTTAACTGTTCAGTTAAAATCATACACACTCATTTTCAGAGGCAGACAATATTTTATTACTCAAATGAAGGGGTATAGACACATGGAATATACCAAAGAATGGATAGTTCCCGAACCACTTATAAAGTAATCAATGATCAATAAAAATGCTGAGGGAATGAACTCTTGGTTAATTCTAATTTTGCTTAAGAAGAGATTTAAAAAACAGCATTTTTACTTGCACAGTTTTAAAAATGTTGGTTTGGCAAACGGAATTTCATTACTACTGTTGAATCTCTTTTTGAAGACTGAAGATCTTGTACTACCTTGGGTATCATTAATTTGAGCATAAATGGTCAGTGTAGAAATAGAGAATATGCAGGACGCTGGACTAGTGGTGCACAGACGCCAGTGTGTTCTGCTGTGCTGGCTTATAGAGCTTAATTTTTGCTGTGAGTGTACTTAATCACTTTTGTGCTTAGTTGATTGTGAGGTGGATTGTGGGATCAGGAAGTGGAAAACACTGGAAAGTGAGGGATTGTTCAGTTGGGTTCTAGTCAGTTTAAGTTTTATATTATCTGTCTCTGTGGTGCAGATTCAAATATCTCCCCTACTCTTTCCTCACTCCTAATCCCAGTCCGTGGTCAAGTTGCCCATTACACTGGGGGCTCGGGCTGGGGTAGTGATGGGGAGAGAAGTAAACATTTTTTGTTTTGAAATACAATGGTCTGTTTTCCAGTTGAAATGTTCATAGAATCAGGAACTCTGACGGAGCTTCTCTAGCTGCAGTATAAGCAGGACTGTTTGGGAAGAGGCTGTTTGCCTTGGGAATTTTCAGGGCCAATGTGTTGGGCCAGACTTAATGTTTCAGTTCCCCAAAGCAAAACTTCATGAAATGATATGGTGAAATATTTTAAAATTAATAAGCAAAATATTTTCTGTAGTGTTCAAGTTCATGCTCATAAGCTTGAACTGTCATTCTGACTTGCTTCCACCATCGTGGCTCCCTAGCATTTGGTTTTGAAGATCATCTGACAGAGTCGTCCTGCAGTCATGCTGCCTTATAGAGCCCAGCGTAGGCTGAATCCACACACTTCCTGTCAGATCCACACCACTGTTGCCCCAGCTTCCTTGGCTCTTGTGTATTACTAACACGTTTCCTGAGTGGAGTAAATGGTTCTGACAGGATCCATATTTTCGATCTATATGTGTCCCTATGGCCTTAAATCTAACTGTGGGAAATGTTATCATCATATCACAGTTATTATATTTACAAGCAAATTTCCCTGACTAGTCAGTCATGGAAATGGAGACATCGTTCATTTTCTAAAATGCATGATGGTTATGAAGAGGGCAGTGTAGGCTGGTGGAAAGAAAACTACATGGATGATCTTGGTTCTCTTTATGACAGAAATCCATTAATTAAATGTGTTTTTACATGTGTTGCTCTGCTAACCTCCATACAGAGGGAAGTACTGAAAACATTTTTGTCCTCTGTTAACACCCAAACTCTGATATAATGAGACAGATACAAATGTTTATAGATATCAGGAAAAATGTCATTAAATTTACACGTGGTACCTGACAATACTATAATCATATAGGAGCTCAAGGATTTATTTTGGGAAAGGTGAGAGATGATGGAGTAAGAAATAGAGGGAGACAAAGTCACAATATGTGTCAGAAGGAAATCAAGAAGGGCAGCCATTGATACTCTGTGTCCCTGCCCCCGAAAATGTGGGGAAGCAGCCAGGTCTTTTTTGGTTAATGCAGAAGACTTGGATTCTTGAAACTTGCTAATGAAAAGGAGTAAAGGATGTGAAAGCAAACATGTACTTAGTTCATTTTTTATGGCTTCTTTTCTGTTCTACTTAGCATTAGGTATTTATGGTGTTTTTCTACTAGCAAGCTGTAGCTCTAGGAGTAAGGGGGTTCCCTGTCTGGGGCAAATTCTCTATGAATCAGATGAAACTGAAGGAAGACAAGGGAAAGAGCAGGTTGGCAGGAAAGGTTTTATTGCTCACAGCTCAGTCTCTTGTTTGGCTCTGCTAGCCAGCCCCAATCCATCCCTGCTGCCAAAGCTTGTGCTGGCTTTCCCTGCCCCTTCCAGGAGGAACTCTGTGGGCTGGTATCTGGCGACTGGCGGGCACAAGACCAATTACATACAAGGAGCAAAAAGGAGAAAAGAATGGCCATCATCTCTCCATCCCTTGCCCTAGTTCCACCAGAGGTTCTGCTGTGGTAAATATCCATTGATATGAAAATAGGCTAAGGCCAGGTGGGAACTTCTGGGTGGAAACTTCCATTTACCCCACACAAGCATACCTGAATTCATTAGAACAAATGAAGACCATGTATTCCACTAACTCAGTGATTCAGATCTTTGTTGATCTGAGATAAAGGGTGATGGGAGATAAAGAGGCCTGGAGTCAGAAGGAAGAACCCAGAAATGTCCACTGAGAAGAGATTGCTATCTTGGGTTTAGAACAGGTGAAAGGGACAGATAAAGAGAAGATAACATGTTTTAAAATGATTGAAAAGCATACTATCAGTGCAGAACTGGACACCCTTCTAAACAATGTCTAGTCACAATTAGGAAATTTATGAAAGTACCCCAGGGTGGCTTGTCATAGGACACAGAAGGGCCCCGACCCTGAAGTGAGCATGGAAGTGAGGTTTTTGTTGTTCAGAAAAGATGAAACCAAGATTGGATTAAGTTCAGGTAGTGATTAAAATTAATTTATATTAATATACTAAGCATATGAGCTATACCTTGGTTATTTTGTTTCTTTAAACCTTTCTTTATTGTGCTCTCACAGTGTTAATAAGCAGTAGATAACAGCAGTTTTCTATTGATGTAGCTCTATCATTAGATAATGAATTATAATGAAAGTAGTAACAACAGAAGTGTCTTCTAGCTGAGTCTGGTGCTCTGCAAATAGCTTCTGCTGTCTGAATTTTTCCTGAGGGGATGCAAGCTGGAGACCTGGCCCAGGGTTTCATGAAGGCTTGCATCCCAATCAGGAGAAGAGGGAAAGGGGGCCTTCAGGGCAGGTGCCCTACTCAACTCTCTTTTCTTAGAGTGAACAGATGGGATGGAACGGAGGATACAGAGCCCTTTAGCCCAAATGAAGAAGTGGGATATAATTATTCAAGCCTACCAGGGAAGGAGGGAGGGTTTCCCTCCTTAGCTTTAAAAAAGTCTGGAGAAAATTTAAAAAGCTCTTGCTTCCTGATTACCCTTCAAGCTGGTCACAGCATTTTTTTTTTTCTTCCTGAAAAAGTAGCTGTGCTCCTTGGGAGATGGAGTTCAGAAATACTGATGAAAGGTAATTCCTTTGGGCTCATCTTTCTCAGGCATAGGGGATTTAAGATGTGTCTCTGGGTGAACCATGTCATTCTATGGCCAGCCTGTCCTCTCCTGTCCTTAATGGGGCTGCCTTCACCATGCTCTGGGCCATGGATGTCAGGGAATTAAACTTATAACCACTGGGGGGAAGTAATCTTCAGGCTGGAAATCCTCTCAGGCAGAATCCGTACAGGGCAGCAGACAGTGCCTATTAGATGAATAAGGGCTGAGGCAGCTGCTGTCCACCTACGGTCTCCCCATCTCCCCTGACTCCCAGTCCGATGTTGGCCGAAATTCCCCCAGACTGCACTCACAGTAAACTCTGGTGGGGGGTTAAGAAGGCTGCAAGTGGTTATCCCAAAACAGTATAGTGCCAGAAATTTGGAAATTGTCTTTCTTCACCACAACTCATTTCCTTGTCCAAACAATGGGACAAAGCCTCGCATCTCCCTTGTTCCTTGATCCCATCAGTCTCCTCAGAACTTGGACCCGTGTTCATGTTGTCCATCAGGCTTCTCTTTCAGGCCGTCCTTTTCTGTTATCCTTGTGCCTCCCACTGCCTCCCCAGAGCGTGCTTCCCTGCTTCGCAGGATAACACTGTCCTGTCTGCAGCTCCCTTTCGTGTCCCTTACACTCTGTCGCCTTGAGCTTTGGCTTGGTAGAAATGGAATCATTTGATTGTCCTTATTTTTATTGTTATAATTTTTGGTTATTTTTGTTGTTTTGCAGAGAGAAGGGGAGAAATTCTAGGCTTGAGGTGGATTACAAGTAGTTTGTGCTAAACTCCAGTTAACTCTTTACCCACGATATGGTAGGTTTTCATTTACCCAAAGTTAACCGGTGAGAATTAATTTTCTTCTGAAGACTACATCATCTGACTTTGACCCTTCTTGTAAAATCATAAGACTAACTATTAAATTAAAGCACGTCTGCCCCTTCCTGACCTGGTTTTCATTAGAAAGGCTCCCCACAGATTTTACAGAAAATGTCTGAGCTGGAGCCATACAGATGATGAGTGGCTAACACATTAAGTTTCTCTCTGATACCCAAGTTTCTCCTCTATTATTAGGGATGGATTTTATTCCATTATCACATAATAAAAAGTTCACAAGCCCTCAGTCATGGAGTTATCAGATCTTTCCAATATGTTCATATGCATCTGATTGTGCATTTAGGGTACATTTTTAGGATGGCTCTTCCTTTGCTGACAGAGAGATTGAGACTGAAACAATGACTTAAACTATCAAGACCAAAGGAAAAACTTGTATGAATTGTTCCTCCTTCTCTTTTCATCTTTGCTGTACCTGATCTGAGAGGAAACAAGCATGGTGGGATACTGGATGGGAGTCATAAATTGTGTAATTAACTTTGTATAATGAGATTGATACTATGAATCTATGTTCATCAAAAGTGTTAGGAGTCAAAGACTAAGAAAAATATGAACACATTTTTGACTGGATCTTTAATAACTAAAGGTTAGTGTTACAGCTTCCTTCTCTCTCTGTAGCTCTCTCATGCATGTTTCATTTCAAAGCTGGCACCCTGTTCCGATCAGCTCCGCGGTATACCAGCAGCAAGAACACACACATCCATAAGAGTATAACAGTACAATTTTTTTCTTTATTCAAACTGTTTTCTTTCCTTTGAATTCTTGCTTTATACAGTTCATCTTGCTTATGTAATCCAAAGGGAAATAGGCTGTAGGGGAGCAAATGCTGACATGACTAAAATCTGACTTCATAAGCATATGCAAAGTTATTTTTGGTGACACCTGCAATAGAGGCCTTATTGATGGGACTAAATTGACTTTAATTTTCGTGTGATGAATGAATCTTGAGCTGGGCTCTGTAGCCAATTTGGTTAAATTCTATTGCTTTATTTACATTTTTCAAAGAGGAAAACTTAAGCATGCCGGTCACTTGAGAGACTTTGACTCTGTGTTTATATTAGAGGGTAGGAGTTTATTTCTCCCCGCTTGTGTGGGAGGAAGAATCATCAATTATTCCTGGTGTGTATTTATGAAGTAAGAGTGCTGGTTACGAGCCAAGGCATCTTTAAAAAACTGCAGAGAGGGCTTGTCATGGAAATGAAAACCTTTTGGAAAAGGGGCATTGGATATGCTTCTTTCTATGAATAAGAATAAAAGATGATTTCCCCCTAAGCTTGTGTGACCAAAGATTGTGTGTCTCACTCAGATAATGGGATTTAGTTCTTCCTTTTCTCTCTCTTTTTCTTCCTCCCTCCCTCCCCCTTTCTCCCTCCCTTCCTTCCTTTTCTTTTTTTCTTTTCCTTCTTCTTTTCTTTTTCTTTCTTTCTTTTCTTTTTCTTTCTTTCTTTCTTTCTTTCTTTCTTTCTTTCTTTCTTTCTTTCTTTCTTTCTTTCTTTCTTTCTTTCTTTCTTTCTTTCTTTCTTTCTTTCTTTCTTTCTTTCTTTCTTTCTCTTTCTTTCTTCTTTCTCTCTCTCTTTCCCTCTTTCTCTCTCTCTCTCTCTCTCTCTCTCTCTCTCTCTCTCTCTCTCTCTCTCTCTCTCTCTCTCTCTCTCTCTCTCTCTCTTTCTTTCTTTCTGGTACTGTATAAACAACAGAAAATGGTTTGGAAAAACATAATTTCAAGTGTAACACCTCGAGCAAGTTGATTTCATGTTTCTCATTAATGCAGCTAAGCTGGGTCTCTTATAAAAAATAACCTCTAGAGTATTTTTATTCAATAATTGTTTATTGACCACAATGGACAATTTACTCACTGCCTGGTGACTGGTGGTATCACACGGGATGTTTCAAGGTAAGGAGCTCTCTGAAGAAGGAGGGGTTAGTATCTTACAAAAGTGATTACAAGGGAGCCCTGGCAGTTGCTATCACTGAGACATGGGTAAGGTGCCCTGGGGCTCCAGAAGCAGGCGGCCCAGGAAGCAGGTGGTGTGGTAGACAGGGGGTAGGCTCTGAAGATAATGGGCCTGGGTTTGAGAACTGGCTGTATTTGTCAATAAACCTCGAGAGTTCTGAATCTGTTTCTTTTTATAAAAGGAGGTTAAAATTTCTATGTTTTGGGGTTGATACGATTACTGAAACTGTTTTTAGTGTGCCTAAAATAGTCCCTGCGACATGACAGGCTTTCGATAGTCAGCAGTTGTTATAATTATCATTGCTATACTATTGGTAGTTTTATAGAGAAGCTGATGGTTAAGCAGAACTTGTTGCCTACGTAAGATCTGCACATTCAGCATTTGGATGCAAGGTCATTTTAGATAGAGGCAGCAGGGTAGTAACAGCAGTTTGAGGCAAAACAAGGAAAGTGTATGTGGACACTGAGCATCTCAAATGAAAGCTGGGAGTTAATGATGACTTATACTTCATTTATTTTTGGTTTTTTCCCAGTATATTAAAAAAATATATTCAACTGCTGAAAATAAAGACAAGAGGCCTTAAATTTAGTATTTGGGTTCCAATATATACTATGCTCCACTACTTTTCACAAAGCCTACATCATTATTGGTTCAAATTTTCCTTTCTATTGAAATGCCTTGTCTCCAGATTCTGTCCTACTAAGTCCATCATAAGTCACAAATCCTTCTATAATTCTCTCAGGAAAATTAATCTATTGGTTTTTTGATTCCTATTGCACTATAGCTGCCCTTCCTTTCTGACCCCATATTTATTTACCACCATCAATGTGTTGGGTCCTCTGCTAGGCACTGGGGAATGCCAACTGGAACAGGTCCCTAATCTCAAAGTCTTCAGTCTAATGAGGGTCATAAACAAGTGAACAGATAATTAACATAGGGCGATACAAAATGGGTCAATAAAAGTGTCATGGGATCACTTGGGAGGGACACTGAACTCAGTTGAGGATGGCTTCCTGGAGGAAGGTTGACCAGCTTGAGACCTGAAGGGTGAGTGGCTCAGCAGTCCTACTCAGGTGAAGCCCAGTCGCAGAGGAAAGCCATTCCAGGAGGAAGGTAAGGGTCTGGGAGGAGAAGTTCAACTTCTTTGTCAGTCACTTTTAGAATATTCTTAGCAAAATGTGCACGCATTATTGGTTAATAAAACAAATGTTTCTGTACCCACGGATTTTCAGTATCACCGACTTATACAGTTGGATGATTTTCTCCATGACCAGTGATGGAGAAGGAAAATAGTTGGATTTATTCAGATTTGGGGATTTGCCAGTTATTTGCTGTGAAAGAAAATTGGAACATTTTAAAGATACTGCCAGGAAAATAGATGAAGAGATGGGCCATGGATTTTGAGGTGAATGTGGAAGGTCGCACATCTCAGGGAAAGTTAATACATAGACCAGAAGAAGGGGAGTCGGGTCTGCGGGAGTCTGTGAGGTTGAGCAAGTAAGAGACGAGAATGGGGGGATCTAGTGTGAGGTGTTGGGTTGAAGAGTTAGAGGAAGAAATATGTACTAGTTTTCTTATGTTGCATAACAGATTAACTACAAACTTAGTGATTTTAAACAAAGAACATTTATTTTCTTACAGTTTCTGTGGTTAGGAGTCTGGATGGGGCTTAGCTAGGTCTACACTTCAGGGTCCACAGGCTGTAGTGAAGGTATCAGCCAGGCTGCTTTTTCATCTGGAGGCACGACTGGGGAAGAAAACACCTCCAAGCTCACTCAGATTGTTGGTAGAATTAATTTCCTTTAGGTTTTTTTTTTAATATAATTTATTTTATTATCATTAATTTACAATTACATGTGCAATATTATGATTATTAAACTACCCCTTCATCAGGCCCCCCCCACCAACCCCATTACAGTCACTGTCCATCAGCGTAGTGAGATGTTACAGAATCACTACTTGTCTTCTCTGAGTTGTTGTGCCCTACCCGTGGCCCCCCAACATTACATCTGCTAATCGTAATGCCCCTTTTTCCCTCTTATCCCTCCCTTCCCGCCCATTTTCCCCAGTCCCTTTCCCTTTGGTAACTATTAGTCCGTTCTTGGGTTCTGTGAGTCTGCTGCTGTTTTGTTCCTTCAGTTTTTTTCTTTGTTCTTATACTCCACATATGAGTGAAATCATTTGATACTTGTCTTTTTCGGCTTGGCTTATTTCACTGAGCATAATACCCTCTAGCTCCATCCATGTTGTTGCAAATGGTAGGATTTGTTTTCTTCTTATGGCTGAATAATATTCCATTGTGTATATGTACCACCTCTTCTTTATCCATTCATCTACTGATGGACACTTAGGTTGCTTCCATTTCTTGGCTATTGTAAATAGTGCTGCAATAAACATAGGGGTGCATCTGTCCTTTTCAAATTGGGCTGCTGCATTCTTAGGGTAAATTCCTAGGAGTGGAATTCCTGGGTCAAATGGTATTTCTATTTTGAGTGTTTTGAGGAACCTCCATACTGCTTTCCACAATGGTTGAACTAATTTGCAGTCCCACCAGCAGTGTAGGAGGGTTCCCTTTTCTCCACATCCTCGCCAACATTTGTTGTTGTTTGTGTTTTGGATGTTGGCCATCCTCACTGGTGTGAGGTGATATCTCATTGTGGTTTTAATCTGCATTTCTCTGATGATTAGCGATGTGGAGCATCTTTTCATGTGCCTGTTGGCCATCTGAATTTCTTCTTTGGAGAAGTGTCTATTCATGTCCTCTGCCCGCTTCTTAATTGGATTATTTGCTTTCTGTTTGTTAAGGTGCATGAGTTCTTTATATATTTAGGATGTCAACCCTTTATCAGATACGTTTTTTATGAATATATTCTCCCATACTGTAGGATGTCTTTTTGTTCTACTGATGGTGTCCTTTGCTGTACAGAAGCTTTTCAGCTTGATATAGTCCCACTTGTTCATTTTTGCTTTTGTTTCCCTTGCCCGGGGAGATATATACATGAAGAAGTTGCTCATGTTTATGTCCAAGAGATTTTTGCCTATGTTTTTTTCTAAGAGTTTTATGGTTTCATGACTTACATTCAAGGTCTTTGATCCACCTTGAGTTTACCTTTGTGTATGGGGCTAGACAGTAGTCCAGTTTCATTCCTTACATGTAGCTGTCCAGTTTTTCCAACACCAGCTGCTGAAGAGGCTGTCATCTCCCCATTGTATATCCAAGGCACTTTTATCAAATATTAATTGACTGTATATGTTTGGGTTAATGTTTGGATTTTCTATTCTGTTCCACTGGTCTGTGGGTCTGTTTTTGTGCCAATACCAAATTGTCTTGATTACTGTGGCTTTGTAGTAGAGCTTGAAGTCAGGGAGTGTAATTCCCCTGTTTTATTCCTCCTTCTCAGGATTGCTTTGGCTATTCGGGGTCTTTTGTGGTTCCATATGAATTTTAGAATTATTTGTTCCAGTTCATTGAAGAAAGCTGTTGGTAGTTTGATAGGGATTGCATTGAATCTGTAGATTGCTTTAGGTAGTATAGCCATTTTGACAATATTTATTCTTCCTAGCCAAGAGCATGGGATGCATTTCCATTTGTTAGTGTCCTCTTTAATTTCTCTTAGGAGTGTCTTGTAGTTTTCAGAGTACAGGTCTTTCACTTCCTTCGTTAGGTTTATTCCTAGGTATTTTATTCTTTTTGATGCAATTGTGAATGGAATTGTTTTTCTGATTTCTCTTTCTGTTAGTTCATCATTAGTGTATAGGAAAGCAACAGATTTCTGTGTGTTAATTTTGTATCCTGCAACTTTGCTGAATTCAGATATTAGTTCTAGTAGTTTTGGAATGGAATCTTTAGGGTTTTTTATGTACAGTATCATGTCATCTGCAAATAGTGACAATTTGACTTCTTCTTTACCAATCTGGATGCCTTGTATGTCTTTGTTTTGTCTGATTGCTGTGGCTAGGACCTCCAGTACTATGTTGAATAACAGTGGAGAGAGTGGGCATCCTGTCTTGTTCCCGATCTTAGATGAAAAGCTTTCAGCGTCTCGCCGTTAAGTATGATGTTAGCTGTGGGTTTGTCATATATAGCCTTTATGATGTTGAGGTACTTGCCGTCTATACCCATTTTGTTGAGAGTTTTAATCAGGAATGGATGCTGAATTTTGTCAAATGCTTTTTCAGCATCTATGGAGATGATCATGTGGTTTTTGTTCTTCTTTTTGTTGATGTGGTGGATGATGTTGATGGATTTTCGAATGTTGTACCATCCTTGCATCCCTGGGATGAATCCCACTTGATCATGGTGTATGATCCTCTTGATGTATTTTTGAATTCGGTTTGCTAATATTTTGTTGAGTATTTTTGCATCTACGTTCATCAGGGATATTGGTCTGTAATTTTCTTTTTTGGTGAGGTCTTTGCCCGGTTTTGGTATTAGAGTGATGCTGGCTTCATAGAATGAGTTTGGAAGTATTCCCTCCTCTTCTATTTTTTGGAAAACTTTAAGGAGAATGGGTGTTATTTCTTCTCTATATGTCTGGTAGAATTCAGAGGTGAATCCATCAGGCCCAGGGGTTTTGTTCTTGGGTAGTTTTTTGATTACCAATTCGATTTCGTCACTGGTGATTGGTCTGTTTAGTTTTTCTGTTTCTTGCTTGGTCAGTCTTGGAAGGTTGTATTTTTCTAAGAAGTTGTCCATTTCTTCTATGTTTTCCAGCTTGTTAGCATATAGATTCTCATAATATTCTCTTATGATTCTTTGTATTTCTGTGGGGTCCGTCGTGATTTTTCCTTTCTCATTTCTGATTGTGTTTATGTGTGTAGATTCTCTTTTTCTCTTAATGAGTCTGGCTAGGGGTTTATCTATTTTGTTTATTTTTTCAAAGAACCAGCTCTTGGTTTTATTGATTTTTTCTATTGTTTTATTCTTCTCAATTTTATTTATTTCTTCTCTAATCTTTATTATGTCCCTCCTTCTGGTGACTTTGGGCCTCATTTGTTCTTCTTTTTCCAATTTCAGTAATTGTGTCTTTAGACTATTCATTTGGGAATGTTCTTCCTTCTTTAAATAGGCCTGGATTGCAATATACTTTCCTCTTAGAACTGCCTTTGCTGCGTCCCACAGAAGTTGTGGCTTTGTGTTGTTGTTGTCATTAGTCTCCATATATTCTTTGATTTCTGTTTTGATTTGGTCGTTAACCCATTGATTAATTAGGAGAGTGTTGTTAAGTCTCCATGTATTTGTGAGCCTTTTTGATTTCTTTCTAAAATTTATTTCTAGTTTTATACCTTGGTGATCTGAGAAGTTGGTTGGTAGGATTTCAATATTTTTGAAATTACTGAGGTTCTTTTTGTGGCCTAGTATGTGGTCTATTCTGGAAAATGTTCCATGTGCACTTGAGAAGAATGTGTATCCTGTTGCTTTTGGGTGTAGAGTTCTGTAGATGTCTGTTAGGTCCATCTGTTCTAGTGTGTTGTTCAGTGCCTCTGTGTCTTTACTTATTTTCTGTCTGGTTGATCTGTCCTCTGGAGTGAGTGGTGTGTTGAAGTCTCCTAAGATGAATGCATTGCTGTCTATTTCCTCCTTTAATTCTGTTAGTATTTGTCTCACATATGCTGGCGCTCCTGTGTTGGGTGCATATATATTTATAATGGTTATATCTTCTTGTTGGACTGACCCCTTTATCATTATGTAATGTCCTTCTTTATCTCTTGCTACTTTCTTCGTTTTGAAGTCTATTTTGTCTGATACAAGTACTGCAACACCTGCTTTTTTCTCTTTGTTGTTTGCATGAAATATCTTTTTCCATCCCTTCACTTTTAGTCTGTGTATATCTTTGGATTTGAGGTGAGTTTCTTGTAGGCAGCATATAGATGGGTCTTGCTTTTTTATCCATTCTGTTACTCTGTGTCTTTTGATTGGTGCATTCAGTCCATTTACATTTAGGGTGATTATTGATAGGTATGTGCTTATTGCCATTGCTGGCTTTAGATTCGTGGTTACCAAGGGTTCAAGGGTTGCTTCTTTACTATCTAACAATCTAACTTAACTTTCTTGTTAAGTTATTGTAAACACAGTCTGATGTTTCTTTATTTCTCTCCCTTCTTATTCCTCCTCCTCCATTCTTTCTATAATAGGTGTTTTATTCTTTGCCTTTAGTTAGTATTTGGATGGTCTGCTTTCTTTGCTATGATTTTATTTTCTCTGGTGACATCTTTTTAGCCTTAGGTGTGCTTCCATCTAGAGCAGTCCATTTAAGATATCCTGTAGTGGTGGTTTATGAGAGGCAAACTCTCTCAACTTTCGTTTGTCTGGAAATTGTTTAATCCCTCCATCATATTTAAATGATAATCGTGCTGGATACAATATTCTTGGTTCGAGGCCCTTCTGTTTCATAACGTTAAATATATCATGCCATTCTCTTCTGGCCTGTAAGGTTTCTGTTGAGAAGTCTGATGATAGTCTGATGGGTTTTCCTTTGTAGGTGATCTTTTTTCTCTCTCTAGCTGCCTTTAATACCCTGTCTTTATCTTTGATCTTTGCCATCTTAATTATTATGTGTCTTGGTGTTGTCTTCCTTGGGTCCCTTGTGTTGGGAGATCTATGAGCTTCGGTGGACTGCGAGACTACTTCCTTCCCCAGCGAGGGAAAGTTTTCAGCAATTATTTCTTCAAAGACACTTTCTATCCCTTTTTCTCTCTCTTCTTCCTCTGGTACTCCTATAATGCGAATATTGTTCCGTTTGGATTGGTCACACAGTTCTCTTAATATTCTTTCATTCCTAGAAATCCTTTTATCTCTCTCTGCCTCAGCTGCTCTGTACTCCTGTTCTCTGTTTTCTATTCCATTAACAGTCTCTTGCATCTCATCCATTCTGCTGTTAAGCCCGTCTATCGCTTGTCTGATTTCTGCATTGTCTTTCCTCAGTTCCCTCACTTCCTCCCTCAGCTCTTGCACATTTCTCTGTAGGTCCATCACATGGTTATGACTTTTATTCTAAATTCTTTTTCAGGCAGGCTGTGCATTTCCATCCCTTCAGACTCCCTCTCTGGGGTTGTCTGGTTGATTTTGGTCTGAACCATATTCCTCTGTCTTTTCATGGCTGTATAATTTGGTCACTGATAGTTGCCACGTATGTCAGCTGGGCTCTTTAAGACCGCCTCTTGGGGTGCCGAGTCCTCTCGGGTGTAGCTGCACGCTGTGCGCTTTCCTGTGTATTCTCGTCTCTCTTTTAGGAATAGATGTATTTTCTGTGTTTTCGTAGATAAATATAGTGTTGGGAGGAGATTTCTGCCGCCCTGCTCACACCGCCATCTTCCCGGAAGTCCCAGCTGGTTCTTAAGTAATCATACAGATAGGGATCTTTGAGTTGGTAATAGACGTTGAATGATATTGGAAAAGATGATCTCAAGGTGATTCATCCATCCTGACAATTTATATCTGATTGAATTAACAAGAGATGATTTATAAAAGATCAAAGTAGTTATTTCTAAGATTTTGGTGTTAAGCAGTTAAGGATATACTACAAATCTCCCTTTCTTCTCTTATTTACTTAGAAATTTATCTAATATTTATCTTTTCTTAATCATTTCCAAGAGAATTAAGCTCTAATGCCTTCAGCCACTGTTTATGTAATGAATGAAAAATAGTCACTCAACTTATTTTTTGTATAATGTGGTTCAGAGAAACTCCAAATACAGGATTTCCAAGGGCAGCAGGTTGCTGGTTCCCTAATAACTGTGCTCATAAAATAAGGGACTTGATTTAACTTACCTGAGAGCCAAACCATGAGGTATATTAAAGCGTACTCTCTTTCTTTTCCTAATGCTCTCTCCTTTCTACCACAGATTCTGTTAGAATTTGGATAGTAAGCCTACCTATGTGTTACTCATATACTTTGATTTTTTTTTTTAACAGCAGGCATATTTCTTGGCTTGTGCCTTTTTGGACTGCATATTTTGTTTAGAGCTATTCTCATCAGAGGCGTCCATCTCCCAACCATTCCAGTTGGTTTCCTCCTTTCCTTTCTGTGTGCGGTGTGGGGTCGGTGCTCTAATCTTGAAGATTGTGGTCCTTACTGGTAGTCCTTGCTTTACTTAGGTGACAGGATAAAGCAGGGCTGATCTACTTTCTTTCATGTTTGTTTTAATTCATAATTTGTTGCTGCGTGGTTCTTGTATAGCTCCGCTGTGGTGTGAGAAAATGAAATATCCTACAATTTTGGCAATTATTGGTATAAAGTATGTTTTCCCTGAAATATCATGAAACCTATGTAATCCTACTATGTGGGTGATTTGCTTCTGTTAATTGTAGTCTATCATGTGTCTTGTAGAAAAGACAGCAGAAACAAAGAGCCATTCACTAAAGCTTCACTCTGAGTACTGAATCTGATAGGTCTTTCTCAGTAAGTTCAGGGTCAAGACAGTAAGTACTCTTGTGGTGTGTACTTGGAAAAACCAGGGTTGGAAGAATTTCATGCTTTGTTTTCTCTGCTCTGGCAAAACAAAGCAAAGAAATGGTCTTTTCTGACTGTCCCTTAATACTTGCTATCTGTACTTTTAAGCCTCTAATCTCTCATGACTAACTTTATATCTTATTGCATTTGAACATCAATGAGACCTCAGCATGTACTTTGCATAGATCCTAGTTAGTCTGGAGGTTAAGGGGTAAATTTGTCCTTTTGGTGTTTTCTTTCTGGCTGACACATTAGTTTATTCACTCTGCTTCAAATGAATAAATTTCTGTGCCAGCCAGGATCTTAACAAAAGAAGTTGGGTAAGTATATGATTTTTTTTTTTTTAAAAGAGCCTATTTAGCATCATAAAAGTAAAGCGGTGCAATTTTAAGGTATCAGTTACCATTCATCATTTAAAAAATAAACAGGTAATTAAGATTAATATTCATTTCATAATTCTGACTTGTAGAAAATAACTATGTGGAATACTGTAGCCATGATTGGCACTAATCTCACCATTCATGGAGGTGAGTTGGTAAAAATGAAACAGCCTTTGCTTTGTGGTTCTGGAGAGCTAGTGTATACTAACAAAATGAAACAGTAACTCAGCTTTTCTCTTGACACTGTACATGTTCATTGGATGAGTAATTTTGTTTCACAGATGCAGCATTTAAAATCCTGAATCCTATGACCGTTCCAAGATTTTTTAGGCTGAATAGCAACAATGCCTTGATAGAGTTCTTGTTGGAGGTGAGAAGGTGTCTGTTTCATTGGTGGTGGGAGATAAATGACATTCTTTACAAGTGTGGTAATTTCTAGGCACATAAAAACAGGAGGAAATTGTCATCTTCTTTTTAAGGGTACTCCTGAGATAAGAGAACATTATCTTGACTCTAAAAAAG
The DNA here is from genome assembly GCA_032199065.1 of Smutsia gigantea. Classification (NCBI taxonomy): domain Eukaryota; kingdom Metazoa; phylum Chordata; class Mammalia; order Pholidota; family Manidae; genus Smutsia; species Smutsia gigantea. The sequence continues at coordinate 110,072 of JAVSCE010017810.1, read as the reverse complement.
ATGTAGACCGTCATCTGAAATCAGCCTGTGAGCAGTTTATTCAGCAGCAGACCAAGCTGTTTGTAGAGCAGCTGGAGGAGTTCATGACAAAGGTATAGACCTTGGTGCATATTTGCTAAAGTAATATTGAATTCTTCCCTAGATTTCCTTTTGAATTATCCTCTTGTGAAAACTCTGGCGGTATGAGATAGTAAGCCCAGGACTTAATGGTTCCATCAAGGAAATTATTGTTTTCTATCATGGCAGCTTTTTGATTTGGACTTTGAGATATGCTTGCAGAGTTTTTAGTTTTTAAGAAGAAGAGTACAAATACTGCAAAGCTGGTTATAGCAGAGCTCTGGTTAGCAATGTTCTGTTTATCCACATTATAAGTATTGACGTGGTCAGGGACTCTCACTTTTCCCGGATTAAGACCTGCATGGTAGTAATTGGTCCTGTCTGACAGGGTTTCCTGTTACTTAAATGGATGACTTATTTTCTGCTTTGTTCTACATGCTGTCTCTCTCTTCAATTTTGTATGGCTAATGAGAGTTGAAGATTTTATGTCATTGCATTTTTAATTACTAGATATATGGATTTATGATAATCTGTCTTCTGGCTAAAATGTCTTAACTGGCTAATGATAGCAATGAAAAAGTCAGATGTTGGCCATTTTGACTTTCCTGTTTCAAATGAAGCATTTAAAAAAAAACTCAAGTGTTGCTACCAAGGACTTTTACCTCATAAAGATGTTTAAAAAGTCTTGAAATGAACTTTCATTTATTATACCTCTACTGTCTGTCCAGACTTGTATTAGAGAACATTATACAAAGAATAAAAATATGACAGCCCTTTCTCTCCAGCTTAGACTGAGTCTTAACTGGGAAGACAATATGTATCTCTGAAAACCAAGAGACGGCTAAGCAAATTGTCTATTAGTAACCTGCTGCTGCGCCCATCATCACTTATCTTCCTGAAGTCTGTGATAAAGTCAAAGATACCAGTTTTTAAAAGTAATAATAAATATCACAAAAGCAAATACCGGAATGTTGAAATGGCCAAACCACTCTGTTGCTTATCATTGGCATATATTACTTGTTTAGTGGATTTTAGTCCATTCATATCAAGTATTTGGAGTATGTGTCTATATATTTTTTCCCCACCACATACATTTAAAAGGGGTGGTGGTAAAAATGTTTCCTACCAGGTTTTGATTTAAAAAAAAAATGGTACAAGCACTGATACTTTGTAATTTATAGATAAATTATCATAGCTTTTACTGAAATTGTCCTCATGGGAAACCAGTGCATAGATTGTAGTATGTGTTTTGGGGAGAACATCAATATTAGTCCTGGTGGGAAGTATCGTAGATGAGTATTTTGCAATGACAGCAACAGAATGAATCTGAGATAAGCAAGTTGATTGTTAGGAAATCTAGGATTAAAGGGTCTTTTTTAGAAAAGTATAGTTTCCCTAGAAGTCAAAAGAATGAAAATTCATTGATGTAGTTGTCCAAGTTGGCCTTAGTATAAGTTTGGTAAATCTGGTATAACTCTGTAATTGTACATTTTGGAAGATACTGGATACTGTCAACATTGTTTAATTAGAGGTTTAAATACAAAATATGTATTCCAAGTCTGAATTATATAATGGCTCTCCATGGACGTGCTACACACCTATACTGCATAGCTGTTCATGCCCCTCTTTTTATAATTCTCTCACTGTGGGATTGGTGCCTCTCCTGGTCCCTGAGAAGTCAGTCCCACGCTCCCTGCTCAGTTTGTGTTGCATTTGCTCAGATCATTCACAGTTGCCTCATTTTTCCTTTTTCAACCCTGGTCCCTGACTGCTCTTCACTGTCCAGTCAAAATATTTAGTAGATACTACAGCTTAGAGGAGTGAGCATCCCTGTTATGTTATACTGTTCCAAATTCAGGTCCCTTCTCCTGCCCTGTTGGCATAGAGTGGGTCAGAGAGAAGGACACACATGCACATATGTACATACACACTCACAGGTGTGCAGTGTAAGCGCTACAGTTCACACAGATATGATTGCTGCTTAGAATTTGTGGACCAAACAGTTCTCACTTTTTACCTGGTAAATTTTACTAGTATTGTAAACAGCAGAGAGAATAAATGGTTTTAAAACTTTAAAATGACTTTGATTAAAGGTAAATTGGCAAGTGCAGAGGCTTGTGCCTTCTTTATTATAGTTGGCGTTTTATAAGGCAACCAGTGTGATTGCAAGAAAAACAGCATCCATAGGTACAGAAAGGAAATATTGTATCTTTCTTTTGGATGTTTGCTTGTAGGTCTCAGTATTTACCATTTAGATGTAAGCCTCATCAACACAGTGTTTCTAGGTTTGGATTGATTTTTTAAATATATAAGGATGTACCTAATAAAACAAATTGGGTGTGTAGAGAACATCTTAGGTTGTCAGAAGACTTGTATTTGAGCCTAAAGACTTAGGGTGTGGTTTTCTCTTGCACCTGCTATAAATTGGCTTTTTTGTTTTGTAGCTGATTCCTTGGGCTTTCCTTGTTGAGATGCTTCATTGTCATTAAATTTATTATATCCTTGGTACTTGGAATAAATAAAACATCATCATTTCACAGATAGAGAAACTAAAGTTTTACAGAGTGACACAGTACATGAGATAAACATTTTGGCAACATCTTAATCTGTCTGGTATAAACATCCTTCCTGATTTTTTGGTATAATTAATAAAATTTCTTGAGAAAAGTCAAGTAAGTTCTAGAAGAACTATATGCTCTATTGCCATATTTCCTGCCCCTTGAAAAATAATGATTTTTTCTAAGTATTTGAATGGCCCTAGGGAATGTAATACTGCTGTAAATGTTGGGTAGAGATTCACATAAAAACATTTGATTTAGATATTTTCTGTTAATCTCAAAAACTGTAGATACTTTTTTTGTTCTATTTCATTGGATTGAATTTCACTGGACTGAAAAATTGCTTGAAACAAACCCCTAGGGTTTGGAGTGGTCATGGGTATAGTAGAAAGAGCATAGAATTTCAGCCTAGGAAAGCCAAGCTCTAGACCCCCTTCTGCCACTTTCTGACTGAAATGGTAGCCAGTCACTTAGCTTCTTCAAGCCTCAATTTTCTCATCTCTGCAGAGGAGGTAGCTATTGCATCCCTTCTCCCTGCTTAAGGTTATTAATGAGGACCAAAAGAAAATCATATATGCAAAAGTACTTTGAAACTCTAAGTGCTTCAGAAATGTTATTTTATAGTGAAATGTGACAAATTTGCAGTGAAGATTTTACTTTAGCAAAAAATATGAATGAAAGCATTTTAAAGGAAGTATAATTTCAAGTTTATAGCCAAGCTCTTAAAAGTGTTTCCCCCTGGCAGGACCAGTTTATGCTAAAAATTCAGACTTGTATTTAGCAATATTCATTTTCTTTCAAGCAATTTACTAAAGCACTACAAGTTTATTCCTAATATTCCCTCTTAAGTATTATTTCCTCAGCAACACTATAATTAAAATTTTATCTTGATATAGTACATGTAATAGAATTTGACCTATAAATATAATTTCTGTTCCCAAGGAGTTAGAACCTAGTGGGAAATCAAGATAGAAAATATGTAAACATGAAGAAGTGTACAGCAGTGTCATGAGATGGTGGAATGGGTCTGTGTTCATCTTGCAGGGTTTTTTAAAAAGCTGGGGCTAATTGGGGAAAACTTTTGAAGAAAATGCTCCTTGAGGTTTGACTTAAAAGTATTACCTGGATAGTAAATAGAGATGAATATACAAGTTTGTATTTGTTTTAATAGAAAAATAATTGTGTACAGCCTAAGTATATATCCTTATGAAACTGGTTAAATTGGAACAACCAGTGGAATAATAGGCAGCCATTACTATTAAAACATTACTATTGGTAATGGAAAGATGTCCAGAATTTAGAATTAAGTGGGGAAAAAAGGTTTCAGAGCACTGTGTTCCTCTTTTTGTAAATGTAGACACATTAGAATGTTTATATATTTATGTTGGGAAATATTTGGGGTAATATACACTAAACATGAATATATTTTTCCTTTATTTTAGCATTGTCTATATAATCTATAATCACATGTATGATTTACTTCTAAAAGCTGTATCTCACCATAAAATATAAAGACTTGGATAGGAGTTGAGTGGCAGTAGGAAAGGGGTGAATTTTATACATGTGGCAGCATGAGCGAAGGCCTGGAGTAGACCTGAACTTGGTAGAAATAGAGGGCGGAAGAGATCTAAGTTAACATTATGTCCTGTTTGTGCCCATCTTCTGCCTAAATATTTGTGTGGCCTTCTTTGACCTAAAGAGCTGGTGGTCACATTTTTCTAATGAAACTATCTAGTGAGGCCACGGTCACAGCCTGGACCTTTGGCACCTAACAGTCCATTAAAGAATGTTTTATGCAGTATCTGTCCTTCACCTTTCCTAACTATACCTTAGCTCCATCATAATGTACCATCTTAATAGTCTTGTCCAAACAGGCAAATGTGCTTTTATGGTTTTGTTTTTCTGTCCTGATGTTGAAGATTGATAAGGGAGATGACTACAAGGTGGGCATCTAAGTCTGCACCTGTAGCACTGGTTGGTTATGTATGCCTTTTATTACTATTTGAAAATCTTATTTGTTTTAATAACATTCTCTATGATATAATAAAGAAAAGGACTCCTTAGGTATGTAAAGGAGATTTTGTCCTGCTGGGGTGACATTTTTCTAACATATAATCAATATTAACATAATAGTCCATTTAAAAGAGACCTATTTTGTGTTGACATTCCTCTAGGTCTTGTTTTTGTCTTCCTACCCTGAAACGTTTCAGGTAGAAAGCCTCAGGACATTGTTATGGCTGTTTGCAAGAGAGCATATGCCTTGAAATCACAAAAGAGTGCTAAAATGTTTTGTAAAGGACTGTGAGACATGATGCATTTTTTTAGGGTTGCAAATTTGATTATTATTATGTCTTAATAGGTTCAAATGGTGTTGTGTATTCTTTGAGAGCAGCACTATCTATGATTTGTCATTAGTGAAATGGAATTTTTTCTTTCTGTCTATTCTACTAGGTCTCAGCATTAAAAACAATGGCCAGTCAGGGAGGACCCAAGTATACTCTTTCACAGCAGCCTTGGGCACAACCAGGTATTCACATGTTACTATTTGGGATTTCTTTTTTTAGGACATTGATTAATTTACATTTATGTAGTCCTTGCTCTGATGGCTAGGAGTTTTCTACTCCTACTGCGGGTTCAGTTGATACAAGATGTGGTTTGTAGCCGACAGGTCTTGCATTTCAGCAAGCATTCCAAGGAAAGAAGAATTAAAACACACACACTCAGACACTCAGTTAAAAATAAAACTTGGCTTAGAGGGAAATATTTTGAGTCTGCTGGTTTTCTGTATACCCTTTTTTCACTGTGTTAGAACTTTGATGAAAATACTGTATTTGATAGTGTTAAATTTTGGAGAGAATGTTACTTTTTACAAATAGCAAACAAAGAAATGTTGGGCTATTATTTTGTTTCACATTTTATGTAAGCTATCCCCTCTGTTAATGTTTTATTTACAGTGTTTGAAAAAAATTATAAAAATTAGTAGGTGATAACACTGCTGATTGGCAGATATGTTTGAGATTTTGAGATGTTCCCAATCTTTCTCTTTCAATTTTTTATTATTGAAGTATTGTTGATATACAGCCTTATATTGGTTTCAAATATACAACACAGTGGTTCAACAATTACTCATATTATTAAATCCTCACCCCCTCTAGTGTGGTTAATGTCTATCAACATGAAAAGATGTTACAGAATCATTGACTGTATTCTCTATGCTGTCCTACCTTCCTGTGACCAACTTATATTGTGATTGTGAATTACTGTGCCCTTTTATCTCCCTCCCCCTTCCCCCACAACCCTGACCCAACCCCTCCCCCTTGGTAACCACTAGTTACTTCTCAGTGTCTGTGAGTCTACTGCTGTTTTTTTCCTTCTGTTTTGATTTGTTTTTATATTCCACAAATAAGTGAAATCACATGGTATTTGTTTTTTTCCTTCTGGTTTATTTCACTGAGCATAATACCCTCTAGATCCATCCATATTGTTGCAAATGGCAGGATTTCTTTTTTTATGGCTGAATAATATTCCATTGTGTATATGTACCACATCTTCTTTATTCATTCATCTATTGATGGACTTACTCTTTCTTAATGTATTTTTTTTTCTGCTAGAGGGTTGTAGTTTTTTTGTGTGTGTGTCTTTAGCATTAGATGTTAGACATTTGAAATCACAAGTCAGCATCTTACAGGTTATATTTTTGGCATATTTTGTAGCATTTTTAGTAGCCATTAAATCAGAGTATATCATTTTGTTAGATTGGTATTTCTGGCCATTCTCTGGCCCATATTCTGATAGAGATCTTTTGAAACCCAAAGGGTAAAATGGCTGAAGAATCAGTGTTTTAATTATGGGTAAGCTGTGGCCATGTTGATAGGGCAACTTTTTGCTCATAGTGAGAGAGATCCAACGAATGAATGATTCTGGTTCAGTATCCATAAAAAATTGACTGTCTACAAGCCTCTAATTTGCTTGGTACAAGAGTTTTAATGTGATTGGCTTTCCGTATTGAAAGAATATTGTGTTTATCAGGTATTTATTTCTTTTGGGAAAAAGAATTGAGGTCATTCTAAAATTCTCAGTTATTATAATATCTCAGGTTAATTTGAACTAGAACTAAGAAGTTGAAAGAGTAGCTATGTATCTTATAGGAAGATTTGTAAATGTAGAAGATTATTAATTGTCTTTTTGAAAGAAAGACTGGATTTTATTTCAAAAATTCATCATGTTGAACTTTGATGTTAATATAGGTTTGCAGTATTTTGCTTTATTGCAAATAAACTTTATTTGACATGCTATAGGCCTTTTGTTTACTGTGATGGCGACAGTGAATGTTCTGCTGTTTTCATTATCTTAAACTTCTGTACTGTGTATGAGATTGAAATCTTTGACATCTTACCAAAGGACAGAGAGCATACTTGATGCAGTAGTACATTCTGTCAGAAACAGAAAACCAGATGCTTTTACTGATAAATACTGGTGATAATTCTAACTATAGTTGGCCATGGTGGTGACCACCTGTTCTGGCCCCTCACAATCAGGAGCAGACTTGTCACTCCATAACTCAGCATGGTTCTAGAAGGAATTCCAGTCATCATTGGATTAATTAGGGCTTTGGCTCAAGGTTTCAGTGATTTATAAGGCTTATTTAGAAATAGAAGTTGATTTTAGTTTGAATGTTTATGTAAATGAAACTCTTTGGTGTAATAATCTTTCTGAAAATAGGTAGATACCAACAAATAGGCACAGCTGTATTTAGTACAGGTAACCCCAAAGAGTTGGTGCATAATTAATGTATTTTTCTTGCCTCTTTGGAAAGATCCTCTTTCACTCAAAATAGGGGCTGTCATTTCCTCCAGGAGAACCCTAATAGAGCTCCCAGCTTTAGCTGCATTGCGCTCTTAAGCACTGCTCGAGAAGTCATTAGTAAAGCAGGAGTAGATGACAAGAAACTGACAAAAGGATAGATTGAAATAGGCCTTGCTGTGTTGTCATTTAGCCTGTTTTGTGTGTAAGGCAGTGACACTTCAGTTTACTGGGTTATTGTATCTTCTGTCCTGTTAAGCCACACAGAGTTGCTTTTTCTTGATCTGTATACAGGAAACTCACACTTAAGTCAGAGAGATTTGGGGGCCGTTGGGGTGGGAGCATCAAGAACAGTCTAGGGACTTGTCTCGGACCCGTGGGAACCCAGGGTTACTGGGTCATGCAGACTTGACTCAGGTTCTTGGAGGTCATTTCTGATGAACTCATAGGACATCAGGCTACAAGTTAGGATGCCGATTTCTTTACTCTGGGAAATATACCTTTTTCAGAAACTAGAGGCCCCTTTATTCATTAGGCTTCATACCCATTGTTTGGGTATCAAGGGCTCTGAAAACCGATTCAGTGATGGCAGTACTGGAGCCCATGGAATTAAGTATCTTAAAGGAGCTTTCGTCTATTTTATGAAAAATAAGTAGTTTCTGGGTTGTTTGTTCTTTCTTCTTGAGAGTATCGATTCTTTCTTACCCTGCTCTACCACAACCCACCTCGATTACAAAAAGGTTTTTTAACATGGTGTAAAATTTGAAAAGTATAAAATGAAAAATAATTATGTTCTCCACCTCCAAACTAGTTCTCTCAAAGGTAACCACTCTTAATGGTTTCTTTCTTAAAACTGTTTATATATATACTAGCATATGTGAACTTTAAAAATGTTATGTAAATAAGATTATACTATATTCCTTGCTTTTTTAACTTACTCTGTGTCTTGGAGCCCTTTCCATACCAGCATATCTAGCTCTACCCATTCTGTTTAATGGATTTATAGAATTCATTACTGTAGCACAATTTCTTTAATGATTCTATTGATGGATATTTACATTGTTTTTAGTTTTTGTTTTTCCATATACTCTTTAATAAAAGTCCCTGCACCATACTTATCTTGGTATTTGTGAGTATATACTTAAGGTAAAATTCTAGCAATGGAAACGTTAAGTGGAAGAGTGTGTGTACTTTCACTCTTTCACTAGACATTGCCTATTATCCCTTCAAAGAGGACCAACCAGTTTATGCTCCCATCGACAGTGGATGTGGGTGCCCATTTACCCACACCCTTGCAAATGTGGATACTCACAATTTTAGTAATTTTCACCAGTCCAAAAATGCCTCAGTTGTTTCAATATGCTTTTTTCTTTAGTTAGGAGTGAGGTTGAGCATCTTTGGAAGTATTAATCTGTCTTTTCCTTTGTAGCTTTCTAGGTAATTTGCTCTTTTAAGTACTTCATGCAGGTGACTGCTCTTCTTTTCCATTTGCACTTCTTGTCAGGCAGTACATCTGGGCTACATTGTTATTTCAGTTACAATTTTCTGGAATTCTATTCCCTTTATGATAATACAGTTTAAGAATGTAACAAATGGATTTTTAGTTCCTATTAAATATATGTGGATATTTTAAGAATGATCTCATAAGACAGCATCTCTTACTGTGAGTCAGTTCTGCAAATGAATAAGCTCATTCATTGTGAACTAGTTCAACTAGTGTCTCTCTGCAAGTGATTTTTTATTTTACCTTAACTCTTATCTCCAAAATCCAAGAGCACCATAAGTACAGTACTTGCGAATTTCCTGAAGCATGCTGGGAGGATTTTTTTTGCTGTCTTAGCCCCTGGGATCGGAATTTGTATTTAGTAGATCCTTAATAAATGGGGCTTGTGACTAAACTTGATAAATAAGCAAGAGAAGTGAAAGAATTCTTTGGTGAAATAAAGAGTCTTTTCTTTTGCGGTTTTGCTCTCCCTTCATTCCACTCTGAATTAAAGTGAAAATGTTTCTTCTCTTTTTTGTGACACTAACAAGGGTAATTTCTTTCCAGCAAAGGTCAGTGACCTCGTGACAAGTGCCTACAAGACAATAAAAGCTAAGCTGCCTGGGACATTGAGAAGTATGTCATTGTACCTATCCAATAGAGATACAGAGTTCATCTTGTTTAAACCTGTTAGGGTGAGTACTCTGATAATTTATTTGAATGTTGACCCATCTCTTCAAGTGTTCTTGCCTTGTCTGCTGTTTTCCTCTTCCTAGAGATATTTTAAAATATCTCTATGTACTATTTGAATTAACTTGGTTAATAATCACTGTGATTCTTGAAAGGCTTACAAAGCCTGTGTCTGTTTTTTTTTTTCCTCCATCTTCACTTTGTCTTAACTTCTCCGTGTTACCTTTGGCACCAAGGTAATTTTCACCTTAAAGTAAAAAAAATAAATAACCTGACCCTCACACTGGTTGCTCAGTACTTGAGAAAGCAGCATTTCAGGGATTATGCCCCATGTTACTGGTGAGCAGTAGAAATAAATGGCTTGTAGGAGCCATCAAGGGATTAAATGTCAGAGCAAATTTAGTACTCATAACTTGCAGCTCTGTGTTGAGCTCACATCTTTACCCCAGCGTTGGTTGATTTTTAAAGTACATTTTATGTGTCTGGGAACTTTATTATCTTTTATGTAAGAAACTGCTGCTGAAGACTTGATATTCTTTGGGGGAGGACAGAACTTGCCAGAGTTGAGTTTTTCCAGGAGGTATTATCTGATAAGGGTTAGTTGAGTTGTATTAGCATGTGAAATATTAATTGCAAATTATATATATGCTTTTGGTAAACCCACAAAAGATAAATTTCTTCCACTCATTTTGGCAAATATCATTTAAGGTTTAACTTTATTAGTACTTCATGCTTAAGATGACTGCATGTTTTCAGTGACTCATTTGATTGCTTCTTCTTTTTTCTAAGAATAATATTCAGCAAGCTTTCCAGAAGTTCCATGTTTTGTTAAAGGAAGAATTCAGCCCTGAAGATATCCAGATCATTGCTTGTCCTTCTATGGAACAGGTAATCCGTAGTCTAAAGATCCTTGTTACTTTTATTTCCTCTTGGTCATTTTACTTGAGTAGATAATGTCTTTGAGTAACCGTGTTTTTAATTTTAATTTTAAAAATCGTGCATCATTTTATTTGATGAGCAAGAATTCAAACTTTGAATTGCCCTCTCACATTTTTGATGATGTATTTAGAATTTTCAGTTGCTTTTTAATTCTTTCTGATACTGAAAGTTGCAGTGTTGGAGATGAATGAACTATTTGTGAAAGATTCAAATAGTGGTGTTTAGGTTGCTGAATAGTTTTGTTTTGCAGTATACATGATAAAATGCCACATTTCAAATAAAAAAGAAAAGTTATTTTAGGCTCTGCAATACATGTTAGAAGTGCCTCTGTTTTCTTCCTAAGTTTAAACAACTGAATCTGGAGCTTAGTCTGTATTTACTATCATTTATTTATTCAATTCAGTCAGCACGTTTTCATTGAGCACCTATTAAGTATTAGGAGTAGGCTGGTGCTATGGAGGATATTTTATTTCTAGTCTTTAGTATAGTTTAGGGGCTTAGTATACGGTAAGAACTAGAGAATTTGGAGAAGAGTGGCAGAGTTGGCGAGAGCCTGACTGCATCGGGTGGAGACTTGGAGAGAGACTCAGACAGTGAGTGGGCATAAATGTTTTGAGGAGTTTTACTACATTGGGAGAGAAAAGATGGGCGGTAGCTGGAAGAGAAATGGGTCATTTTTTTTATTGAGATACAATTCGTGTACCATAAAACTCAGCCTTTTAAAATGGTCAGTTCAGAGCTTTGCAGTATAGTCAGTAAGTTGTGCAACCGTCCCCACTATCTAACACCAGAATATTTACATCTCCCCTGCAAAAGAACGCCTGTCCCCATTAGTGGGTTCCCCACTCCCCCCTTCTTCTAATCTACTTTCCACTTTGGTGGATTTGCATGTCCTGGACATTTAATTAAATTGAATCATACCATACATGGCCATTCATGACTGGATGCTTTCTCTTAGCATAATGTTTTCAAGACTCATCCATGTTGTAGGATGTGTGACAACTTCATTCTTTTTTATGGCTGTATTATTCCTTTGTGGTGATATTTGGGTCATATTTTTAAAAGCTATCACTGTAGTTCTAGGGTTATCCAGTTAAAATACTTTTTAAAAAGTCATTTTAAGATTAAAGATGGTGGCATGAGAGGTGAGACACAGGCTTCCTCCTAAAATCGTATATAATATGAAAATATATTAATGCAACTAATCCTGAAAGAGCAACAGGAAAGAGGACTGCGCCAGACTGCATACACCTGGAGAAAAGAGCAGACCTCACAGAAAAGGGTAATGTCCCAAAGCTGTGGCCCGGCGGGACCCAAGCACTTCCCCCACCCCAGCATACTGGTGGGAGGAAGAGAAATGGAGCAGGGAGGGAGTGGAGGCCTGGGACTGCTGAATACATAACTCCGGAGATCTGCTCAGGGAGCACAAACCTACATTTCATGTTGCTTGCATGATACTCTTGTGATTACAGGGTTGGAAAGCTAAGACAGGCAGAATTCCTGGAGAGACTGAGATACCAGCCGCTTGTGGAAAGCAGGGATCCATATCGGGCTGCTCTGGGACAAAAGAAAGGCGGGCAATCTGAGAGACTTCTTAACAAGGAAGCCCATAGCAAGAGGGCTGCTAAAGGGGCAAGGATTGCACAGAGCTTACTGCTCATGAGAGAGGACAGGTAGACAAAATTGTCAGGGTGCATTCTACCCAGCAGGTTGGGAGCTTTGCCATATAGACTCTTATATTTAAGAAGGAAAAAGAAATCTTCTTCCTTAGAGAATCTTCAGGTGCTCCAGCTCCCTAGCTGGCTACACAGCTCCAAGGACCCCCTCCGTGATACACAGCCTACTGTGCCTTTCTCCTGGACAGCCCCACCTGGCCCGCAAACCGGCAAACCCTACCCTGCCATTAGCCCAGCCAGAGGGAAGATCTGTCTATAGCAACTACAAACGTAAAGCATCGAGGCTTATACCTGTGAGCTCGGCCCACTGGTTCAGGCAGTGGAGACAGGCATAGTAGCCAGGAAGCAGGAAACAGCTCTTTCCTCCCCCCAGGCACCAATACCACTCCCCTGTGACCCCAGACATTGCTTCAGGGGCAGAGCAGCTCCAGGGAGTAGAGCTTCTAGGCACTAGAGGGCGCCATATACAAATAAAACGCCAAAGGAACCTCGTTCAGAGTAAAATTATTAATACCACTCCTGAGAAAGATTTAAATGACATCGACCTCATGACTCTTCCTGAAAGGGAGTTCAAAATAACAATCATTAACATGCTCAGGGAGGTACGGAAAGATATTCAAGAACTCAGGAATGAATTCCGGTCAGGGATCCAATCATTGAAGAGTACAATGGAGAGTATTAAAAGCAGATTGAATACAGTGGAGGAAATGATAAATGAAATAGAAACTAGGGAAGAAGAATACAGAGAAGCTGAGGCACAGACAGAAAAAAGGATCTCTAAGAATAAAAAAATATTTAGAGAATTGTGTGACCAATCCAAAAGGAACAATATTCGCATTATAGGGGTACCAGAAGAAGAAGAGAGAGAAAAAGGGATAGAAAATGTCTTTGAGGAGGTAATTGCTGAAAACTTCCCCAATCTGGAAAGAAGATAGTCTCTCAGGCCATGGAGATGCACAGGTCTCCCAACACAAGGGACCCAAGGAAAACAACACCAAGACATATAGTAATTAAAATGGCAAAGATCAAGAATAAGGACAGACTATTAAAAGCAGCCAGAGAGAGAAATAAGATCACATACAAAGGCTAACATCAGACTTCTCAGCAGAAACCTTACAGGCCAGAAGGGAGTGGCATGATGTATTTAATGCAATGAAGCAGAAGGGCCTTGAACCAAGAATACTTTATCTGGCAAGATTATCATTTAAGTTTGAAGGAGGGATTAAACAATTTCCAGATAAGCAAAAGCTGAGAGATATACCTCCCACAAACCATCTCTACAGGGAATGCTATAGATGGAAGTGTTCCTAAGGTTTATTAGCTGTCACCAGAGGTAATAAAACCACAGTAAAGAAAGTAGAACAGCTAATTACTAAGCAAATGCAAAATTAAATTAACTATCCCCAAAGTCAATCAAGGGATAGACAGAGTAGAGAATATGATACCTAATATATAAAGAATGGAGGAGGAAGAAAAAGGAGGAAGAAAAAAAAAGAACCTTTAGACTGTGTTTGTAATAGCATATTAAGTGAGTTAAGTTAGACTCTTAGATAGTAAGGAAGTTAACCTTGAACCTTTGGTAACCACAAATCTAAAGCCTGCAATGGCAATAAGTACATACCTATCGATAATCACCATAAATGTAAATAGACTGGATGCACCAATCAAAACACATAGAGTCACTGAATGGATAAAAAAACAAGCCCCATCTATATGCTGCCTGCAAGAGACTCACTTTAAACCCAAAGACATACACAGACTAAAAGTGAAGGGATGGAAAAAGATACTTCATGCAACTAATAGGGAGAAAAAAGCTGGAGTTGCAGTGCTTATATCAGACAAAATAGACAACAAAACAAAGAAAGTCACAAGAGACAAAGAAGGACATTACATAATGATAAAGGAGTCACTCCAACAAGAAGATATAACCATTATAAGTATCTATGCGCCCAACACAGGAGCACTTACATATGTGAAACAAATACTAACAGAATTAAAAGGAGAAATAGAATGCAATGCATTCATTCTAGGAAACTTCAACACTCCACTCACTCTAAAGGACAGATCAACCAGACAGAAAATAAGGGGACAGAGGCACTGAACAACACACTAGAACAGATGGACCTAACAGACATCGACAGAACTCTACACCCAAAAGCAGCAGAATACACATTCTTCTCAAGTGCACATGGAACATTTTCAAGAATAGATCATATACTAGGCCACAAAAAGAGCCTCGGTAAATTCAAAAAGATTGAAATCGTACCAACCAGTTTCTCAGACCACAAAGGAATGAAACTAGAAATAAATTACACAAAGAAAATGAAAAATACCACAAACACATGGAGGCTTCACAGCATGCTCCTAAATAACCAATGGATCAATGACCAAATAAAAACAGAGATCAAACAATATACGGAGACAAATGACGACGATAATTCAACACCGCAAAATCTGTGGGATGCAGCGAAGGCCGTGCTAAGAGAAAAGTATATTGCAATATAGGCCTACCTCAGGAAGGAAGAACAATCCCATATGAGCAGTCTAAATTCACAATTAATGAAACTAGAACAAGAAGAACAAATGGGGCCCAAAGTCAGTAGAAGGAGGGACATAATAAAGATTAGAGCCGAGATAAATAAAATCAAGATGAATAAAACAATAGAAAGAATCAATGAAAGGAAGAGCTGTTTCTTTGAGAAAATTAACAAAATAGATAAACGCCTAGCTAGACTTATCAAGAAAAAAGAAAGTCTACTCACATAAACAGAATCAGAAATGAGAAAGTAAAAGTCACTATGGACACCACAGAAATACAAAGAATTATGAGAGAATACTATGAAAAATTATATGGTAACAAACTGGATAACCTAGAGGAAATGGACAACTTTCTAAAAAATACAACCTTCCAAGGCTGACCCAGAAAGAAACAGAAAATCTCAACAGACCAATTACCAGCAACGAAATGAAACCTGTAATCAAAAACCTACCTAAGAACAAAGGGCATGGACCAGATGGCTTCACCGCTGAATTTTATCAAACATTTAGTTAAGACCTAATTCCCATCCTCCTTAAAGTTTTCCAAAGAGTAAAAGAAGAGGGAATACTTCCAAACTCATTCTATGAGGCCAGCATCACTCTAATACCAAAACCAGGCAAAGACACCACAAAAAAAGAAAATTGCAGACTAATATCCCTGATGAACATAGATGCAAAAATACTCAACTAAATATTAGCAAACCAAATTCAAAAATACATCTAAAGGATCATACACCATGATCAAGTGGGATTCATCCCAGGGATGCAAGGATGGTACATTCGAAAATCCATCAGCATCATCCATCACATCAACAAAAAGAAGGACAAAAACCACACGATCATCTCCATAGATGCTGAAAAAGCATTTGACAAAATTCAACATCCATTCATGATAAAAACTCTCAACAAAATGGGTATAGAGGGCAAGTACCTCAACATAATAAAGCCCATATATGAGAAACCCACAGCCAACATTATACTTAACAGCGAGAAGCTGAAAGCTTTTCCTTTAAGATTGGGAACACGACAAGGATGCCCACTCTCCCCACTTCTATTCAAGATAGTACTGGAGGTCCTAGCCATGGCAGTCAGACAACACAAAGAAATAAAAGGCATCCAGATTGGTAGGGAAGAAGTTAATCTGTCCCTGTTTGCAGATGACATGATATTGTACATAAAAAACCCTAAAGAATCCACTCCAAAACTACTAGATCTAATATCTGAATTCAGCAAAGTTGTGGATGCAAAATTACTACGCAGAAATCTGTGGCATTCCTATACACTAACAATGAGGTAGCAGAAAGAGAAATCAGGAAAACAGTTTCATTCACAGTTGCATCAAAAAGAATAAAATACCTAGGAATAAACCTAATCAAGGAAGTGAAAGACCTATACTCTGAAAACTATAAGACAGTCATGAGAGAAATTAAAGAATATACCAATAAATGGAAACATCCCATGCTCATGGATAGGAAGAATTAATATTGTCAAAATGGCTATCCTGCCTAAAGCCATCTACAGATTCAATGCAATTCCTATCAAAATACCAACAGCATTCTTCAACAAACTAGAGCAAATAGTTCTAAAATTCATATGGAACCACAAAAGACCACAAATAGCTAAAGCAATCCTGAGAAGGAAGAATAAAGCTGGGGGGATTATGCTTCCCCAACTTCAAGCTCTACTACAAAGCTACAGTAATTAAGACAATTTGGTACTGGCACAAGAACAGACCCATAGACCAATGGAACAGACTAGGGAGACCTGATATATAAACCCAACAATATATGGTCAATTAATATATGATAAACGAGCCATGGACATACAATGGGGAAATGACAGCCTCTTCAACAGCTGGTGTTGGCAAAACTGGATGGCTACATGCAAGAGAATGAAACTGGATTATTGTCTAACCCCATACACAAATGTAAACTCAAAATGAATCAAAGACCTGACTGTAAGTCATGAAACCATAAAATCTTGGAAGACAACATAGGCAAAAATCTCCTGAATATTAGGATGAGCAACTAATTCTGAACGCATCTCAAGCAAGGGAAACAAGCAAAAATGAACTCATGGGACTACATCAAACTAAAAAGTTTCTATATGGCAAAGGACACCATCAACAGTACAAAAAGGCATCCTACAGTATGGGAGAATATATTTGCAAATGACATATCCAACAAGGGGTTAACATCCAAAATATATAAAGAACTTACATGTCTCAATACTCAAAAAGCAAATAACCTGATTAAAAAATGGGCAGAGGATATGAAGAGACACTTCTCCAAAGAAGAAATTCAGATGGCCAACAGACACATGAAAAGATGCTCCACATCACTGATCATCAGGAAATGCAGATTAAAACCACAATGCAATATCACCTCACACCAGTAAGGATGGCCAGCATCCAGAAGACTAAGAACAACAAGTGCAGGTGAAGATGCGGAGAAAGGGGAACCTTCCTACACTGCTGGTGGGAATGTAAGCTAGTCCAACCATTGTGGAAAGCAATATGGAGGTTCCTCAAAAAACTAAAAATAGAAATACCATTTGACCCGGGAATCCCACTCCTTGGAATTTACCCAAAGATACTAACTTCTCAGATTCAGAAAGACATATGCACCCCTATGTTTATCACAGCACTTTTTACAATAGCCAAGATATGGAAGCAACCTAAGTGTCCATCAGTAGATGAATGGATAAAGAAGAGGTGGTACATATACACAATGGAATACTACTATTCAGCCATAAGAAAGAAACAAATCCTACCATTTGCAACAACATGGATGGAGCTGGAGGATATTGTGCTCAGTGAAATAAGCCAGGTAGAGACAGACAAGTACCAAATGGTTTCCCTCATTTGTGGAGTATAGCAACGAAGCAAAACTGAAGGAACAAAATAGCAGCAGACTCAGAGACTCCAAGAAGGAACTAGTGGTTAACAAAGGGGAGGGGTGTGGGAAGGCGGGTGGGGAATGTGGGAGAAGGGGATTGAGGGGTATTATGTTTAGTACACATGGTGTGGGGGATCATGGGGAAAACAGTGTAGCACAGAGAAGGCAAATAGTGAATGTGGCATGTAGTGACTACATCGTTTTTTCATGTGAAACCTTCATAAAAGTGTATATCAATAATACCTTAATAAAAAAATTGAAAGAATCATTTTAAGTAATTATATTTTGTGTGATTATACCATTAACTTGATACATAGTTAGGTTTGTTTTCAATATTTGGACATTTTTTTCCCCATTTTGATTTAATACTGTTTTTTCATTGTATAAAACACATGGTTCCCAAGTCAGAATTAAAGAGGAAGGTAGATCGAGAAGTCTTGCTTTCCTTTCCAGCCCCTCCAGCCTTTTACTTCCTCCCCCATAGATAATTATTTTCATTTTGTTTTGGACTCTCCTTCCCTTTTTTAAAACGGGCAAATGCATGTTTGTATGTTCATGGGGAAGATCCAAAATGGGGGAAATTGATGCTGGAAAAATGTCTGTGAGTAGAGAGGGAGGATGGACTCACTGAAGCAGCTGAGGTGGAGCCTGTATTACAACCTATCACAAAGTGTGCAGGGGGTCCAGTCCTGGTAAAAGGAGAGAAGGCCGAGGTTGGGCCTTGTTTGGCTTTCTTGACCTTCATTTTTCAGCCAGTTATTTTGTAAAACTTCCCTCAATTTGGTGTTGTCTGTTTCCTCATGATTAGATTCAGGTTATTTATTTTTTGCAGGAAAAACAGGTGATTTTGTGTCCCCCCTTACTGGAAACACAAAAAAGAGGAAAGGGTGATCATTCTGATGACCAGACAGTTTGTACTGGAACAGAGTTCACTCCAGAGCCATTTAGCTTCAGGTCTGCCTAGGGCCTGCGGGACAGGCTGGCAGTGTGCAGGCCGCGCTGCCCCCACTGGCGCCCGGGCGGATTTCTCTGGATTTCCTGGGGGCCTGGTTCTCATCAGGCCCTCCTTTGCAGAATGGGCAGGGCGCTCCTGTGGTCAGTGTCAGATGAGCTGAAATTCCCTCGTCGTGCCTGCTCTTGTGCATTCAAAAGAGTCATTTAAAGAATTCAGCTTACACTTAGTCCTCCCAAAACACACTGCCTAGAAAAAAGGTGAAGTTGATTATTTAGATCTATTTCTGTCCCTAGTCAGTGGGGTATGTAGTTTTTTTTTGTCACGTTCATTGGATTCTGAATGAGTTGAGGGCCTAAGTTTGGTGACGGAGTGTAACTGCCCACAGGCTTCCACAGAACTCAGTGCCAGTGGCTGCTTCCGAAATCAGTTTATACCGTATTGGTCTCTTGAATATCTTAGCTTTTTCTCTCATTCTGTTTTTGAGGATCTAAACAACTTTTTGAGTATGGTATTCCATAGCAGAGCTAACAGAGCCTCTCACTTTGCTTTTCAGCTGAACCTCCTACTCTCAGTTTCTAAATGACCAGGCCAGTCCAGTTGTGCCCAGTAGGAGTGGACCGAGGAGTCTTGCCGTCCGCAGGGCACAGGGATCATCCGTGGGGACGTCCGTGAGAAGCGCAAGCAAGTGTTAAAGGATTGGTGTTTCCCTTTTAAAGACATCAAGATGCCAAAGATTAATGTGTGAGTGGTGATAACTGCCTCATTTAAATGGTCACAAGAAATGTAATTTCTTTAGAGGAAGCTGTGGCAGGCAGCTGTGAGATGGTTCTTAGCAAAGCGTGTGCAGTGAGAACCGGTTACAGTAGGTAGTGGCAAAGCAAGACTGCAGAAACACAGGTAATTAGAAAGCTTCTAAGAGCGAGGTTTGTTAAAGCGTGAAACACTGCGACACTTTTAACCACTGAGCATTGCACAGTGACTATTTTTTTACTTCCAGAAATGTTATTTCTACACTCTATTTAATATAATGTTTCTCCTATCACTTTGAGGTTTAGTTTGGAGTAGATTGGATGCTTCTGAGAACACATTCTGCTTCCCTGGGAATTCAGGGTGGTATCTTTCTGTGTGTTTGATGTGAGGTCGTTTCAAGATGCAAGGACCTTGTGTAAGGTCCCAGTATCTGCTGCAGTCCTTGAATTGCTTAGGTGCAGAACAATTCAAAAGCAGGGAGCTGAAGCCTCCTCGTAATGGGTGTGTGCAGTATCTTTAATGAGAGTCTAGATGGTACAATAGTCCGTGTTTGTGAGTGGCAAGTACCAATTAAGGTGTCTTAGACCTGGCACATAAAGGAGACAGGGAAGCCTGATGAATAGTGTGTGGCTCATGCAGGAAGGTTAGGGTTACCAGCGTTCAGTACGCTGCCTTCGGTTTTAGTGGTTCTTCGAACAGTCAACACTGTCACGTCCTGTATATGCATTTACTGCTGCGTGCCGGCCTTGCGCACCTCCAGACTTGCTATGGCAGAAAACATTTTGCTGACAAAGACGAGGATGAAGATGGCCCACCCCTTAAAATCCACCACACTATATCAGGGATTATCAGATAAATTATGCATGTCTGTGAGTTTTCCTACAAACACCTATTTTCTGATTGGATTGGTTTTGCCTCTGATGTTATAATAAATGTATCCTGCTTTTTGGTTCAAAAGAATTTTGTGTTCCTCAAACACTATCTAGAGATGGGCCACTGATAAGAGTTCTGGAGTGTAGCCAGCAGACCTCACCCTAGGCAGCTCTAGCAGCCGCTCTCATCCCCTGAAAGCAGGCTCCTGCAGAGTGTAGGTAGGTCGCACATCCTGATGTCTGTCATTTTTAACAGGTGACTTGTTTTTCAGCTCAGTTTGAATTGGTGATGGGTGTTGCTTGATAGAGTTTCATACCCTGTTTGGGCAGGTAGAGGGTGGTAGAGAGGGTCCACATTCTTTGATATGAAATGAATGAATGAGGAATATTGTAATTTACTTCCACTTACTATTTTAAAACATGTTTAATAAAATAAGCTGTAAAATACAAGTTTTGTGTATTATATATATATTTGATTCTTAATAGCCTTTCCAAAGAAATGAGGGCATGATTATTGTACAGTACTGTGACTGATGATATGGAGAGCAGAGCGTGTTCTTAAGGATAAAAATACTTGACAACACTTGTTCTTGTGTTTTGAATCTTTTATTTCTGAAATACTCCAAGTACTGAGTAGGTAATAGTGATTCAACTTGTTTGCTAAATGAGTATTTGTTTAAACCTGTACAGTTTCAGTTGTTTACTTATACAGTGTACATACTTTCAAATAATTTAAAATGCTTTATATTATTGGCTAGAAATTGCTGTTTTTAATAAATGTGAATTTTTTTAAAATAAAGATTTTTGCTTCCTACTTTGTCCTCATAAATCTTTTATCTGTATGGATCTTAAAAAAATTTTTTTTTAATTGACATTTTTATTGAGACAACCTGTAGATTCTCATGCAGTTGTAAGAAATACTGCAGAACAACCTGTATGCCTTGACCCACTTTCTCCCAGTGGTAACATCTTGCAGCACTAGCACATCACTACAGACAAGATGGTGACGTTGGTGTCTCTACCAGTCTTACTCAGATTCCCCAGGTGTCACTTGTACTGTGTGAATTCTTCTGGAAAGAAATTTTTGAAGCATCTCAATGCTTCACTAGTTGAAAGATAATTTGTTCTTTGTTTGCAAAACACCAGTTCTTCCTGGGTATTGTCCACATAAATAGTTGTGTGTTGAAATTTAGTATTATTGAAGTAGCAGTACAAACAAATTTGTTTTTCCCCTTGGTTTAACAACCCCATATCTTTAAATTCTCTTCTGCTGTTACCTTATAAGGAAGAAATAATAGTTAACTTTGGTTTTTAAAATGGAGCTCTTTGTTAAAGAAGCCTGGGAACATCGATGAGAGAAGGTTGCTTCTCAGAAAAGGGGAATTCATTGCTTCCCCTCTGAGCACTCTCCTGGTGGCGGTGCCCCCGCTAGATTGTCTGGTCTCCCAGGCGCACAGGGCCGTCTGTCAGGCCTCTGCCATCTGTCTAGCCTCGTCTCCTCACTGCTCAGCCCCTCTGTTTCTATCAGGGCCCCTGAGTGCAAGCAACAGAAGACTGTCTCACTTCAACTTCAGCAGGCAAGGGCTTTACTGGAAGGAAATGGGGATTTGAGGGACAGACGAGAGGCTGGAGGACCAGAGGGCTAAAGCAGTTACCTTTGCTTTTTCAAAGCAGAAAGTGTTCATCCAACCCACTGCTGTGGCAGAGCCCTGGACGGGGCATCACTGACCTGCCTGCATCTCGGCCAAGCTCACTCACCCCGGGTGTGTGTGTGCTTGCCATGCTTCAGCCGAGCACGGGCAGCTGGGAAGAGGAAGATGTCCTTCAGCTTTAAATCCACTCTTTTTTGCTCAGTTCTGAGATTCCAGAGCTGGACCCTGAGAATATCTCCGTGTGCCAGCTGGTGCAAAGTAAGGCTTTTTAGGGTGCTGGAGATACACCTCAAGGGATAAGGGAAAGGGTGTCTCTGGCGTGTGGTTTTCCTTCTCCACTGGGGTCTTCAGCAGTGTGTGGGGGTCTGGTGTCACTCACTCTCTAGTGAGTTTTGCTGGTATCCAAGCGGCAAGCTTCTCAGGAGCTGCTTCTGCAGCCAAGCAGGCACTTACTGTGCACGAGCGCCAGCTTCCTGCACCCCATCCCTGTGAATTTCTCCAGCAGCACAGGGTGCAGTGCGCCCAGCCCAGCAAGGTGTGACTCTCAGCCTGGGTGCTGCTTTCTCAAGTTCTTACTTCCCTCCCCAAGTACTCTCAAAGAGAGGAAATAGAGAGGGAGCTGTGTGCTTGCTGTTTGTGTTTTCCTTAAGAGTTCCCTTTTCCTTTCCTTTTATACTACCTTGTTAATCATTTATATTACATTTTCCCTGCTGAAATTGCTGGTGTTGGTGCGGCTTCTATAGTTTCCATAGTGGGAGGCAGGGCCATGCTGCCCACTGATAAATACTCACACAAGTGATTTCCTCTAAAAGAAGGGGGTGGGGGTTGGACAGACAGCCAAAAAGAAAATGCTTGTCCAACATGTCTCCAAATGCCAGGTGCCGGCTCTCCATGGCTTTGGAGAGACTCGCCTCGCCTGGGGATCCCAGCATGCACCCCTACTGCCACTCTTCATTCTGCAGCTCAGCTCAGAGGCCGCCTCCTCAGAGGGGCTTCCTGTGGTCCCCTCACCTAACCTGCTCTTTTCTCCTTGGACATCTCTCAGCACGTGGTGGGCATCCGTGTGTATTCGTGTCGTGGCCTAATGAATTACTGAATCAGTAATGAATTTCTGTGGGCATGGACGAGGCCCCACTTGCCTTGGGGCAGTCACTGATTAAAGTGACCCATCAGGAAGCCCATGTGTGTAACTGGACAGGTTAGTGCTGGGCGACAGCCCAGCTTGGTTCATTTCATTTCTAGGAGAAGACCTTTTCCTGCCAAGCCACTGAAGATGAAATGACAATGAGTCAGAGAAATTATCCCTTCAGGAAGCCCGGGAGAGGCTCGCAGAGGCGGCCTTATGGGTTGAATTGTGTCTCCCTCAAATTTTTATACTGAAGCCCTAACCCTCAGTACCTCAGAATGTGACCTTACTTGGACTGGGGTCGTTGCCGATAATCGGTTCAGATAGGTCGTGCTGCGGTAGAGCGGGCCCTGCTCTAGTGTGACTGGTGTCTATGCATAGAAGGGGGAGTGGGACACAGAGCCACACGCACAGGGAGGGCACCAGGGCCTGGGCTGATGCCGCCAGTGCCGGGGAACCCCCGGAACTGGACGGGGCCTGGAACCTTCATCCGGGACTTGCAGCTTCCGGAGCTGTGAGACGATCCGCTCTGTTGTTTAAGTCACCTGGTTTACAGGATCCTTTGTCACAGGAGCGCTGGCAGACGTACGGCGGGACCTGGGTTTGTATAGTTCTGGCCATCCAGTTGGCTACTTTATTTCTTCACGGGGTGTGAGGTACTCACTTTTTAAATGAAAATCGTCCCTGAGTACTGTTACTCTAGCTGGCCTTTGATGGCACTGGCACAGAGCAGCAGTTAAAACTGAAGCTGGAAATCCGTATTTCTATGTGAATCTCTTGTCTCTTAAATGTTGGCAACAAAGTACTTTAAAACAAGGGGCTGGCCAAACAAAACGCCTCTGCAAGGCCACCTGTTTACGACCTCTGCATTGCTGGGATGACGTTTCCAGGTTTTGTGAAAGGAGAGAGGGAGGACATGGCTGATCACACAGGCCCCATCTGTTAAGCACGGGGCTGAGCGCTTTCCTGACGTTACCTCCGTTACCTGTCACTATGACCCTGTGAAGTGTGTTCTGTGGTTATCCTTACCGATGAGAAACTGAGTCACTGAAGGGCTCACTACCTTGCCCAAGGTCCCAAAACTAGCAAGCAGTTGGGGCCAAGATCCCAACCCAGGGCTGTCAGACTCCAGGGCACACATGCTTTCCATTCCACGGCCGACTGTCTCCAGGCCTGGGGAGACATGCGGGAAGGCTCTGAGATTCAAGCACAGGTTGGGGAGGACTTGTCTGTTGCTAAGACTGATGTAGGAGCTTCTGTCCCCAGTGCCTGGTTAAGGAAAGGGGCTTCTATGCACGCTGAGCATAGGAGCAGAAATAACAGGGCACACGGAGACTGAGGCTGGTCTGTAGAGGTGCGCTTCCACACTGGTCTTTTCTGGCCCATTACCTTGCAACAAAGTAACTTGTTTTTGTTGTTGACACTATGTGCCAGCAATGTGTGACAGTCAGACACTGGAAGTGACCGTAACACCTCGCCACTAGTCACTACTGTGCTAGCGCCACCAGCTCAGCTGCTCAGTTCCCGGTTTGTGGTGATGATGAGATTTTGGTGAAGGCTGGTGGCAGGCGGGGGAGATCAGTAGGAGAGAAGGGCCTCAGGGGTGGGGCTTGGTGTCACTGTTGACAGCTGGGAGTGGCTAATTGCTAGAATGGGCTGGGAAGAAGGGCTTCCCTCTACTGGTCTTGGTTTAGGCTGCAGCGAGGCCATCCTGGGAAGTTTGCAGTGTCCCCGGGATGTATGAAAGGTACACTGAGAGGGGGCTGCCCAGCTTCCCTTCTCTGGAAACCACCGTCCTTCCCCATGCTCAGGCCTCAACTAGGAGCTGTGCTCACACGACTCGTCGCTCCCTCGCGGTCTCCTGACCAAGCCAGGCCGATCAGGGGCCGCTGGGGGCTTTTGAGGGACAAAGCTGCATGACCTGAGATGCACGGAAAACATGTCTTCAGAGCAAGACGAGTGTTGCCAAGATGAAAGCAAAGTCCTCCTGACTCTGGAGGAACCTGTGCTCCAGTCCTTCCTAAGACCCTCTGTATCTTCCGTCTAGAGTACACACTTCCCATTTTGCTTTCCCTGCTTGAACTGGTGACTGTTACCAGTGAGCAAAAGGGTCCCAGCTACTGGAGGGGGCTTGGGTGCGGGTCCTTCTGTGCTCCCAGCCCGCTCCTGGTTTGGGGGCCTTGCTGCAGGCTGGTGTCGGCTTCCTGTCTGGGTTTCCCTCTGCCTTGGCAGGGACGGAAGGCCGGGCGTTTGTGATGAGGTGGCGGTTAGTGAGGGCCTCCTGGGATATTATTTCTAGACCCCCCTTACTGTTGAGGAAACAAGCATAGAGCGACGTGCCCAAGGTCACACAGCCAACAGCCGGCGGGGCTGGGCCCTGAGACAGCCGTGTCCTGAGTCGCCCAAGCACAGGACGGCTGAGAAAGAACTGCATTCCAGGGACCAGTAGAAGCAGGCAGGACAGGTCTTGACATGTATTGCCTAACAAATAACTTGCTCCTAATGTTGTCAGGTCAGGGCTGAACTTAGTATTTTCTGATTGTTTAGTCTTTTTAAGCACAGATGCTGTCAGCCTTGCCCAAAACTTTTTTTTTTTTCTGAAACCAAGGAGCTGTGATGGGTCAAATTACAAGCCAACTGTCACAGACATAAACAGGGCTTTAGGGTGTTGCTTGGCACTGCTGACCACTGTGCCCTCCTGAGACACGCGGCAGATGCGGGGGAAGCCCTGGGACAGGCCGGAGGCTGCCTTAGTCTGGCAGGGGCGATTTCTCCGCCATACTCATAGTGCTTGCTAGCGAGATCTTGGCGGCCTTGATGAAGATTTCCAAATCAGAGATGGTCAGGAAATTCAGGATTTTACTCATTTTTCCCAGAAGGATCTGGATCTTCTGAGCTGTTGAACCAACTTCTGCCTCCAGGACTGCTTTCTGTTGCATCTCATGCAGCATCTCTGGGAATACGAACTGTGGGAATTCACGAAAGGCTCAGTGAGGATGAATGCTGTCCAGGCACTGCCACCCCCCGCCCGTCCTCCCACCCCACCCCAGGGTGAGGCCCCTGAGCCAGGCCTGAGTCTCCCCTGGAAACTTCATTCCCCAGGACAAATCTGTGCCCCCAGCCCTGAGCCCTGCCACCAGCACCCTCACCTGGCCTGAGGCCACATCGCCACCTGCCTCCCAAAGGCTGTGCCCTCCTGGGGGTGTCTGGCTTCTCGCAGTGGACTCCCTACCACGAGGGGGACGGCCCACTGGGTTTGCCTACGAGCCCCACTTCTGCCTCGGGGTCCCCTGGAGTGTGTTTGGATTGTGTTGGGATAAGGTACTGTCCCAGTGAAGCTGCCGCTAGGCCAACTCTGCCTTGGTTTGTGGGCTGCAGAAGCCTAAGTAAAGGGTCCCGTGGTGGGGGAAATAAAGGAAATCAGAGATGTTCTATTATTCTATGAGGTATCCAGGTTATGAAATGATTTTACACAAAGTGTCTGGTTTAAGCCTTACAACAATTCAGTGTCCATTTTATAGACAACAATGGGCTCGGAAAGAGCGTGAGGCCAGCTTGGTGTCACGCAGGAAGTGGAGGGGCTGGCGTGTTCTTCCCAGGGCCCCCAGCTGCCCGGCAGGGCAGATCCTGGCCCCATCTGTGCTCATTCGCTTCATCTGGGGCCCGCCCTCCACGGGAACAGCTCCCCAGGCTTCCTGGCCATGCGGCCTTTCTCCTGCCCTCTCTGGGCACTGACTTCCTTCCCGGCCCACCCTGCCCTCAGAGGAACCCACTCTCACTTGAAGGCCAGTGGCTCAGGTTCTCATGCCCTCTCCGCCCCAGCCGTCCCTCTTAGCTGTCCCTGCTGTGCATGGGGCAGATGGATGACTCGGGGGATGGTAGTGTTGGTGACGGGCCTCCTCTCTGCCGTGAGGGCTGCTCTGGGAAACGCAGCACAGGTAAGGAGGTAGGGACGCCACTTCCCAGCCTGTGAAGTAGCAGGCCTTGCCCGGCAACGGAACCTGGGTGACCAGCTGTCCAGATCTGCTTGGACCTTTCTCAGCTTTAGCACTCAGAGTCCTATGTCCTGGAAAACCCCTCAGTCCTGGCCAAACTGGGCGGTCGGTCACCCTAAGCCCACTACATTCCCTCCTCTCCTTTCAACTAACAGGGATGCAGCTTAGGTCTGCCAGAGTCCGCTGCTTGGCTGCTTCCTCCATCACCCTGCTTCTCCGTCTGCCTCACCTCCCAGGGGACATGTCTCCCCAGGCGGCCCTGCTCTCGGCGTCTTGGATACCTGATGGGTCTGTGTATGGAGACTTTTATGGACTGGGGAAGGGGAGCCGAGCAAGAACGGGGTCTGTGAGGGTCTCAGTGGGGGCCCAGGACACCCTTATCCCTCTCCTGGGCTTGGCCCTGGGGAGGGGGTCTCAAGAGCCCACCTGCCAAACATATGTCCAAGTCCTAATTCCCAGTACCTGTGAATGTGACCCTATTAGGGTCATTGCAGATATAATTAAGTTAAGGATCTCAGGGTGAGGCCATCTGGACCTAGGGGGGGCTCCCGTCCAGTGTGTGGTGTCCATGTAAGAGTGAGGAGCTGGAGATTCGGCACAGAGAAGGACACAGAGGAGAAGGCTGTGTGCTGACCAAGGTGGAGAGTGGACTGGTGCGGCCTCAAGCCAAGGCGTGCCTGGAGCTGCCAGAAGCGGGGAGAGGCAAGGAAGGTTCTCCCCTACAGCCTCTGGGGGAGCATGGCCCTGCACGCACGGCGGTTCCACACTTCTAGCCTCCAGAATTGTGAGAGAATCTATTTCTGTTGTTTTAAGCCCTCCAGTTTGTGATGCTTTGTTATAGCAGCCCCGGGAAATGAAAAAGCTTTGCTACTTTCTTGCCCAGAACTTCTAGGGAGTCACTTGTTCTGATAGCGTGTTTGGGACAGAGAGGACACCAAGCCCAGGGCTGGGGACACAGATCTTCCCCGTGGGTCTGACCCTGCCATCTGACAGAGCTGGTGTGTCAGGTGAGGTAACGCCCATTGACATCTTCAGTTTTCTCTCTGGCTCATTGCTGAGCTCTTTGAGGATGTCAGTTACCCCAGCTCAAATCTCAGGGGGCCCTGAAGTTAAATGAATGCCTTTGTATGTGGTCAAGCGCCAGGTCGGCGAAGGGGCCCTTGTTCCTTATGGCTTGGAGTGATGCAGAGCATGGCCGGGGGCCTGTGGCATGGCCCGGTCCCAGGCAGCCGTGGCCAGGGTGCAGGGGGCACTTGCCTGCTGAGTTGCTGAGACCTTACCTTGTACTTGGTGCCCAGGTTTAAGCATATGCGCTTCTTCTGGTGGACGAAGCAGAAGATGATCTTATCCTGGCTCGTTATTTTTACCTCGATGTACCGGTTGATTTTCAAGGAGATGGACTGGACAGGGGGCGCGTGGGCGTGAGCGCTGAGATCCCACCAGTTCCAGGCCTTCTGCCGCTTGCTCTTGTGGAAGTAGTAGCCCCGGCTTTGGTTCAGGCTCAGCCTAGACCGAGAGGGCATCCAGCAGCCACGGCGCTGGGCCCTGGGGAGAGGGCACAGCCCCTCCTGCGGCAGGTCACGGGCCTGCCGCTCCTCCCTGCCCCCCTTTCCTTTCCCTTTCCTCCTTGGTCCAGAAATGGGCCCACGGTGTCTTGGCAGGTGAGAGAAGTTCCCCCAGGGAAGGTGAAGCCAGGACTAGGCACGGCCCGCAGCCCAGCCTTTCAGCCTCCGCTCTGCCCCAGCCCCTCGCTCCCACTCTGGCCTTTAAGGTCCTGGGTCATGAGGACTCTTGATGTCTCGTGGCTCTGCCATGCTGTCCCCTTTGCCTGGAGAGGTCTTCCCACCCTGCCCGGCCTGGAGGCTCCTGCTGATCCTGTGGGCCTCAGTTTAGACATCACCTTAAGCATCCTGACCAGCCCCTCTGGTTCCCTGTATAACCCCTCACTTCTGCCCCTTCTTAGTTTTTTCTATGAGTTTGCTAATGTGTACAGTTGAATCTCCTTATTTGCAATAGTTAGGTTCTATACAGTTGCCTCAAACACTGAGTTAGCAAATACTGAACCCATTGCTCCTAGGGGAAACGGGTGTGTGTGTGTGTGTGTGCGCTTAGATCGATCTACCATCTATCTGTCATCTATCTATCATCTATCATCATCTATCTATCTATCTAATCTATCATCTATCATCTATCTATCATCTATCTATCATCATCATCTATCATCATCACCTATCATCTATCATCTATCTATATCTATCTGTGTCTATCATCTATCATCTATCATCTATCATCTATCTATCATCTATCTATCATCTCTCTATCATCTATCTATCTATCATCTCTCTATCTCTCTATCTATCATCTATCTATCATCATCATCTATCTATATCTATCTGTATCATCTATCATCTATCTATCTATCATCTATCTATCTATCATCTCTCTATCTCTCTATCTATCATCTCTATCTCTCTATCATCTATCTATCTATCTATCTATCTATCATCTATCTATCTATCTATCTATCATCATTTAAACTTAATTTCTAGAAGCACCCATCCTGGTGGAGCCCACCTGGCCCCAGAGCCTTCCTGCAGCACCCCGCCCTGCCACTCCCCCGCCATCCTCTCGTCTTCTCTGCAGGAGCTGAAACAGGAGGGCAGAGCCACCTGGTTCAGCCTCAGCTGCGAATGTGCACATGAGGCAACTCAGACTTTTCACTCCTTGTGCATGTTTGTGACAGATTTCCCTTGGGGGCGGTGAGTTCAGTGTTTGCTAATTCAGTGTTCGTGAAACCGTAGCAGCACAGAACTATCCCGAATGAGGAAAACCTACTATCCTTGTTTATCGCCTCTAAATGTCTCTCCCACTAAAATGGAAGTGTAAAATGTGGTCCTGAGGGCAACGTCCACGTTTGTCTGATTCCCTGATGAATTCCTGCCCAGCACCGTGCTTGGGGCCAGATAACAGGTGTCAGATGAGTGAAGGCTGAGCGGGCGGGGGGGTTCTCCCTCATCCAGGCCAGGCCCTATTCTCCTTTGAGCCATCCTTTCGTGGAGTTTCAGACGCCCCGTATGCCTCTGGCCCTGCTCTGGCTTGTTGAATCCACCAGGACTGTCTCTAGAATCGTGCTGTTGGGGCAGCAACTTCTCTCTGGGGTCAGATACAGAAGAGAGAGAGCCTGAGACCCGGGCTGCTCGGGAGGAGGCAGGGCTGGGGAAGCCTGGGCTGCGGAGGCCGGCTCGGAGAGGGAGGCGCTCCTGGGAACCGGCACCTCCTCCCACCTTCCCGACATCAGTGAGGCAGCGAGAGCCCACAGTGGGCCCTCAGGGGAGGGCGGGTACCTCTGAGAACCAAGGTGTCAACTAGGAAATGATGCTTAAAAAACGCAAAGAATATTTAAGAAAATAATCTTGAAAACCAAGGCCTGGAAAGTGAGAATACATTTTGGAATCAACAAAAAATTGGCTTTGACTATCAAGAAAGTAAGTATCCAGTTGATCCAGGATAATAGGCATTTCCCACTCCATAAGCACTTAGAACAGAAGGGAGGCAGGAATCCTGAAAAGACAGAGCACTTGCCCCAGAGAGAGAGAAACAACTTTGAAGCCGCTGAATCACCTTGAACTGGTGAGATGAGGCTTCCCGCCGTTACCGAGGAAACTGAGTAAGGTCTGTTACCATGAAATACTTAGAAGCTCTGCTTCGTGTACAGTACATGCTTTTCTCCAAGCACTCCCCAAACCTCCCTCCCCGGGGCATCCTGAAGGGTCCTCCTAAGGTCGTTCTCCTGAGGTTGGCCTCTCACGTGGCGTGGAGGCCGTGAAGCCGGTCGCCGTGGGTGCTGTCGAGTGCACTGCGATTTCCTTGTGGGGAAGCGATGGCGCGGTAAGGACAGTGTGCTCTCTCCGAGCTCAGGGACCTGTCTCACGGGTCCATCATGCTACCCATCTTCCATTTCCAACATGCATGAATCAGATAAATGAACTTACAGTGCATGGGAGAGAGAAAGAGAGAGCCTTCCCAGTGAGAGAGGAGGGCTCTGCAGACGGAATCATGCCTTAACCACACTGCTTCTCCACGGGGAGGCGTGTTTGGGACTCATGACTCACTTACCAGATTTCTCCGTTTTCGTCATAGAAAGTGGCATGGCCACAGTTGTTGACAAAGGCCCGGAAACACATTTCTTCGCTGTCTTCCAGAATGATGTATGTGAGCTTTCTCTCTTTTGTACTGAGGATGAGCAGAGCCACATTACCTGATGGATAACTGCTGGTTAAGGCGCAAGCAGTCCCTTGGGATCCCCCGGAAGAGGGGATGCGGTCCTCAGTAAAACCCAGCCCCCAATCACGATTTTTGAGGGCCGAATGTCCTCGTGCCCCAGTGGATACTGGATCTGGCCTGATCCATCATGAAAGATAATTTGGAAGACATTCTCACTGGGGTAGAGAATTAATTTTCCATCACCTTCTTGCACCTGGAAAGAGAAAACAAGCCTATGAAAAGTACATGGGGGCTGACTGCCCCAACTCTGAGAGTGGTGCAGGCACCGAGGGCTTGCATCTGTCTGCTTACTCTCTGAATGTCCACGTGCCGCTCCACCCAGCACCACCCCACCCACCGCTGCCGCCAGCTTGTTGGCGAATACTGGATAGGAAATCTCTCAGACCCTCGGTTTGTTTATGTGATAAGGAGGCTGAAATGGACCACTCGGTGTGTGCAGTGTGTGCGCAAATTTTAAACCATCATTTCAATCACTCTAACGGTTGCTGATTGTGTTAGTTTTCTGGGGCTGCATACAAACATAAACTGGACAGTTTAAAACTACAGAAATCCGTTCTTTCACAGTCTGGGGGCCGGAAGCCTGAAATCGGGGTGTCAGCAGGCTCAGCTCTTTCTGGAGGCTGTGGGGAGAGTCTCTTCCATCCTCTGTCCTCCATTTTGGGGACGGTGGTATTTTGGTGTCCCTTTGCCTGCAGCCTCATCGCCCAGTCTCTACCTCTGTTTCCCGTGTCTCTGACACCAGTCATGCAGATTCGGGGCCCACCCACTCCAGTATTTCCTCATCTTCACTAATTACATCCTCAAAGACCAGTTTTCCAAGTAAGGTCACATTCTGAGGCACTGGGGACACAGAAATGTATTTCTGCTCTTATCATTCATATACTTTGCTTTCTGGGGGTTTCTATAGTACTCTTTTTTTTTTTTTGTACTCCTTGAATTGAACTCTGAGCCCTGTGGTTTTCATCTTTCTTCTTCTTCACTATATCCCTCATCATCTTTCTTCTTTAATATAAAGCACTTAAAGCTATAATGCTTCTCAAAATACTATTTTCGCTGTTTCTCATGACTGTAGGTACTTACCTTACTGTTCGACTCTAAATATTTTCGAATTTCCAATATGATTTCTTGGATACACAAGTCATTTACAAGTGCATTTTAAAATTTGCAAGTGTATCAAGTGTTTTGGTTATGTTATTATTACCAATCAAAAGCATTGGGATAAACTAGTACAGTCTATGTGCTGTTGGCTCTTTAATGTTTGCTGAGACTGGGTTAGTGGCCTAGCGTGTGATCCGTCATTACAGCTATTTCCCGTATGCTGGGCAGGATGTGTGTTTCATGTTCCCATCTGGGCAGTGAAACCCGAGCCCCTGGATTGGAAGGACACAGTTTTCCCCTGCTTCCCACCCCTCCCTTCCCCAGCACACCCCTGGCCTCGCCTCACTCCACACTCACATTCTCGGTCTTCTGATTTTTCAATTTCTATTTCTGGTATTGATTATTTCTCTTACTTTCTTACACTCTGCTCTGCCTTTGAAAGGATGCTTTTTACATTTCATCTAAGTTTCCTTGGTGTTTGTGGTAGGAAGGCTTTTTAGGTCATCTGGTATCCCACATTAACTGGAAGTCAGATCAGTGGTTTTCAAGCTATTATTTTTAACAGTTGAAGACTCCTTTGTTCAAGATAGCTTATAGCAGAATGCCAAGATCTAAGATGATCAAAGAAAAAGATGTAGCTGTTTGAGAAGGAGCTGCTGTGGGCTCCCTGGGGCATGGGCTATAAATGCTGCAAACCTGGGCGGCCGGGTGGAAACCATTGCGAAGTGCCAATGATCTTGTATAGCTGATGGATAGAGCGAGCTCTTTCCCCACCACACTGCACTGAACACTTTACTTCCACAACACACTGGCCCCACCCAGTAGGCTTGATGGTTATCCCCATTTAAGAGAGGCTGAATGGCTTACATAAAGTTATCCATCGAGGGGAGAGCCCCATTCCAGCAATCTGTCCCCTGAGCCTGCCTCCAGTCATAGAATTCCCAGCCACCTCACACATCTAGTCTACAAATAACTGCTTGTTTTTTTAATAAAAAAAAATACTTTGTAAAGACATCTGTGGTTGGTTTGTTCCTGACGGCCTGTAAGAAGCTTCTAGATATTGCTCAAGGGAGAAGATATCTGTATCAAAGGTCTTATTTTGAAAAGCGCTCTGAAAGACAGACTTTCTCAAGATGGTTGCTGCTTGCCAAAGTCACTTACGCATAATGGCGTTTTCCTAATGATGAGGACCCCATGGGCGAAGCAAAATCTCTGACACAAAGGTGGAGTCATTACATTTTCTTTCACTGGGAAATATACAATAAATGGCATCCCTAAAAGCCTGAATCTCATCCCCATCTGCTTGGGGACGGAATATGAGGCCAAGAGAAAGGTAAGAGAGGAGAGCCGACATCTCTGGCGCTTCCTTCAGTCTGTTGGAGAGAACACGGTGCCTCACAGGACCCTGGGCTGTGAGAGAGCTGCCTCCACCCCCAGCCCTCCCTGCTGCTGTCTGTTCCGTGAGTATGCCCTTCTGCTGTCCATCCGAACCTGTCCTTGACTGCTACGGAGCTGCTGGCTCCCGACTGACTGGGCTGGATTCTGCCTGAACACCAGCACACACTTACATATTCCATGAACTGACACTGACATGTCGTGATCACCCAAAGGCAACAGTGTACAGCTGGGCTCAATCTTGGTGTACATTCTGTGGGTTTGGGCAAATGTATAATGACATGTATCCACCATCAGTATCATGCACAGTATTTTCATTGCCCTAAAAATCCTCTGTGCCCCACCTATTCGTCCCTCTCTCCCTTCCCCCAACCCCTGGCATTCACCGATCTCTTTACTGTCTCCATAGTTTTGTCTTTTCATATAGTTGGAATCATATAGGATGTAGTCTTCTCAGACTGACTTCCTTGACTTAGTAATAAGAATTTAAGTTTCCTCCATATCTTTTTATGGGTTGAAAGGTTATTTCTTTTTAGCTTTCAATAATATTCCATTGTATGCATGTACCATAGTTTATCCATTCATCATGTGACTGTTTTTTGCTATAGATTTTACGTTTATCAGAGAAGGGACCTATATATTATAGTATGTATTTCCTTTACTCCACTCCCAAACCCATTCAATTGCCTAAAACAGGCCCTGCAAGGAGAATAGTCTCAGTAAACCTTAGTGAAGTCCTAGTTGACCTGCTCAAGACCCACACATTCAGGTCTGCCTCTATATATTGGATGCATTTTCTTGTTATATTCACATTGTGTGTTGGTTCTCACAGTTCGTGATGGTGTGTGTTGTGTCTCACCAGAGCCAGAAAACAAAGAAAAGCACCAAATGTACCAGGATACCAACCACGGTCTTGCTCTTTATCCATTCTGTGTCTACTTCTAATTTTTCCTTTTGGCAAACAGCACGATGAGGTTTTTTGGCTTCTGTCTCAGACTCCTCTTCTTCTTTTGGTGGTGGAGTCCGTAAATGAAATGTGAAAGTAGGTGTCTCTACAATTTTGGGGTTGCATAAGTCTTTGGTAGAAAAGGGAAAGGAAACTTAGATTTCTCTCTCTCTCAAGGCACCAAAGAGTTTGAGGGTCTGGGATATCAGGCATAGTCCCCCAGGTAAGGCAGGCTGCCGGGCAATGGAAAGAGCAACCCTTTGAAGAGAGAAATGCAGGGGTTGCATTTCCAGCTCTCTCATTTATTTCAGTCTTTCTTTCAACACATTTTTACCAAGAGTCTATGATGTGCCAGTCCAGTGGTAGGTGCCATATACCACCGTGAGAACTACCCGTCCAGACTTGGGATGGGAAGGGTGATGCGCTAGCCATGTGCCAATAATAAGCATGGCTGCCAATTGAAAAAACAGGCTAATGTGGGGAGTCGTTAAAAAAGGAAACATAATTTAAATGTGATAACTTAATACATAAATGTGTATTAACACACCATTTTAAAACATAGGGCAAGGTCTTTCCTTTGTATGTGGGTCTGATGGCTGGTGATCATTTTTGCTCAAAGCACATTCATAATTTATCATCTGCAATTTTCAGTTTGGGTATTTTCTAAATAGTCTGAGTGCAGAATCATAGGCTTTAAACATTTTTTTGTTTATATATATTCCCCAATCTTTCAATGTATGTTTGGTCCACATCTAATCTAAAGCTGTTTTTTTAAAAGCTGTTTTCTTATTGGGTCTTTTTAAAGCATTCAACTTAGTTTTCACAGCCACAAGTTTGTTTTTATCTTCATTTCTGTCCATTTTTATAACAAATGAATTTTGGAACTGAATTAGTAAGGGAACTGAGGTACCCCCCCCTGCCCTTGCGACTATGGGACAACCACGGGGAGCGGCAGCTGGAGGGGTTCCCAGGGGCACCAGCCAGGGAGGAAGGGGCTGCCGGTTC
The DNA here is from genome assembly GCA_032199065.1 of Smutsia gigantea. Lineage (NCBI taxonomy): Eukaryota > Metazoa > Chordata > Mammalia > Pholidota > Manidae > Smutsia > Smutsia gigantea. Next base: position 74,353 of record JAVSCE010017810.1, on the reverse strand, counting down.
CCCCGCAGAGTCAGGGGGAAGTCAGTTAAGAGAGCTGCATTGCTGCACCACTGCGGTCATCGCAGTATCGGTCATCGCAGTATCGGAGGAGGTCATGAGAGGACGTGCCCTCTGGTTGACCCTTGAGCCGCATGGGGCTACCGAGGCTCCTCCCCTGGCGATGAACGTGTTTGCTGCCCTCTGTTGGGTCCGCGGACGCAGCGCTGAGAGGGCAGTGCGTGGCAGAGCCTGGCAGGACTGGACGGTGGACGAGCCCAGTGGGGGCCTCTAGAAGCCTGTGATTCTGGCCGCTCACCTCACAGCGGCCCCAGGCGAGCCGGGCACCGGGGCTCCCTTGCTTGTGGAGCCTGCCCCTACCACTCTGGAGCTGCCTGCCTCTTTCTCGGGCCTCTCCCTGCCCTCCGGTACGGGGGCTGGTTTCTAATTTCGCTCGGGAAAACCGGGGCCTTGAGAGCTCGCGGCCTGGACTGAACCAGGCCTGGAGGCCGGGCAGACTTCCGCGGGGAGGCACGTCTCCAGGACACAGCGGGCCCTCCCTGGCCGAGCCCTGCTTGGTTGAGGGCTAGAGTCCTGAGGCCCTGGGGCAGGCACGCCTGCCCCACTCGGTGAGCAACAAAAGGCCAGTGTGTCTGGAGAGGAAAAAGTGGGCGCCCTCTAAACCACAGGACATTGCGTTTTCCTGGAGGCAGTGAGGGCAAATGAAGGGTTTAAAAGGCTGCGCTAGAAACAACCTGAGTGAGAGGACGATGGGAACCAGGAAGACTCGGGAAATCTTCCAGGGAGAGAAGTCGGTGTCCATGGTGTGTCTGCGAGGCTGGGGAGAGGGTGGGACGGGCTGAGGGAAGGAGAATCAAGGACCGTGGCCCACTGAGGAGCTAAGGAGTCCACTGATTAGAGATCAGACAGGGATCTTTTCTCAGGAGAATGAGGGGAGAGAGGTGGGCAGGGGCGCTGGGAAGCCTTTGTAAGAAGTTTGGAGGTGGGTCTCCCCCCAGGAGCACCTTCTCGGGTGCATGCTTACCGAATGGCGATGATGTGTCAGAGGGGAGAGCCGACCGTGAGCCCAGCTGCAGCCCTGAGTGACAAGCAGAAATTAACGGAAAGCATTTGTGAAATGTCAATAAAAGAGGACATTTATATGTGCATTCTTTTCCTGACAGAGTGCTAAAATCATGGGTATTCTGGTTGGTGTTGTATATAGGGCTCGGCCTTTATTAGGAGGAAGATTTAGGCTGCCTTTCTAGCCTCAGTTTCCTCAAAATGAGATAATGCCGCCCACAGAGACCGGTTGGGTTACTGTGAAATCAAGTGTGCACAGCGCCTGCTGCCTAGTAGACGTTCAATACACCTGTGCCCTTCAGGGCGCTTTGAATTTTGATAGCACATGACATGGGGCTGTATGCCTAGGCTACGGACTAATGGTCTGGATACTGGAAGTCAGTGACTTAGTATCTCAGAGGAGGCTGGGAGACTTCTTTGGGACTGGCTACAACTGCAACCTGGAGGGGATGCCTCTTCCCAGTGAGAAATGGTGCTTTTCTTTATAAACAGCTCAAACCTTCTGGGCTTCAGCTGTCCAGAGGAGCGAGGAGTGGGCAGGGTGGTGGTGAGGCACTACGGGGAAGTGAGCACATCACATTTCATTCTCCCCTTGGCAGAACTACCCCAGGCATGTGATAGTTCAGTGTCTCGAAAGGCATTAATTTCCTCAAAGGAGCAAAAAACTCATGCCTGCCTGTATCCATTTAAAAAACAGAGTGTGTGGTGTGTGCCTTGCTAAGGTGCCGATGAAAGACGCAGGTATCCACAGCCAGAGGGAACAGAAATATAAGCAGTGGACAAGTAGAACATAGTAAGTGCGACAGACATTGTTGTGTTTTCAGCTGCTGAGCATCTGAACTCCCCTCTTTGTTTTGGGGTGGCTCCATGTGTGAGTCTTGGTGGGAGGCAGGGCCCTTCCACTACAGAGACTGAAGACAGTGATTCCTTCTCCTTCCTGCCTCCTGCCTCCAAGGAGGACATAGATCTAGGCTTAGAAGCCCCCCACTTTTTGTTCTGCGCACACACTAGCCTTTTATTGTTCACTGAATGCGCCCTGGGGATGAGCCCTGGGTTGGGTCTGAGAGGTCCGGGGCAGAGTGCAGCTCGGCCCCCACAGCGGCTGGGTGCTCCCCAGGCAGTCGGCCTCTCGGAGCCGTGGTGTCTTTATCCCACTTCCGTGGTCATGACGATTCATTTGAATCAGGCAGCGTGTGTGAAAGAACCTAGCCCACAGCGCTTGTTCCATAGGGTTAGGTCAGGGGCATACACTGGTTCTGGGAAGGAATCTGAGAGGGTGTCCTGGCTCGGAGAGAAAAAGCAGCAGGATCTATGAGGTATTGTTGCCATTTCTACATCGGCTGAACCTTGTGATCTGAGAGATATTCCATATAGTGGCTTTGAGTTCCTGAATTAAGTGGCCTAATAGTTTAAGTTCTTGGCTTAAATTTCTCATGCTTAGACCTAAAAAACTATCAACCACCATGGTTGGCAAATCTTCACACTGGAACCCAAGTGTCTTCAGTATCTGGTAAAGGGGCTATTTCTTTTCCAAACTTTGTCTTAAGAATGCTGTCTTGGAGCCCCTCAAATCTAGGTTAGATGCCGGCCTGAGAGGCAGCCTCCTGTCCCCCCCACAGCACTTAGTCAGTCTGCACGTGAGCGCTTTCTGGTCTGTCCTCACCTCCCCCATCCCCAACACTCCCTGCTCCCGCCAAAGAACAAGCCTGTTGGGGTCCCAGACCCTGTCTGTCTGGCTCAGTGTTTTATCCCTGGCAGCAAGGACCTTACTAGCCCAGCAAGTGCTTAGACAAGAAAACTAGCTTTTCTGCCTCCTTTACAGTGCAAGGCAGAAGGTGAGAGCCAGTGGGATGTCCACGGGAGAGCCAGTCATGGGATGGAAAATGGCAGAGTGGTCCTCACTTACTTTCACGTTTCTTCAAAATCCAGAGGATTGTTTCGCTGTATTTTTCATAATTTTTCTTCAGCCTGAAAGGAATGAATTATCTTTAAAAGCTGAGACTGGATTCATGTTTACATGTCACGTTACGCCATGCAGACAACAGTAGAGCCTGCTGAGGAGGAAGCTGGGCTGATGGCTCTGCTTTCTGACCCAGCTTTTCTTCCCATCGGTGTTCAGGGATAAAGGGACAGCACGTGGTACTGACCGTGTGTTGTCCTGGCTTCTAACTGGCCTGGGCACTTGGGCTGACCCCCAAACCTTTCAAAATAAATTCAAGGAGGATCATCTTTGGAGCCAGGACAGTGCTGGGTCATCCAGACGCAAGGCTGGCTCTAGGGGATAAGCTGGTGCAGCTGGATTGTTCTGTGGAACGTGCATATCCGAGCGAGGGTTACATCTGGAAATAGCTTGGACAAACAGCATTGTCTGAACTAGACAGAACCACTTGAAGCCCCCTTGAATTTAGTGGGACATTTTTAAACAATCTCACTCAACTTACTGTGAAAGCCACACACAGTTTTTCAAAATGATCAAGCCCTTAATCCCCTCATGTCAATATACAAAGCAAGTCATCCTGACATTTCAACAGCTTGGACTGTTTCACTTCCAGATAAGGGTGGCCTCTAGGGGCAGCTCCACTTCCGGTTCTCAGATCATAGCCCTTTTGAAAGGGATGTGCCGGAAGGAGTGAGCTTCCCAGGCTTAACTGGATCTGAGAAGAAGGCCTTTGACATGACAGATTTTAGGTTCTTAGTTCGGATTCCCTGAAGAGAGCAAAATGATTTCACCCTGAGTAACCCCAGGAAGCACATACTGTTTGTTGGAGAGGGCTGAGTTATTTTACCTGGCAGAGAGCAGAGGTTTACTATTTGTACTTTAGAAACAACAGCAAGACTTGAGAATGAGCTCTTTATGTTGCATGGGTACCAAATGTTATTCGTTTTATTTGCAAGCACATTGAATGGGACTGAAGCAGTTACCTAGTAACCATCACCTGTGTGAGAATAACGACGGAGAAGGGGGTGGGGTGAAGCCTGCCCTGCGGGCTGAGAGCAAGATGCCAAACGTAAGGAAGAGTCAAACTCCAGTGAGGGGATGCGGACAGAGGCACCAAAGCCCCTTTGGGAGGATTCCTCCTTGGCTCTTTGCCCACCTTTGCAAGCTAGTGGAATCGCTACCGGCAGTGGCAGAGGCTCGGAGGTTCACACTACAGATCAGCACGCAGCGGGTGCTCCAGAAGTGTTTGTTGAGTGCAGTCAGGTTAGAATGAACACCAGTTATAGGCTTAAATGGAAAGGAATGGGGAGAAATGTCACCTCTGAGGCAGGATAACTTATCGGGATGCTACGTGGCGTCTGTTTTTGCAGCTGTGTAAGGGTCTGAAGGATGTTCTTTGTGTTCTGCGTTCTCTACTTGGGCTTCCCCGTTCCTAGAGAAGCCTCAGGGGTCTCTGGCCTCAGGATTCTACTGAGCCCAAAGCAGAAGTTGTGGGCAGTCAGTCTCTCTTTCTGGTTTTTGTGAAAGCCTCGACTTGCCAAGTAGGACATGCAGGGCGCCTCAGCCCCCACCGCCTGTTCCTTGGTGCCGCTGCCGTAGAGTCTGCGGTAGGCCCGTGGAAGGCCTGAGCACGCACCTTGCTCACCAAGGTTTCTGACAACTGGAGAAATGGAACGCGGGCTTCCATTCACTACGGGGGTCGTGGAACATTTTGTGATCTGGGCCAATGCCAACTAAAAAGACTTGGTGCCAGCAGGCTGCAATAGCCTCATCATTCCCACTCCAAATGGGTGCTTTGGCCACGACTCTTGGGTCAGTGAAACTCAGTGGCTTTTTCCCCTGCAGGGAGCATGGCAGAGCATTAGCTGGCCTAGCATAAAGCTAGGGAATTTCTTGGGCAGATGCCCAGGATCCTGATCTTCCATTGCCCCCTCTCTTCAGAGGCCCAGGGCTCTGAGCCTTGCTCTCCAGACCTTTGTAGAAGTTCATGGTTCCTTCAAGACTTCTCCTGCCCTGGATTTCTAACCTCTGTCACTGCCTGCCTTTGATCCTATCCTGTGCCCCATGCTTGTAGATTTCCTTGCTCTTGAATTCTGGCAGCCAGGTCGTTCTGTCCGCCTGAGCCCTGGGCTCACCTTTGCCCTGTGCCTGCCCTGTGCCTGCTCTTTGACTCAGGGGCCTCTGGCCTACCAGAACCCACTGACCAGCAGCACAGTGTCTCCAGTCACTTACAGACTTCCCAGCTTCTTTCTGGTTTCACTCTCCAGAGGCCCGGTCAGGGGAATGTCAATATCCTCTTCCAGTTCACCGCGAGTCGCCAAGCCTTTCGGCAGGGCCCTAAGCACTGACTGATAGGAGCTGTTAAAAAGCTACAAAAAGGATCACAGAATGAAATATCCAGAAAATGGAAATTAACGATTGACTAATCAATCACTTTGCTGACTCAAAAGTGCCAGGTGAGATTTCAACATGTTATTTGAAAAACAAACACTGGGAATAGTATGATAGCTAGCAAGATTTTCTTTTCTTTTTTTTTAACATAAAGTGTTTTAATGAAGAGCCTTTGCTTTTATAAAGACATTTTCAAGTTTTAAAAATCATGGTAAAATATACATAACGAAATGTATGATATTAACCATTTAAAAATGTATTGTTCAATGGTGTTAGATAGATTCATATTGCTGTGCACCATATAATCAGTACCATTCACCCATAGAACGCTCTTCATCTTGCAAAACTGAAATTCTGTCCCCATAAAATGACAACTCTCATTTCCGCCACCCCCCAGCTCCTGGCACAAACCATTCTGCTTTCTGCCTCTGTGGTTTGACTACTCTAGACACATTACAGAGGTAGAATCATACTTTGTCTCCTTGTGATTGGTTTATTTTACTTAGTATGATGTACTCAATGTTCATCCATCAGTAGCATGTGTCAGAATTTCCTTCCTTTTTAAGACAATGATATTCCATTCTATTTGTATACCACATTTTGCTTATCCACTCACCTGTCAATGAACATCTGGGTTGCTTCCATTTTTTGGCTATTGTGAATAATGCTGCTATGAACGTGGGTGTGCAGATATCTCTCTGTGATCCTGCCTTCCTTTCTTTGGGGTATATGCTCAAACAGGGTTTGCTAGATCATGTAGTAAGTCTATAATTTTTGAGGAACCAAACATTGCATTCCACAGCGGCTGCACTTTCACTTTCCCACCAGCTGTGCAGAAGGCTACCAATTTGTCCAGTTTACCAACTCTTATTTTTTGTTTTTAATATTATATTAGACACCTTAATGGGTATGAAGTGGTCTCGTGGTCTTAGTTTGTGGGAAAATATATCAGGTTAAGCATTACACTTTCCTGGGAATAAGATTTAATATATTTCCTTCTTTGCTAGATTCTTCTGACTCCGATTAAAAACTACCCCTTAGATTGGGTGACTCTTCCTCTGATGAAAGTTGGAATCCTAGGAAACTCCTTACTTCTTTGTTTTTCTATCTTCACTTTGGTGACTGGAGAAAATCTCAGACCCACAAACTAGATCATCAGTCCTAGTCAACTGCTTCATTTTCTCTAAATGGATTCCCTCATGAAATGGAAGCTTTTGCACCAAAATAGTTACCGGATGGTGCTGGATGTAAACTTGTTTTCTATTTCCATAAAGTGGCAAGACGGGTTTCCCTCAGTACTACCTGCGTCCCTGGTGGCTTTTAGCCTTAAAGTAGCTTTAAGTGGGTGAGACGCAGGATTAGAATTCTAAAGTACATTGACTTCTGCTGTTCCTTTTGTTGGATACTGAATCTCCTAGTAAATATACATGTTGCTATAAAGGTGTGGTCCAAGCAACAGCAAAAATATATTTGGAAGAAATATTTAAATACTGTTCTGGGCCCACTCCAAAGTTACAAGCTTACTGCTTGCAGGCATAGTACTCTTTTTTTCATGACCTAAAGATTCTTTTTTTTTTTCTCCTTTTTCTTCCTCCTCCATTCTTTCTATGTTATGAATCATATTCTGTACTTTTTGTCTATCCCTTGGGTGACATCTGTTTGGCATTAGGAATACTTCCATCTATAGGAGTCCCTCCAAAATGCACTGTAGAGGTTTGTTTGTGGGCGGTAACTTCTCTCAGCTTTTGCTTATCTGAAAATTGTTTAATCTCTCCTTCAAATTTAAGTGATAACCTTGTGGGGTAGAGTATTCTTGGCTCGAGGCCCTTCTGCTTCATTGCATTAAATATGTCATGCCACTCCCTTCTGGCCTGTAAGGTTTCTGTTGAGAAATCTGATGATAGCCTGATGGGTTTTCCTTTGTATGTGATCTTTTTTCTCTCTCTAGCTGCTTTTAAAAGTCTGTCTTTATCCTTGATTTTTGCCATTTTAATTATTATTTGTCTTGATGTTGTCTTCCTTGGGTCCCTTGTTTTGGGAAATCTGTGCATCTCCATGGCCTGAGAGACTATCTTTTTCCCCAGATTGGGGAAGTTTTCAGCAATTACCTCCTCAATGACACTTTCTATCCCTTTTTCTCTCTCTCTCTTCTTCTTCCTGTATCCCTATTATGCAAATATTGTTCCATTTGGGTTGGTCACCCAGTTCTCTCAATATTCTTTCACACTTAGAGATTCTTTTTTCTCTCTGTGCCTCAGCTTCTTCCTCTTCTCTAATTTCTATTCCATTTACTGTCTCTTCTACTCCATCTAATCTGCTTTTAAATCGCTCCATTGTATGTTTGATTTCAGATATGGAATTTCTTAATGATTGAATCTCCATCTTATGTTCGTTCCTGAGTTCTTGAATATTTTTCTGTACCTCCATAAGCATAAGCATGTTTATGGTTTTTATTTTGATCTCTCTTTCAGGAAGATTGGTGAGTTCAGTTTCATTTGGTCCTTTTTCTGGGGTTTGTGAGATTTTGGTCTGAACCAGATTCTTCTGATGGTTCAAAATTCTATATGGTACCCTGTAGTGCCCAGAAGCTCCAGTCTCTGGAGCTGCTCAGCCCCTAGAGTGTGGTTGGGGGTCGTAGGGGAGCAGAGCTGGTGCCTGGGGGGAGGAAAGATCTGTTTCCTGATTCCTGTCTGCCCGCCTGTCTCCCATATCAGAGCCAGTGGGCCGAGCACACAGGTGTAAGCCTCTGTGTTCTGCGTCTCTAGCTATTGTAGGTGGGGCCTCCCTGTGACTGGCCTGACGACAGCATAGTGACTGCCGGTTTGCGAGCCAGTGCTGTCAGGCCAAGAGGAATTCACAGCACGCTGTGAATCACAGTGGGGGTCCTCAGAGCTGAGTAGGCAGCCAGGGGGATGGAGTGCCTGAAGTTCCTCAAAGTTCCCAATCTGCTGCGCAGAGTGCACCCAGACAACCTTGTCCCCCTATCCCTTCTCCCACGCAGCAAGCTCCGTGCAAACCCTGCCCCTTCAGCAGCCCTCTTGCTCCTAGGAAGCCTGTCAGACTGCCTGCCTTTACCTTGTCCCAGAGCAGCCGGGTGTGGATCCTGTCCTCTACCAACGGCCAGAATCTGGCTCTCAAGCACTCTGCCTGTCCCAGCTCCCCATCCTCCAGAGCACCACACAATGTAGGTTTCTGCTCGCAAAGCAGATCTCCACGGCTAGGTGTTCAGCAGTTCCAGGCTTCCACCCCCTCCCGCTCCATTTCTCTTCCCCCTGCAGGTGAGCTGGGGTGGGGGAAGGGCCTGTGTCCCGCCGGATCAAGGCCCCGGTATGTTACCCTGTTTCGTGAGGTCTGTATGCAGTCTGGTGCAGCCTTCTTTCCTGTTGCTGTTTTAGGGTTAGTTGTATTAACTACATTTTCACAGTGTGGTTTTGGGAAGAGTTCTCTGTTTCACCTCTCACACCGCCATCTTGAATCTCTGCTAGCCAGATTTTCTTTAAGGAATATTTCCATCATCATATCCTCTCCTCACACTCTAATTCCCTCAAGAATTTTTTTTTAAACAAATGTATGCCAAGAAATCTTTTGAGAGCATAAAATTACCTCTTCTTTCAAATGTGAAGATGGCTGTAGAGCATAAAAATGCTTCCATACTTTAAGAGCATAACAGACATTCTGAGTTCCAGGAATGGCTAAGTTCCCAGTGGTTGCTAATTTATGCAATGTGAAAGATGACAGTCTTCAGGAAAGCACTGTAGTGCCCGGCAGGTTATTGTAGTGGACAATGTGTGTTTAAAAATTCTTTCAAAGTAGTGACATTGCAGGCTACCTTTGTATTTTGTAAATTTGACCATCCTATTCTAAGTCTGTGATACTAACCAGGACTGACCCTCTCAAGAGCTCCTTTTTGGGATTCCTTTGCTAGAAAGTGACGTTTGGCTTGCTGTCCAGGAAAACCATGGATCTGTCATGTTGCCCTGCACACCCACAGGTTGGAGCTGTCATTGTGGTTGTTCACCTTTTGATAATGGATAGTAGTATGCGATTAACTTGCTAGCCTCCTGTAGTCAGTGGAAGGCCAGTGTATCCAGAGTTGCACGTGCCCTGGGATGGACAGGAGAATGTAACCTGTGGTTGGCTGGTTTTCTAGGTTGAGGGGAAGGCTGGGGTGCCTCAGGTGTGGCTTGCCTGACTCCCAGTCTCCGCGCATTCCTCTTCCCATTGCTGGAGTTGAATTAAGCAAGGAAGCCATTAGACTGAGGTGGCTCTAATGTCATGTGGTGGCCTCTGTTTGCAAACCATAACCTAAGACTGTGAATGCCTTCAGGCTGTGAACTGCAGGCTAAGGACAACCATTCATAAACAGCTACATAGGATTTAAGCTATAATTTCCTTGCTTTGTTTCCACCTTTTCTCTATAAAAGTTTCCCCCTAAGCTTCTGTCAGTGGAGGATCTTGTTTACTGATGCCTGAGTTGAATGATACATATACAGATAAACTCTTAAATGTTTAATATGCCTTAATTTATCCTTTAACACTGGAATCAGCGCTTTGAGGCAGATTGAGGTTAAAGCCCATAGTGCCGATGTGCCTGCCTCTAACTTGCTCATTGTTGATAATCTCTTCCATTGAATGGAGCAACTTCTACTGGTCTAGGCCACTGATGTCTCATCATCCCCTCCGGATTCTGTTCTGTTCACCCAAAAATGTGGTGCCTACCATGGGCCACCAGACACAGACCCACTGGGTGGGCCTAAATGAAGTTGTCCCATCCAGGCTATGCCATCCCACTCGATTTAGCCAGCACATGAGATATCTTCGGAGGTTTGTCCCATTTGCTCCTCCAGCCTGTAGAACTATCCCCATCTTTGTGGGCAGTGTATCCGGTACCCCAGTGATGAGCTCTCCCATGCCCAAGACTCCTCCTCCTGGGTGAATCTCTAGGTCGTGAAACCACAGGAGAGTTTGTGATGCATGAGTGAGTCACACAAGTAAAACACATATGTTTGAGGAAAAAGAAACAGCAAAGTTGTCGAACTGTCAGGATAACCAAAGTGTAGGTTGGTAGTCCCCATCCGAATAGGAGCGCTTCAGCTTCTCCCCAGTCTGTACCTTAGTGGTTTCTGGCATTTCCCCCAACGGGGCCTCAAGAGTCCACACAGACAAGTCTTCCAGCTGCAGGAACCATGTGGCATTCACTCCATTCTTCCTGTCCTGCTCTGGGCCCACCTGTCCACACCTGCCACTTAGAACTTTGCCTGAAGACATTCTGTGTGCCAGGCTGCAGCACTGCCTGTCATGACAATGCCGGTATCTGGCTCACTGGTGCTGTCTCAGTGTCCTGTTAAACTTCCAGTCCTTGGGGGCAGAGCCAAATATAGGGAGAAGTGTTCCGCAGCTCTGTGCCAGGCCGTGTCACCTGGGAAAGCCCCTGAGATAACAAAGCAAGGTGCTTGTGACCAGAGCTTGCCCGTGTAGCCCACGTGTCACACAGAACCCTCCCAGCGAGCGGCGCTCATGCAGAGCCTTGCACGGCCATGTGGGGAATGGGGGTCCTCACCTCTGCCTGTGACTGCATCTCTGCCGGAGATGGCAGAGCCTCCACTGGCTGGCCTGCCTCGATTAAAACAATTCCTTTAGATTTCATCTCTTGCTGAAAAAATCTTTCTAAAATGCCTGAGTTTACTTTCCTATCTTAGTAAATGCAATGCAGTGATTCTAAGTTCAAGTAATCTTTTTTCTCCCTTCATGTGGTATTTTAGCACTTGAAAAGCAATTCTTATTAATATGAAATGTATAAAAGCAAGTGTGGAAAGTCAGGAATTTAGGGCTCAATATGAACTGAGACCAGAACATTTCCCAATTAAAAAAAACAAATCAACCCTAAATACCTAGCTTTTTTTTTTTGCCTTTTCTTTTGCAAATTTAGAAAAACATATCCACTTAATTTTGATTTCCAGGGACACAAGATTTCACTCTGTGATTGCAGTTGGTATTGCCAATCCTGAGACAATTTTTTAGCCTTAGTGGAAAGGGTGCATAATAATGTTTCCACCGAAATCAACGTGTGCTGTAAAGTCGTGGAGGTAAGTTGACCCACCAGGCTGTACCACAGGCAAAAAACTAATTCAGTAAAGACAGTAACAACGTGCTGTAGATGTAAGGCTTCCTCAGACTATTATGTGACTTCCCATCTCTGGTTACTGGCTGGAGGAAGGACATCTGTTGACTCTCTGGAGCCGGTTCTGTGCTGCTCTGAAGGGTGGTGGTAGCACGTCTACAGATTTGGGGCCTGAGATCCTCTGCTGTTTGCCTGCGCTGTAGAGACTGTTGTCTAGGCTTTCTGTCTTGCTAGGCTGCCCCTTTCCTTGTACTTTGGTTAGAGACAGCAGGTTTTCTTGGGACTTTGGTTTGTCTGTACTTATTGGAATTTCTGGGCTGCTGTGTTTTCTGGCACCCAGGGATATAGAAGCAGAAAGACGAGTCAGGAAACTCACCCCCATGTCATTCCTTGGGTCCCAAAGTCCCTAGCAGTCTTTTCTCCGCCTTTCAGAGAAGGCAGAGAGAAAAGCTTCTCATGTTTGTTTTATGTATGACACGTAGGGCTTTAAGCTGTACTTAATGGGAAAAGTATTTCTAGTCCGTCTTTCCAGAATCTAATTTCATTTGCATAGGGTTTCTAGGCAGAATGATTTCCTTGCTACCTAGGTAATTTACATGTTTTGTTTTTGTCTTTGCTGCCTTCAAGAGCAGTCTCGAGAATGTCTGCTCGTGTTATCAACAGGGCGCTCTGAGAACAGGGCCTTGGAGTGCCCCACCGGGCTTGCTTCTAGTTTGATTTAAGGTGTGTCATTTAAACTTCTGTTGGTTTTAAGCAAAGCTCACTTCAGCTATGCTAACAAAGGAGTAGAGCTGCGAGTCCCAAGGCTCCAGAGATGGTCACCAGCTGGTGTTGGGTCACCCTCCTCTAACATTTGGAGCAAGGTGGTTTCGAGTTTTCATCCTACTTACACTGTTGTCGAGGTCCTCGCTGTCCAGCGTGTCAGCAGGCTCATTTAATACGCCATCCAAACAGCTCCCTTGAGAGACCAAGTCCATGACTTGCAGTTTTGGAAGGCACAGCAAGAGGAAAGGCATTTGGAAAAGGAGCCAAAACAAAAAAAATAAAAAAGGAAATAGATATATGGTATTTAACCTTGTCCTTTTAAATAAAAATGCATCACCTGTAAGACTTTAAATTTATCAAGTTACCTAAAATCTAACTTGTGGATATTAATAAAATAGGACTAAAAGTGTCAGTTTCAGTGGCTGACTTAAGAAAGGGAGTGTCTATTTTGGTGGGTGTTGAAGGTTTATCTGACAGAGTAGCATTTGGGTGAGTCCTGAATGAAGCAAGGGAGTGAGCAGGCAGATGGCTGGGGTCGAGCATTCTGGAAGGGGGTAGGAGGTGTAAAGGCCCTGAGGCGAGAGTGGGTGGGAGTGTGCCCAATATATTTGACAAACTACAAGAGGCACGGTATGCCTGGAGAAGAGGGGCATGAGGGAGGTGGTTAGGAGGGGAGACGGGAGCAGGGCCAGCTCACAGAGGACCTCGGAGGCTGTGGGAAGGACTTTAGATTTTATTTTGAGACAGATTTATCTCTGACAGTGATTTTTTCTTGGAAATCTTGAGAATTATTCCAATCTCCTTCCAGTTTGGTAAAAAATTGCCAATTTCCAAAATTATATACGGTTCATAATTGCTAATTAAAGCACAAGGGATGAATCCCCAAGCCAGTGCTAAAAAATGTCTGCAGCTTGGTGACTCTGGGCCAGGGAAGGGGCTCAAAGCCTCCAGTGTCGACAGGGCGCAAATTGAATCGAGGAATTGATGATTATAAGTTGGGCCCATCTCCCTGCCCCTGGGAGGGTGTGGATCCTGAGGTGAGGGCTGGGAGGAAGGAGTCTCACACGATAATTGGGCCCCTGGGGAAATTATGGTGGCCTGTTGTCTCAGCTTCAGGATGACAGCAGCCCCTTGAAGCTCGGCCATCCAGAAAGCCTTGAAAATCCACCAGGCTGGTGCAGGGCTGCCTATTCTGTCTGATTTTGTGTCCCTCTCCCACCTTTGTGGGGGCAGAAGGGACATTTTCTGTGTTCTCCATACACATGAATTTCACGCTTCTTCCCAATTTTGGTTCAGCAATAAAAACGGACTCCTTTGGACTCCTGGAGGGATGGCGAGCTCCACTCCACAGGACCCGCCTGTACCAGCACTGGCAACCCCCCAGCAATTCCTTTCTGTTAGTTCCCACACGAGCACACCATCCCCACTGGGCTGCTCACACCTGGCAGATACAAGGGGTCACCTGCAGCTCAAGTCCAAAACCCGGTGTGTCCCCAAACTGTCTGCCATGGGAACAGCTGAGAAGTTTTGCAAGTCATTCAGGAAAACCCAGCAGGAATCCATGGGAATTCAAGGAAGCCCCTTTTGATTGTCAGTGGGGAGGAGACATGTAGGACCTGGTGGAACAGGGATCTGGAGAGATGGGGTGGCAGCATCTCCAGTGTGAGATTCTTGGAGTCACGAGTGCCTGTCCTAGCCTGAGAGTGAGGGTGGCTCTGGGCTTCATGGCCTCATTGAATAAAACATAACCTATTTCAGGGTGAAGAAAAGTGTTTATCAAGAGAAGGTGACTTGGCCATCCTAAATACTGAACATCAGCGTTTGGAAGTGTTGGACTCAATGTAATAATTAACCTTATTATCCTCAGTGGGCACTGTCTACATGTCAAAACAATCACAGTAAATGTGGCAGAGCCCAGCCATAACTGGGCCTGAATGAAAAGGAAAAGCTTTATTCCTAATTAACTGTCCCTTTGGAGATCTCTGCCAAATTCTGCCTTTGCTCTAGTGAGATCGTCCTCTTCCCCTGAAGCAGTTCTGTGGGGGGGTTGTTGGGGAAGGGTCAGGCTGGTCGAGTGGTGGTCCTGTCATCTAGGACCTGGGCCATGCCCGGTGTGTCACTCAGCCCCTTTGCACTCTAGTCTCCTCATCTGTGTCATGGCGATAGTAAGATCCTCTTCCAGGGGCTCAGGGGAGCAGTGCTAATGTAGGTGAGTGCCTGGCATACAGGATTCCCTTCAGGAGCATCTTCTCCAGGTCTGATAAGAACAAATCTTAATTTTCCCCACCCAATTGGTGCCTCTCCTCGAACAGTTTTTCTCTGCAGAAACTCAGTTCCCGAATTTGGAAGAGATGTTGAGCGGTGTTATTCACCCTACAGGGCAGCCCCCAGGCTACAGGAGAGGAAAGGCAGGGGAGAAGCAGCGCTGACTAGTGATTAGCTGGGGGTCAGGTCCAGGCAATGAGCGATGCAGCAGCTCGGCCGAACACCGAACACTGGGCAGGAACTCAGGCCTGTTTCACCTCGCCTGCCCTTCAGGTAGTGAATTTCTTGTTATCCTCGCTAGGTGGGCCAAGGCATGGGCTGGTCTGGCAGTGGCTGTGGGCACAAATCTATACGCTATTCTAAAGTCTTCCTACTCAAAGTGCGGTCAGCCGTATCAGCTGGGATCTTGTGAGAAACGCAGACTCTCAGACTTGCTGAATCAGAAGCGAAACCAAACAATCTGCCTCGGTGCTGCTAAGTGCACTGAACCTTGAGCAGCACCGCCCCAGCACCCGCCTCCGCCCCATCCCCACCCCGGAAGTGGGATAGGATGAAGAAACTTCTATTGATCGGCAGCCTTCTGGCGATGGTGGACGGGTACCTGCTGTAGAGTGTGAAAGCCTTTGGTAAGCCCCTAGTGTATCTGAGACCCAGTCTTCTTGCCACCACCGACCACGGGGGGCATGCCCTGGTTTGCTTTCTGATAGGATGGGCCTGGTGGCTTGAGGGCGTTTCATTCTGTGGGATGATGTGTGCAAGGAGGAATTCAACTAACCCCTCCTCAGTAAAAGTTTAATAAGCCTTAAGGGTACCATTACAGAGGCTCCAAGTGATTCCTTACCAAGGGGCCATTGGATGAGTTTATCTGGAGGGGCCCATGCATTCACCTGAAGCCCTGCCTCCCAGACCTCAAGAAACCCCACAGCTAACTAGACCCTCTTGAAGGGTGGCAGTACTTGTACCAGAGCTTTTGAATACAGAGATGGGCTTCTGGTCCTGTCCCAGGTCATCCTGTATCGCTCCAGAGACTCTCTCTCCGTTGCTTGTTCTATCCCCCTTCTTCAGGAAAGGACACAGAAGCACACCCAGGTCCAGAGACTGTGTGCCCAGCATGGCCCTAGGTCCACTTTAGGACCTGGTGCAAGCTGCATGGGCAAGGGACTGCCCCCCACCCTCAGGCACCATCCCTGGCCCAGGGCACTGCAGGGAGCAGGGATCTTTCTACATATTAAGTGGGATTCTCACCATTTTCTTCCTTTTGTGGCACTTTGCTGGTGACGTATACTGAAAAAAATAAGAATAATTATTACTATGATGTGGTATGGTGAACTAGTCTGGTAGTCTGGTCCTGTTCCTGAAGAAATCAATTTAAAAATTACCTCTTAAACAGCTGAGGAGACTTGGATAGAGATCATGAGTTTTGAGGGAAGAGGCTTTCATGATCTTCAGCAGTTTGAAGCCTGTAGCTTATGCTCAACAAATACTGGTTCCTCTCCCTTTATTTATATTTTATCTTGCCCACTAGAGGTTAAGTTCTGAGAGGATGTGATGCGTTTGTCCATCTTTACATCCTGTCCAGTATACAGACGGTGCACAATAAGTATCAGTGTGTGTCGAGTAAATGTGATGGAATGAATTGAGTATGGGTAACCCATTATCTTCCCTCTTGACTCCAGTGGCAATTATTGTTTTCCTGCCCTTTCAAAATTTAATTTTAATTCAAATTTAAAAGAATTCTATGTTTTGGCTCTGTTTCTCCCCAAGCGTTGAGCCCGCACCAAGTCGTAGAAATAATGCCTCGGCCACAGGCTTTAATTAAGGTTGTCCTAGTCTATCTAGCATGGCCCAAAGAGGCTGGGGGCAGGCTTTCCTTACTGGGGGCGGGCTGATTCTGTGCTTCTTGCCTTCTTGTGCGTGGATTTTTAACTTCTGCAAGTCATTTAAAATCATAAAATCATAAAATTAAAATACCTTCCGAACTTGACTTTGAGGAGGTTGGTATCACTGTTGAGCCTTCTTGTTCCATTTTTAATGGTAATTTTATAGATGCTGTTAAAAGACAAAAGAGGATGGATGCTAGTGATTTTAACCTCACACTTACTAGTAGGTTCATGCCAGATGTGTGGGGGTTTGAGGCTCTCCCCGGCATGCCGGGCTGGCCATCAGAGGGGCACCTCAGTTGGAGGGCTCTGCCGGCGTGTACTGGGTGCTCCCTCCACCTCCCCTCCTCCTCTTCAGCTTTGCTAACTTCCTCTAGCACTGCCTAAACCAGTGGCTGGAAACACAGCCTTCCCTGTGGCCTTCTCCTCTGCTCACCATGGGGCCAGTTAGGGTCCCCAGGACAGATAGGATGGCTGCAGTTGGGGCAAGATTTTGGAGATATTCGTCTTCCTTTAGGAACCAGAGAACCAAGTGGCGCCGAGGCCATGTAGAAGCGTTCTGGGGTATGCCTGTCACCGTGGGAAGTGGGCATCTCTGGTGTCCTGCTGCTTTCTGAGAGGGGCATATGGGGGCTGGCTAGTACAGGTCCACAAGGATATGCAATGGGAGGTTGCTCTTATTTTTTGAAAACTTTCTTAAGTTCTTGGTTACCCTTATTTTATGTCTTCTGGAATGTGGGGTTCCCTCTTCCTTTTTGCCCCCCCCTCCCCAACCCCCCTCTCCTTCTTCCTGCTCCTAAAAACAGGTATGCACACGTGTGCATGTGTACACACACAATACCCCATTCTCGATAACAGAGAGGAACAGGCCCACGATGAAAACAGAGACAAACTGCTCCATATGCTTATGCACGTCAGGCTTGGAGGCTGGGTTTCTGTGTCCACTAGATCCTCAGCTGAGGCTGAGCCCTCCACAGACAAGGAACTCTGCAACTTGTAAGAAAAGTCATTCCACTGTGGCATGGCTCAGACTCTTGGGAATAATTTCCTTTTCTTAACATATGTTTCTCTGAAGGTGGTCCTATCCTAGCCCTTCAGTAGAGATGGAGAGTCAGATCTCGGGTTTGTGTGACTGACGGACACATCAGCAGATATTTGCAGGCTGTTGTCCTGTCTCAGGGTCACATGTCTTCCAGACTTAATACCACCCTCTGCTTCAACAGTTCTTTGAATCACATAGTCTCCTGGCCTGCCTTACGTGACCTTCGCCTCTGAGCCCCAATCTACTTCTAGCCCTCAGTCAGTGTCATGCCCTCCAACCAAATAGGTGTCCTGGGACTGGCCCTCTCATGCAGGCTGGGGCAGGACTAATCCCTTTTATACAACCTTGTAATTATATTTAGTTATATTAACTTTCCTGGTGGTCACACCAGCCATATCATTGATTTATTGAGCTTGTGGTAGAGTAAGCATCTACAACAAACAGGGCTTCCTCCTTGTTCTCCATCCTGTTGTTTCTGTGGGCCTATGTGCAGGGGCTCATACAAATCACCATTACATTTTATCTAGCTAGTCCCGGCCCAGTGTTTCTGCTTGTCCAGGTCTTTTAGAATTGATTATATTATCCCCATCATCCAATAGCTTCAGGTCATGTACAAATATGAATATTCCTTGTACACCCGTATCCAGCTCTATGGTAAAATGTGCTAGACAGAGCCCCGCGCTGCTCACTGGAAACTAGGTTGGCTCTGAGCCTTCCTCTGGGTGGTCATTCAACAGTTAGCATTTCATCACCCTACATTAACATCCACCTGGTATTTCTCCATCTTGTCCACAGGAACATCAAGAAGGCTTTGAAAATGAAACATGTTGTGAAATTTGGGCCTACTGGCTTACCACAGTCCCCTGATATAATAGCTTTGCCACCAAATGACCTGAAAGCCTGGATTTCCTGGTTTGTTCTTGCTGATCCCGTGCTGGTTTCCTGTGGTCATGTTGATCTCAGTATTGACCCCCGATTGGCCACAGGCTCCTTTCCCCGGTATTCTATGATTCCTCAAAAACCTTAAACATGATTAAGCTATGTTCTCACTCTGTAGATACTTGGGGTATATTTTGTATCAATCAGAACACAGCATTTACCATTCTCTCTGATCTTTTCACCAATTTTTTTTTCTGCTATTTCTTGCCTAATTTTTTTGCACCCTTAGAATATCATTTTCCTTCACAGTGAAGTCAAAATTAAACAGACATTGGAGAACGTGACCTTCTCTGGATCACCCCCCAACACCGAGCTAAACCGTGGCCCTGCCTGCCCTGACCGTCCTTTGGCCCCCGTCATTTTCTAAAAGGGCTCCTTCTTTAGTTACTACCTGCAGTGTGATGGCGATGATTAGTATCGTTTGGTAAGAATAAGTTTATCCTGGGCTTCAGCTCTCCCAACATTATTCATAAAGTCTGAGCACTTTCCTACTTTTGCTATAGGTGACATTCTCATCTTTTTAACCCCGGCTTGTGACCCTTCAAAATCCGAGTCCACTGCGAGGCACAGCGCAACCAGCAGCCTGCGGGTTTGGGAGCTTTCCAACCATCTTCTTAACCCTCTTCTCCGCATGGCCAGGCGGCTTGAAGTGAACTACTCTGCTGATAGCACCCCCCTCTCTTTATTCTCACCCACATCTCTGTGCACACAGCGTCTCTGTGTACATGCTCACACAGCTCCCTTCCTACCAAGACTGCCTCTTGGGAGTAGGATGCACCCTCTGCGCCCCATATCTGATCTTGAACCAGAGGAGGATTCCACAGCAGTGTCACAAACATTGATCATATATTTATAGGAGCTTGTTATGTGACAGGCACTAAGTCTTGAGGATATCTGCAAGTGTGGATATAATGCTCTGCATTAGGGCTTCTGGTGTATTTTGTTTATGACCCTGCTCTGTGCCTGGACAGGTAGACGGCTGGGGCATAAATAGTTTTTCGGGTCCTCCTTCGAACACTTCCTCCCATGGTCGGGGAGGGAGTGCTGGTGAGGAATGCTGGTGCCTTTAGCATTCCTTCCATGTCAGACCTGCCACTCTCTGTAGTAATAGGTTTCAAGGATTTATCTGGGTGTTCTCCTCCATATTCTGTTCAAAGTCTTAGTTGTTGAGAAGGGACTTGCTGTGTAAAAGCATAATAAAAGAATGCTTTAAAAATAGGAACCTCTCACCCATGAAATCCATTCTATTCTTGAGGTACTCTGGGGTGCCAGTGTTCCCGTGCCTGAGAGTTCTCTGGGGAGCTTGGTAAGAATCCTGGCAGGGACCCTGCGAAGGAAGGCCGGGACTCTGCATCCTGACAGGCACCGGGTGGTGGGCCACACAGCCCAGGCCTTGCGGGGCAGCGGAGCCCATCCCTGCTGCCCCCTTGCTCCCGCTAGCCCCCGGCCCCACACTGCCAGCGCGTGGATGCCTTTGCCTCGATTGTCTGTGCTCTCCAGCAAGTGGACAGGTGGCTTCTGCCCTGGACTGAAAGCAGGTTCTTTTTTGCATCTGCCACACATAGGAGTCATTAGTGCTCTGCAGAGAGACTGGCTTTCCTTCGTGGCCCGATCATTTTCCCTGTGTTTCTTTCCTTTACCTCCTCTTAAAGTGGTTTTCAGCTCTTCCAGCTTCCTGGAGCTGCATACTTCCTGGTTTCCTCCTGCACCCTCCTGTCACTTCCTCTTACAGCTCCCACAGAAGTCTCTTTCATATATTTGCTCCATTGCACTGGCCAGACATAATCATGTACCTATTACTGGCAAATTTTGCCCAGTTACTACCAACACTCACTCTCCAGAAAGAAGGGAAAAAGCAAAAAAAAAAAAAAAAAGCAATTATTTTAAGGAATTGCTTGCTTTTCCTTCAATTTCAATCTCTGCTGCAACGACCATCCCCTCATGTACCTGTAGGAAGCTGTAGTATGTCAGCAACTCTGGCTTAGCGGCTCCAACACAGTCTGTACGTTTGGTCCAGGCTCCCCACATTATAGAATTTAATCAGCAGGCATTCACTGTGGGTGGCTAAGCTTTTACTAAACCCTAAATATATGCTGGCTTGAAGGAACTCAGTATTGGAAAGACACTTAGCTGTAAAACAAGCCCTTACAGACCAAATATGCTGAGTGCTTACAACCTAAATTAGATACAGACAAGATTAACTCTATAAATTAAGCTTAGGGGTCAAGAGGATCATGAATGAACAGGTCAAATGAAAGATGATTTCAGGAGGCCTTTCTCTGGAGGGGGGCCCACAGTGGTGCGCACAGGCTCTGGTGCCCCACTCGCCATACTCCAACCTTCTCCTGCCTCCTTTCTCCTCGCCTACATCCTTCCAAGCTTAGTATTCGCGCTTTACAGGCAGTTACCCAGTAAACGACTTTTAGAACCCTGCTTATGAATATTTAGATAAATGCTCAGATTTCTCCCAGCTCTCATGCTTGGTTCTAGTTGAAATGGTTCAGTTCTCAGGGCTCCATGGGAGCCTTCATGCTGACAAAAGTCCCACATGAACCAGTTTAGCCTGTGAAATACTCTGCATCCCGTGCTGCCTGCACCATGAGCTCCTGGCTTGAGCAGGCCTGTCCTGAGCCTCCCCCTCACGGAGTTCTGGCTCCCCTCACGGAGTTCTGGCTCCTAATTTCATTCAACCACCCTGGAGCTACTAAACAAAGCAGGCACGGATGGGGGCAGGGAAGTGAGGTGATGGCGAATCTAATTTGCTGCTGCCATGACTACAGCTGTGCAGTGAACCTGTGAATCCATGATGGGTCAGTCTCACTAACGCTGGATTTCAATTATTAATAATGGCAAGAAATGCTGTTCAGTTTTCCATCCCCAGGATCCCAGAGTGAGGGCGCCTTTGGGCTTAATTGGGTAGGGGATTGAGATCCTCAGTGCAATCTTGCTGAGTTGTGACCACAGAAGTTCATGTTAGGGAGGGTCTGGGCTGGTTCTGAATCAGGGCTGCATTTGACTGCAGGCGGAGACAGGGTCTGGGGTGGGCCCGAGCCCCAGGCCACTGTCCACGTGATTACCTGGATGTGGCCGACCATCTTGGGGAACTCCCTGTACTCTGGGAAGGAACGGCCTGCGCCTCTGGGGGAAGTAGGGCTGTGTTCGTGTAGAAGAGCAGGAAGACCAGTGAAGAAACGGAAAGACTGAGGAAGGCATTTGTTTCAGTGCTTTGCCGATGCTCTTTCCCTGAGGGGCTCTGGGATGAAGGGGGGGCTAGCAGGGCTAGAAGAGGGGTTTAACTTCTTGTCCAAAACACGCCTTTAGAGGGCAGAGGAGGCAGCACACATCATTAGCATGAGTGGCAGGACTGGAGCCGGGGTATTTCACACACACGTGTTGGCCAGGAGGGGCAGGTCCCTTACCTGACGCGCTCTCATAGGTCCACTCCGTCTGCGTGCTCTGGTGTTGCCAAGGCAGAGACTCTCTGCTGCATTTCATGTACGACGAGGGAGCCGCCACGTCAGAGAGAGGAGCCTCCCTGGCAGAGGCAGCGAAGGGAGGAGCGGCGCCGCTGGGCAAGGCGGTCCCCCGAGCGGTGCCAGAAGCCGGGTTCCTGGCACGGGGGAGCAAGGGGTGGGTCAGCCTCCAAACAGAGGCCAGGTTGGGCTCCCAGTGCCATGGCCGGCTGGGAAGCTGGGGTGCTGGTGGCTGCTCTCCCACTCCTGCAGACTTCCACCTGCCCCAGATGGACTGCATCACAAGGCTGGGAGGGACCAGCGTGTGGATCACCGAAAACAGGCCTTGTGCCATTCTGGGCAGCAGGGCCCCATGTTGCCAACTGCTCCTTCACTTAGAGTGAAAGTATCTGTGGATGCTTTCAAAGGCCAAGTGGGCCAGGCTTCCATAACTGACAGGTTAATGTTCCAGAACATTCTCCATCCTCCCTGGACCATGACCCTGCTCATGCCAGTGGCCCTGCCTGCTTCACAGCTGCCTCAGGTGAGTGGAACAAACAGCAAAGTAGCTTAAAGTCAGGCGGTGAGGTCTATCCTCCCTTGTCTGCCCACCACAAACCCCCCACTGTGGAGAAGGTTTCTGCGGGGCCTGATGACAGGCAGTTGGGTAGGAAGTGCAGCTCCTGCTCTCTGGCAGCTCGGGATCAAAGGGGTGACCCGAACACACCCACCCTCACCGGCCCTTCCTCAGGAGTCTCTCTGGCTTTTACTTGCGGGTAAGAAACTGTAAGTCTTTGGGGCATCTTGGCCCTGGAGTCATGGCACATAAACTGACAGGTGTAAGGGAACATGCCCAATATATAAATGGGCTGTGACCATGGTCGGTAGAGAAACACAGACTTTGGAGTCAGCTGATCCGAGCTTAAATCTTGGCTCTTGCATTATACTGGAGTAATGCTGGGTAGGTAATGTAACTTCTCTGTGCTCAGTTTCTGTACCTTTTTGATGATAATACCTGCCCCAAAGGTCCCCACAGTGAGGACAAAATGAGAGTGGGTGAGGGCAAGGGGGCTACTATTGTCCTTATAGGGGAAGTAAGGTGCTCAGCAGTCTGTGAGCAGGCCCATGCACTGTCTGGGTCTGGGTTCCCCTTTGCAGGCACAGGAAGGGGCTGAGGGGCTGCAGTCTGGGGCTGGGGGTGAAGAGGTTGAGGAGAAAGGAGGTCACTTGCTCTAGACGGGAGGTGCCCTAGGAAAGCTGTTCTGCCTTCAGCACCTGTGGGAGTTCAGGCGAATCTCGTGCTACTTCTGGTGGACTGCTGGGAAGGCCTAGGTCTGCAGGCTAAGGCGGAATAGCCGTATTCTCAAGAGGCACCTTTGTAAAGGGGCCTTGTATCAAGTGGCAAGATGCTTGCATCTTAGGTCAGGTGACCCAGGGATCAAGAACCAGTGGACACAGCTGAGCTCTTTGGGCCAGAGTCAGCTCTTACCCTGCTCCAGGCCTCAAGGCCAGATCAGGAGATTCCCCCAGGCTTTATCTTCCCAGTGGGAGACTGGCTGTCTTACTTCAGTCCCCAGGTGCCCACTGGGACCCAAAGAGATAATGAAGTCCCCATGAAAGGACTTTGAGAAGTCGACGCTGCCAAACAAGCACAGGGATCATACTGAAGGGAGTGGCGGGCCACTCTGGTCATTTCCACTTCGTATGCATTTACCCAGCGCTCTCGCTGCCTTGGCCTCCCAGGCTGGGACATTGCAAGGCCTCTGGGGCACCTGCCAGGGCTCTGCTGTGGCCTCAGCCCCTGGGAAACAGGACCTGGGCTCCTGCCTACCGGAGCCAGACACCCGCTCCCTGCCCCATCGGCAGTGGGGAGAATTACCAGGAGGAGCCATTGGTCCTGTTTCCCTGGGAACTTTGGCAATTCCAGGCCTCCTTCTGCAGCTGGTTCAGAGTGGAGAAGGGCCTGGTGTGTGCCTGGGGGACCTATGGGACATGTGCGTGAAAGTGAGAGAGGGACACTTCCTGTTTATGAGGGACCTATGAAATAAATGCTTGACCTGAATCTGCCCCTCTTTCCCGACACCGCAGCTTAACGGACATGACTGTGTCTGCTTTGGCTAAGGGGTCTGTGGAGGGTTCAGTCTCTTAGCAGTGTTGTGCCAGGAAAATCCAGCGCTTCTCTGAGCACCCCAAGGCCCAGACCTGGACTCTGGGAGCCAAGCCGAAGACCATACAGACGGACACAGGCAAGGCCCCAGCGCCTCTGTGTGCTTCTCGGGGCCCTAGGGACAGAAAATCACTCAGCTGAAGCGTGAATAAAGGATTGGATGGGTGCATGTGTTTGGAACAAAGCTGCCCAGGAATCATGATTTTTGCTCTTGGCGTGCTAGGTTTCCACATGGTGGGAGCAGCAGGGAACCCTTAGCACTGACCGAGCATGTCCTGTGCGCTAGCCACTGTTCTGACTGCTCCTCAAGGCCCGAATTCTTACTGTGTCATTCTGCTGGAAACTGAGGCCCAAGGAGATGGCTGCCCCGTGGCCCACAGCTGGCTGGGTGGAGGAGCTGAGATTCAAGCCCAGAGAGTCCCTGTTCTCAATCACAGCCTTTCTGGTGGTCACGTCACTGTCAGGTCCCTTCTCTGCCACACTGATAACGCTGTGTCAGTACCGAGGTGAAGGGGGCCTTTTGAAAAGCCACCCCCTCTTATGCATTGCTTCAGTGGGGATGATTCTGTCAGATCTGTGTTGCTGGGCTCTAGGAAATGTGAAGCAAGAAATGGAGAAGCCAGTGGAGAGCAGGAATGGGGCGCTGGCCTTGCCAGGCAGAGGGCTAGCCCGTGTTTCCTATGCAGCAGAGCTGGGATTTCATTCCTCCCCTCCTCATGCCCAAACGGGCCTCGTGCCTCCTTGTATCTGGCATCAGTCCGCTTCCCCCAGTCGTCCTTTGGGGAGAGAATGGAGGGGGGGAGACTCGAGGACAAGGACTGTGAACCAGAGGCCTTGTGTACCCCCACATTGGCTTCTAAGAGCGGAGTATACAGGAGGCATGTCTCGTGCATCCCACAGGTGTGTGCCGAGCCCTGTGGCAGTTTAATGAATACTCACTGATGAGTAATTTAGACCTTGGAAATTTGCCTGAGCGAAGAAGACCACAACTGCCTCTTGGGTATTCATGTGTCTCTTCACCACGAGCTCTGCCCACCAGCCCTCTGCTGTCTCTCTCCAGCTCAGACCTTCTCTGCAAACTCAGACGGCTCCTGCCCTTCCATCTCTCTACCTCGGGGTGCCCAGGTCCCTGATCATGGGACCCGCCCCTCACCCTGTGAGGGACTGAGTGGCAGAGTGGAGCAGAACGGTACTGGGAGGTCCTCTGTGAGTGGCATCCAGAGACGGCCCCGCTGAAGCCCCCCTCCAGCCCCTACGCCCACTGACTGCCTGTCTTCGGGACTGCAAGCGCTCCGGAAGCATCATCTCGAAGCGTGAATTTCCACCCGATTTATACAAAAAGAGAACTAGTACCTTGCAGCAAGATTAGGCAGAGTTCGTGATGAATCAGCCAGCTTGAATTCTATCGGAAAAAAAGAACAGAAAGCCAATATTGGAAAAAAGACAGCATCTTCTTTTCTATTAAAAAATGTTAAATATGGGATACTGGATTGGGGTGGAGAGGCCCTGATTTATAGAATGTTCCTATATTTCTTTTCCTTAGTGTTGTCTCTCTTAATGGTTTCCTTAGAAATTAGGAGGTCGAAATTTTATAAAATCAAAGAGAGCTCAAGAAGATAATTTTCATGAAGTCAAGGATTTTGGACATTCAGGTTTACTTTGTTAATCTTTTGACACAGAGGCTTCCCTGTGTCACAGGATGAAGGATGTACGTACGGGAGGGTGGCTAGGTTCAGAGAATATAAATATTTAAAAAATTATTTTTAATTTTAAAGAACCTGCTTGTGTCAATCACATGAGTTTTTGCCTTAGATGCTATGATATCAAGAATTTCATGTATGGTTGGGATAAAACATGCCATCAATTCCAGTAATAAAGAATGGCACAGTGGAAGTAGAGAAATGAGGACCAGGAAATTTGAATTAATTTGAAACTTAAATGTTCAGCATGCCCACTTATCCAGAGTTCACCCATGTGACAGTATTACTGAGGAATATTACTTGGCTATTAATATTACTTGGCTTGGTATCTACAAAAGTTAAGCAACACAAGCAAATAATGAAGCCATAGTGCTAAGTTACAAAAGTAAAATACAACCTTGTATATACAGTATATTTAAAACAGTAAAAGAAAACAAAACAACAAAACAAGGTCTACCACTACCAAATATGCAAAAAATAAGGGCAGGAGGGACAGAATAAAAAATCACTCTAGTGTGGATCTGATTTAATTAAATTTGGAATTGGTGGGTTAGGTAGTATTTTTCTACTTCATATTTTTAAAATTTTCCATTAAGAAGTAGATTTTGTTTCTTTTCATGTCACTCTTCTACACTTAAAATGGGCACATAATTTATTGAAAAGCAGAAACAAAAGACGAAAGGAGGAAGGAAAGAGAAAAGAAAGGGAAGTGAGTAAAGAGAAAGAAGAGAAGTTTGGGGAGCCTGTGCCTGCTGCTCTGCTCTCCGAGGCCTTGGAGCGCTCACGCACCTTCCTCTGTCTCCGGGTTCCTCATTTGTGAAGTGGGGGTGCATAGCGGCTGGGCACTAAAGGAGACAAAGATTGTAAAGTGCACAATAGAAACCCCATGCCGTCGGACTGTGCTCTGACCTCCCAGGCAGGACGCCAGAGGGTGATGCTGTTTGTGCGGGAGCAGGACACGGAGGTGGGGGCGGCTGGCCACCAATATCTCCTCCCACCACTTGTCAGCTCCAGGCACACTGGTTGGGAAGCTGTATCATGATCTGTGAACTTCCCTGCCTCACAAGTTGCCTGACTCTCCCATTCCTGCCTCACTAGTGTATCTCGAAACTTTCTTCTTAAATGCACAGACTTGCTAGGTGCTGTGTTGGAAATGGTTGTTGGGATACCAACTGTTAATTGGAAATGGCAGCTGGATTATAGCATTTAGGCCAGACAGCATTCGGAGCCCCTGAAGAGGAGGTAGCATGGGTAAAGAAATTCAAATCCAGCAGATTATGTATATTGAAGTACTATAAAGCAAAAATATTATGAATCAAAATTAATATACTGTGACATCTCTGTGGAATTATTTGCCACAGAGCAGAATTCATCTTCAGGAAGGTCTTGGGTTCTAAAAAAACAAAAAGGGCCTCATTACAGGGTGGAGGAGGGGGATGTTTATGTTCTATGATAGCATGATAGTAATATAGATCATAATTCTTCCTTCTAGCACTTCCTGCATCTTGTGAGATTAGAAGAGTATTTTTACACTTTACAATTGCATGGTGTGGGAGAGCTTTCAAAGCATTTCCAGATATGTTCTTTCATTTAATTATCTCATCCACACTGTGAAGAAAGGTATTTTTACACATGGAGCATGTAAGTGACATGCCCATTAAGGCCTCACCATGCGCTGGATTTTCTGTCTCTGACTCCACAGCCTTTATACCCATACTTTACAAAAACTATTTGGAACCTCTGGGGGAGGTCAGTCATATGTGGCTACTGATTATTCAGTGGCATTTGATGCTGCATTTATGTTCAAGTTGTTCATCTAATTTTATTGGGTTTCCTTTAAAGAAGAGAGTTGGGTAGAGGTTGTTAGTGTGACCATGCACTGACTTGTCCCGGCCGGTGGGAATCTCTGAACCGATGTGCCTGCAGAGCGGTTGGGTGGGGCACAGATCCCTCCTGCACCCTAGTTCATGGCACCTTCTCCTCATTTTGTTATGTCCATTTCACAAAGGGCTGGGGAGGGGGGATGGAATGTGGCCGGGGGAGTGTAAACTACCCTTCACAAGGCAATGGTAGGGGAATAACCAAATGCAATATAATAGAATAATAATTATTATAGTTAACACTTACGTAGGCTTAAAATGCTATGTGCCTGATATAGATCATAGTGCTTTATATAACAACCTCTTTGATCCTCACAAACACCCTATAAGGTAGGTCTGTTGTTATTTCTCACAATTAAGAACACCAAGACACAGAGAGGTTAAGTTATTTTCCCAAGCTCCTGCAACTAATAAGCAGTCAAGCTCCTGAGAGAGGAAGGAAATAGTGCTCTTTGTGACAGACTCCTATCTATCACCAAATAGATAAGTAAGTCACACTCGTGTTCATCCCTATCTGATCATGGCACTCTTTCCTGCTGAGCTCAAATGGGCCTGAGGATACTTCCTGACAGCGCTCCACCACTAATCTCTAGTAATTAACCCTTTCACATGAGAGACAGAAGCCCGTTTGTCTTTTCTAAAGCTCATTTTATAGATGCCAATTAATTCATAAAGCTTTTAAAATAAATGTGCATGTGTGCATGCATGTGTGTGTATATATATGCCTGACTTTATGAGATGAATGAAACTGAACTTGACTCAATTTGCATTTACGAAGCATCTGCTATGGGCTAAGAAGGTACTCTTCTTAGGCACTGAGGTTCAAAACAAGTGATGAACAAAGCTATATCTTAAAGGTATTAGGAGAATAATCCACATAAAGAAACATTAATGTAAATTCTTTTGAATCTTATGAATCAATGTCACTGAATAACCAGTAGACATATATGACTGACCTCCCCCAGAGGTTCCAAGTAGTTTTTGCAGAGTATGGGTACAAACGCTGTGGGGTCAGAGTCAGAAAATCGAGCACATGGTGAGGCCTTTCATGGGAAAGTCAAATCAGATTGTAAATCTGGTTTGGTACTGTGGTTTTCACAGTCCGAGACATTCTTCCCTGTGCCTTTAAAGGCATTTTAGCATTCCTAGACAATTTTTTCAGTATCTCTCTAAATTATGCTAGTAGGGCATTTATTTTCACAGCTTTTGCTTTGTACACACTTCCATTCACTTGACAGCATTGTATTTGTCCTACTCTAGTGGGTAATATATCTGCAAAGGTCCAGCACATAGAGGGGACATGTTAAGAATGCGTGATTCATACTGTGCGGAAGAAATCGCCTGAATTCTACTTTTCAGCATTAGAATCACACTTGGTGCTCGAGCAGCAAGGCTATCAGGATTCTGAGAGGTAGTTTAGTGATAGAGGCACTCAGAATGCACAAAACAGGAGAGTTTCCCAGCAATAGAGGAATTACCTCTCCAATGCCCCAACTCAACTTCCATGAGGGTGGTAGGAATCTAGGATGATACACCTGACTTGATGGAGAAGGGCCTGAGGGTAAAATGCCTGTGTGGCTGCTGGGAACACCCAGCTTTTAGGATATAGGTTGTGTGTAATCAGATTGGGATTAAAAATTCAAGCTACCCGAGATGCTTGCAGTTAATAATGGAACCAGATCCAGGAAAATAGTCTAGTTTTACTACTAGGTCAACATTAGGGTGATGCACATGACCTGGATCTTACATTTTCTGTACTTGTTATATATGGCCACCTGGACTCATGACCTCAAGGAAAGACACCACTTGGGCCCATGTGTGAAGGCTTATCAGCTGCTTCTAGTAACAGCACAAGGAGGCCACTGCCAAATAAGAAAGCCCAACTTAAGGAAGAGTTGCCAATTGCAGAAACAGTACTGGAAACATGTCAGCCTTCGGTTGAGGGAAATCACTCCAAAGTCAAATACTCAGCAGTAGGGTAAGAGGACGCCTTCTAGGGGCTGGACGGGCGCCTGAGAAGTGCGCTAGTGTCTGTTGGCCTAGCAACCAATGTGGGAAGCTATCCTAGGAAATACTTAGAGGTCATTGATACGATTTAGCTATAACAAAAAAGAAGAAAAACCAGAAACTGAATGATCAGTAACGGGATTGAAAATACAGTACAATGTGATGTGGTCATTGAAATGATTTGTAGAAAATTTAACAATGGAATGATATTCATAGAAGTATGTAATATTTATCTATAATTACAATATATAAACACATAAGTAAATGCACCTTATAAAGCAGGTTACAAACACTGAAGTCTGGGGAGGATATAATCAAAGTGTGAAACTGATTATCATCTCTGGATGATAGTGATTTTTGCTTTCTTTTTTTTGTTCGTATATAGTTTCTCAAACATCCATAATAAACATGTATTACTTTTGCAATAAGGAAAGGAAAAGGCACAGATTATGGGGGTGTGTTTTGTTTGTTTGGCTTTCTTGTGAACAGGCAGTGTATACTCATCAGGCCTCCCTGTCTGCCCTGTGGGCACAGCGCTGCGGAGCAGGGTTACTGAGGTTGCAAATCAAACTGGATCAGCCAGGAGTCTTCCTACCTGTCAGCCCCGTGGGTAGGGTCGACAATGTGAGCTTTGGCTGTATCTTGTTTGGTTTTTTTTCCTGGGCATTGTGAACCGGAGCTACCATCTTTTGGGAGGTCTTCCTCCAGGCATTCACTCCTTTCCAGATGCTCTTTTCCTTTCCGATACTTACCTTTTTCTACATACTCTCTCTCCTCAAGACACTCACCCTTTTCCAGATACTTTTCCAGCAGATGCTCTTTTTTTTCTAGATGCTTTTCCTTCTGTAGGTACTTTGCCGTATTCAGATACTTCTGTTCATACAGATAATCCTTTCCTTTCAGGTTCGTTTCTTCCTCCAGACACTGGTCTTCCTCCAGGTTGGAAAGGAATTCTTCTTCTTCCAGATACTCATCCACCTCCACATTCTTCTTCTCAGGAACTAGAGATGCTTCCCCTGAACTCTCCTCATCTCCCTCCCTATCCTCTTCCTCTGAAGATAAGGTCTGTGTAGAATGTCTGGGAGTTGTGGGGCGGTGAGGAGGTGATGCTCCTCCTGACGGCTGATTGCTTTCATCCGACATGTTGAGGAAGCAGGCGAGACCCCTCAGCAGCAGCCAGTCATGTCCTCATCCTGGTGACCGAGAGAGGAATACCATCCCATGAGTCAGTCATTGTCTACTGCGTATCTATTTAAATCATTTTTGTTCACTCATTTCATCCAATAATCTGTGGCTGGCCCTTTGAGTTTGCAAAGCGGTACCTGGAGATCCGTGAAAAGGCTCAAAAAGAGGGAAGAGAGGGTTTACCCTCAAGGAGCTGGTCAGAGAGACCACATCTGCAGGCAGAACCTTTGAAGTTCCCGCACACTAAGAAATCAGAGGGAGGGCTGGAAAGTGAAGGGGTGGTCCGTGTTTAGTGGTGCAATAATTACAGAAGAATTTTATTTATTCATCAAGAAATATTTACTGCCATAATAAACAAGACAAAGACTGTTTGCCAGGGGCTTGAAATCTGGGAAGAAAAACCGGCAAACAGATGCCTATACACAAAGTGACAAGCACAGTGGAAGATGTACAGACAGGGTAGCATAGACCCAGGGGCTGGGGCCTTGGGCAGTGAGAACCCCTGTAGTTGGAGGCCTGCAAGTCACACCTCACCACTGCCACACACACGGTCTCCCTGCTGGAAGCACCACTTGCTGTTCGTTCTCTCGGCAAACGCCTTAGTTTTGCTTCCCAGCTTCAACTTGACAATGAGCACTTTGGGGCCCCTGGGCTGTCTCCCATGCTCCCTCCTATGCTCT
Organism: Smutsia gigantea; assembly: GCA_032199065.1. Lineage (NCBI taxonomy): Eukaryota > Metazoa > Chordata > Mammalia > Pholidota > Manidae > Smutsia > Smutsia gigantea. Next base: position 42,881 of record JAVSCE010017810.1, on the reverse strand, counting down.
ATCCGACCTTCTATGTGTCCATTAAAATAGCTATTTTGCTATTTTAAATTTGTTTGTGTGTCTTTCCAACAGAGTGGGAACTTCTTGAGGGTAGGGAGGATTGATTCTTGTTTAAAATTATCTTTGGAATCCTTCCACTCTTTTCTCTCTCCACTGTGACCACTCACGGGGAAGCACGTCATCTCTGGTCAGGATTACGGTGACCTGCTCTTAACTGGCCTCCCTGTGACCACTGCTGCCCTGCCAGTCATTTGCCAGGAACTGTGTTTGTGAAAATGTAAATCAGATCACGATATCCATTGCCTAAAAATCCCCCAATAGTTTTCCCTTGCACTTAGAATAAAAAGTAAACAGCATTCCACGGCTCCCAGGGACCTGGGAGATCCGGTGCCTGCCAGTCTCTCTGCCTTTATCTCTTACCATTCCTTCCCCTACTCTGCCACCACATTATTCTCTCCTAGAGCACTTATCTCTATTTCTAACTGTGTTTCTGTGTTCACTTGTTCAATCTTTCTTCTCCACTAGACTGTAAGTATCTCAGTGACAGTGACCTTATGTGACCTTCGCCCCACTCTATCTCCAACGGTTAGCTTGGTGCCTGACACTTAATAGACGTCCAATAAATATATGACCAGTGACTGAATAAGGGGCCAAGAATAGATAACTCTAAGACAGTGTATACCAAAGTTTTAAAAATGATAATATTTATTCTACACAATGGGATATGTTGAAGAGGTTGCTCATTGTAGAGTCAACCTGCCCAGATTCCTCCTGTTTGCTCCAAGGACTTGAGAGATAAATATCTTGGCCTACCTTTTCTTGGATTTCTGATTGGGAAGCTCTTTTCCAGGGAACAAGCCAGACTGGATCACAAGGCCCACTTCCTAGCATATGTGCAAATGATGTCTGAAGGGAGGAGTGTGATATGTAAAGACATTTGTAATGGGCCAGTGGTCTTATTTTGGGCTCATTTGAAAGGGTTGCTAGAGCCCTTGGATTATTGGATCCTGATAGGATTAGCCAGGGGCAGTTGGTGAACATAGGGGTGCAATAACCAGACCTTTCCTCAAAGAAGGATTTGCTGTCCAGCTGTGGAGACTGCAGTCCACAGACAGCCTCCACCCACCAGCTCCTTCAGGATCTGCCTCAGCTGCAGAAAGCCACCTTCTAGAAATCATGCCCTTCTCAGAGCAGCCCACATCTGGTGGCTAAGTGAGGTGGGGATATTACATTCCAGCTGTCCTCAGGCAGGACACCTCTGAGATGTGGTGTTGACCCCGGAGCTCCCTACCAGATGGGCCAAGCTTGCCAAGCCTGCCCTTCAGTATTCTCTCCTTGGCCAGACCTGCCTCTGTGCCCTTTATCAGGTGTTGGTGCCTAATAAATACTTCACATCTCAATGGGTTTGCATCTTAGAGTCTATTTCTAGAGAACTCACCCTGTGACAGGCAGCTTCACAAAACGTAAATCTAGAAAAGAATTGGTAGCAGGATTAGGGAAAGAGAAGAAAAAAGACCTCATGGACAGTTTGATATTTTGAAAGGTTGGGGGGGTGGGGACTAACCAGACCTGTGTGGGGCAGGAAAAACTGACCTGGCAGAGAGATAGATGGCAAGGTAGTAAAAATAAAAGTAGAGCCAGTGGGTGGAGAGCTTGAAAACCCATTATGAACTATTTGTGTTGGGTGGTAACTGGGAAGCTGACATCATAAAAGCAGCTCTGGAGCAAGAGGGGTCTTGTGGCTATTTTCAGGTAGTTAAGAAATAGCAGAGATTGAGACCTCTGCCTGCAGTGGACCTGCTCTCTTCTCTATCCCTTAACAGCTCTGTGATACATATGTGTCTTTTCATGCAGGTTATCTCCAGTGCTTTTTGGAGGAGGTGAGGTGTAAATCACACATGAGATGAGGGTGGAGGATGCGGTCTTTGTGGCAAAGCGTGAGCGATGGGGAAGTTTTGGGGTCTATGTCTATGTTCATGGCGGCCCCTTCTGTTTTAAAGGAGTCCCTACAGGCTCATTTTGACTTAAAGCCACAGGACTTACTATAGCTATCTGAGTCTATGCTCCTAATGACATCTCTATTAACCAGAAGAAGAAGGAATGGACCACGGACAGCAAGAGTAATTGTAGAGGGAAGTCTGTTCTGCCCTGGGAGTGGTACAGGAACACATAGAGGCACCAGCCATTCCATCAAAGGCATGCTTACACTTCAGGGATCTCCAATGTTTCATTTTTTAGCTGCTTAAGATCAAAAATCAAAATTAGCTAGTCCCCCAGACAACCCTGCGTGCATTCACCAACAGCATGCTGTCAATCAGCGTTGAGTCTTTTCTTTCCATTTTCTCATCAGGCCTTGTAAAAAGGCTCCAGTCGCATTCTCGTTTCACAGATCAGAAAAGAAATTGCACTCTAGACGTTCTCCTTTTAATTCTAGAAATTTATAAGAAAAGCCATCAGGCAGAAATAAATAGTAATGGCAACCTGATCCCCAGCATTCTGGTTTTGACTTATGATTCAGATCTTGACTCATTTGGACTCTAGTTTCTGACAGATTGCAGGTTAATTTCTGTGGTCACAACAGGAAACATCAACTTTATAATACCTGGTTAAAATCAGCTTACTGACCTGTGGACCAGCCTCCAACAAAACAGGCTGGCAGACATATTTATTCAGCTTAAAGAATTTTTTTAAATTAGAAGGAATATTTTAAACTGGCAGTTTACCAAAAAAAATCAGGGCTCTGACTTCTTTTGGAAATAGGAGTCTTGGGCAACCCTGGGCTTGCTTCCCCGCCTGGACACAGCAATGTGGAGGGAACTGCACTTTGCATTTCTGCTTCTGTCCCCACCAGCACCTGCAACCTGCCTGATTCTCAGACAGGCTTATCACCACATGGTCCTGCTGTTCTTCTTGTAGTAGAGCTATAGTTCTCTATCTCTGTCAAAAAACAGAGCCATGTTTCTAGCCAAGAAGGAAAACAAAAGATGCACCAGGTCCCCTCCTTTGCCTAGGGTGCACTGGTCTTACCTTTTTGGCCCCTGTATAGAGGTGGGGCCTTTGCCCAAGGCTTTTTGTTGTACACAGCTCAACACTGAATGCCAGGTCTAGCATGGTGTCTGGCACATAATGGGCATGCAGTAATAACTGTTGCATAAATAAATGAATGAATAAATGAAATAGATGAATAAACAAATAAATGTAAGAGCAAAGAAAAAAATTAATAATGTGCTATGCGTTTTGCCAAGAGTATTTACTGATTATGTGCATACTATTATTTAGTGAAGAAGGCTAAAACTTTATGTTAGAGGACAACAAACAAACCACTGCAATCTTACAGATTTATATCTACATAAACCCCTTCCACACTGTGTTTCAGGTTTTCTTTCAGATTCCATTTGTCATCCTGAGGGGCTGAGGCTAGGATTCCTGAACATCCTTAGCTGAAATAAAGGAGAAAGATACCAGTAACTAGAACAAGTTTTTAAGGCACTGGCTTTAGTTCTGACAGCCTCTCCCACACCAGCTAAACAATCTTTCTGGTGATAAAGTAAAGAGGGTGAGAACGGGAGGAGCGCAAAGCTGGTTTTCCATCAGAGACCGAGCCTTTCCTTTGTGCCTAGAACAGAATAAGGTCTTTTACATTTTAAAAAATTTAAAGATTCATACAAATCCGGTAAAGCAGGAGACCAAGAAAACCAAGGCTTATAAAGGTTAGGTAATTGGCCTTTAGCCACAGCTACCAAACCCCATATTTGGGATTCCATACTAGGTTTGTCCAACCCCAAGTATAAACTACACTGCAAAAGAGAAGATGAGCAAGATACATTATCTTTGTAGTCTTTATAGCTCAAGTGCTTACCGATTCCTTCAAATATTTAGAAGCTCTAATGGCAATCATTTAAAAGAACAAAAAAAAAATATTTAGAGTTTCTACTTACTAAAAGGAAACTCATTTAGATGAAAAAACATCATCAGGTAAAAGTTTATTGGACTAATTTTCAAGAGTCATATGGAGACCTTTGAATGGACCCTCCTCAAATCTTTAGAATTATCAGAAACCAAATGGGGTCGTTGATCCATATTCATTTTCAAGTAGTTTGGATCCCACTGGAAGCATATTTTGGGTGTGCCCCGTTGACACGTGTGCTGAGGCACCTGCGTTCCCACGTGTATGAGCATGTGCACAGGCTGTTTTGTGGGGCCCTGGGGCAGGAGAAATCGCACTGTCTTGACTGAGCTCCAAACTGAGTATGTGGTTTTGAACACATTCCCTGCTCCTCCCACACACGTGTCTAGGCTTCTTTTCTCGTTTATAATATTAATGGACTGACCTAGAAGAGCTCTAGGTTCCTTTTTGCCCAGAGTCTCCTTTATTCAAAACCCGTGGGTCCAGCTGTGCTGTGGAATCCAGACTTTCTTCTGATTTAGACCGGCCTTATGGTGAATGAATCATAGATGTATTTCAACTCTAGAGGGGTTCAGGTCAGCACCCTGTAGTGAATCGTATTAGTACGTCTGTAGCAAAACATACATTTTCACAATGAGTGGATAAAGAGAAACTGTAAATAACCCCACCTCGGTTTACGGGGCACTGTGCTTCCAACTGAGCTCTAGCAGGTCAAGTTCTTTGGCCAAAGAGTTTGCCACAAACTTGGGAAGAAGTCCAAGTTTTCAGAACTTTTCGGATTATAGGATTTGTGGAGAAGCTATTTTAATCCTGCATTTACATTTCTTTGGGTGCCCTTTTGGTGGTCACATCTAGGATTCATCTAATGCTGCGCTCTTGATGGGAAAGAAATGCCATGCATTTAAAATGCAGTTACAGTAGGAAAATAAATTACACCTCATGGAGATCTATTTTAACACGTTGGTTTTGGGATCATGGTGTGGCTGACAGGGAGAACAAGAATTATTTGCAGTCATGACTGTGGAGCCTTCAAGATGTGTGACAATGCAGCAACAGTTATGCTCAGATATTTATGTTCACCTCTGAGTACTTACAGTGTCAGGGAGTGAACTAGTCCAAGCCAAAAGATTGTTCAACAGTAACAGCTGAAAGGAAAACGTTTTCTGGTTAGCTCTTAGTACCCAGAAACCAGCCAGAGGCCACCTCATTTCCTAAGAACACTGGATAGTGGGGCTTTTTCCTATGCTACTATTGAATAGAATTTATTTTTGTAGTACAAATTTCTTCCTTAACCTTCCTTGGTCAGTAGCTCTCCTTGAATGCTCGCCGTGGACATCAAACCTAAGCAGCCCTCACACAGAGGGCCTCCCCTGCCACCCCCTGTCTCTGTCACTAAATGGTGTGACCAATCCAAGCCCTGAGGCTCCCTGGGTACCACAGAGAATTCACAGCGTGCTGCTGTAGATTTTATATTTTGGAGGAAAACAGCATCAGTCGACATCTATTGGATATTACGTGAGCTACTAACTTTAGATTATGCTGCATTCTTTTCAATGATGGCATATTTTGCAAAGCTAGGTTTTTTGGCAGTCATTGAGATAAGAAGCAAATACCTTGCAAAAATCATGGTTGAATAGGAAATGAGGGTGGTAATGTGTAAATTGATTCCAAGATTGGAGAATGGGCATACACATTCCCTATTAAGTCATTGTGGCTACTTAAGAATGAGATGGTTGGAGATTCAAGATGGCGGTGTGAGAGGTGAGATAGAGAACTCCTCCCAAAACCACAAATAGTATGAAAATATAGTTAATTAATACAGCTAACCCTAAAACAGCAACAGGAAAGAAGGCTGCACCAGACTGCATACAGACATCACGAACAGAGCAGACGTGACGAAACAGTAACATACTGGTGCCTTGATCCGGCGGGACCCAGGCCCTTCCCCAACCCCAGCTCAATGGCGGGAGGAAGAGAAATGGAGTGGGGAGGCGTTGGAAGCCTGGGACTAATGAACACCCAGCCCTGGAAGTCTGCTTTGCGAGCAGAAACCTACACTGGGTGGTTTTCTGGAGGTTGGGGAGCTGGGATACGTGCAGTGCCTGAGAGACTGACATTCTGGCCATTTCTGAAAGACGGGATCCACATCCAGCTGCTCTGTGCAGAGGAAAGGCAGGCGGTCTGAGACACTTCCTACAGCGAGAGGGATGTTGAAGGGGCGGGGTTTGCACGGAGCCTGCTGCATGGGAGAAGGGAGAGCTGGACAAGGTTGTCTGAGCGTGCTCTGCCCAGCAGGTTGGGAACTTTGAGGAGCTTCAGGTGCTCCATCCCCTGGCTGGCTGCTCAGCCCCAAGGCCCCCACTGTGATACGCAGCCTGCCGAGACTTCCCCCTGGCCTGACAGCACCGGCTCACAGATTGGCAGTAAGGGAGGCCCCGCCTACAACAGCTAGAGATGTCCGAGCAAGGAGGCTTGCACCTGTGTGCTCGGCCCACTGGCTGTGATACTGGAGACAGGCACTGCAGACGGGAATCAGGAAACAGATCTTCCCTCCGCCCAGGCACCAGCTCTGCTCCCCAACCCCCAACCTCGCTCTAGGGGCTGAGCAGCTCCAGAGACTGGAACTTCTGGACACCACAGGGCACCATATAGAAATAAGAAACGTCAAAAGAAACTGGTTCAGACCAAGATCTCACAAACCCAAGAAAAAGGACCAAATGAAACTGAACTCACCAATCTTCCTTGAGAGTTCAAAATAAAAATCATAAACATGCTTATGGATGTAGAGAAAAATATTCAAGAATTCAGGAATGAATTTAAGATGGAGATTTAATCATTAAGAAATTCCGTATCTGAAATGAAATATGCAATGGAGGGATTTAAAAGCAGATTAGATGTAGTAGAAGAGACAGTAAATGAAACAGAAATCAGAGAAGAGGAATACAAAGAAGTTGAGGCACAGACAGAAAAAAGAATCTCTAAGAATGAAAGAATATTGAGAGAACTGTGTGACCAATTCAAATGAAACATCATTCGCATTATAGGGGTACCAGAAGAAGAGAGAGAAAAAGGGATAGAAACTGTCATTGAGGAGGTAATTGCTGAAAACTTCCCCAATCCGGGGAAGGAGACAGTCTCTCAAGCCATGGAGGTGCACAGATCTCCCAACACAAGGGACCCAAGGAAGACAACATCAAGACATATAATAATTAAAAGGCAAAGATAAAGGATAAAGACAGACTTTTAAAAGCAGCTGGAGAGAGAAAAAAGATCACATACAAAGGAAAACCCATCAGGCTATCAGACTTCTCAGCAGAAACCTTACAGGCAGAAGGGAGTGGCACGATATATTTAATGCAAAGAATCAGAAGGGCCTTGAACCAGGAATATTCTACCCAACAAGGTTATCATTTAAGTTTGAAGGAGGGATTAAACAATTTTCAGGTAAGCAAAAGCTGAGAGAATTTACTTCCCACAAACCACCTCTACAGTGCATTTTGAGGGCCTCCTACAGATGGAAGTGTTCTTAACGCTAAACAGATATTACCCAAGGGATAGACAAAGAGTACAGAATATGATTCATAACATACAAAGAATGGAGGAGGAAGAAAAAGGAGGAAAAAAAATAGAACCGTTAGGCTGTGTTTGTAATAGCATACAAAGTGAGTTGAGTTAGATTCTTAGATAGTAAGGGAATTACCCTTGAACCTTTGGTAACCATGAATCTAAAGCCTGCAATCACCCTGTGAATGGTCTGAATGCACAAATCATAAGACATAGATTCACTGAAAGGATAAAAATCAAGACCCATCTATATGCTGCCTACAAATGACTCACTTCAAACCCAAAGACATACACAGACTGAAAGTAAAGGGATGCAAAAAGATATTTCATTCAAATAATAGGGAGAAAAAAGGAGGAGTTGCAGTAGTATCAGACAAAATAGACTTCAAAACAAAGAAAGTAACAAGAGACAAAGGAGATTACATAATGATAAAAGGGTCAGTCCAACAAGAGGATACAACAATTATAAATATCTATGTGCCCAAAACACGATCACCTACATATGTGAAACAAATACTAACAGAATTAAAGGAGGAAATAGAATGCAGTGCATTAATTTTAGGAGACTTCAACACACTGCTCCCTCCAAAGGACAGATCACCAGACAGAAAATAAGTAAAGAGACAGAGGTACTGAACAATGTATTAGAACAGATGGACCTTAATGGATATCTACAGAACACTCCATCCCAAAGCAACAGGATACACATTCGTCTCAAGTGCACATGGAATATTTTCAAGAATAGATCATATACTAGGCCACAAAAAGAACCTCAGTAAATTCAAAAAGATTGAAATTGTACCAACCAGCTTCTCACATCACAAAGGTATGAAACTAGAAATAAATTACACAAAGAAAACGAAAAAGCCCACAAACACATGGAGGCTTAGTACCAAGCCCCTAAATAATCAATGGATCAATGACCAAATAAAAACAGATCAAGCAATATATGGACACAAATGACAACAATAACTCAACACTGCAAAATCTGTGGGACGCAGCGAAAGCCATGCTAGAAGGGAAATATATTGCAATACAGGACTACCTCAGGAAAGAAGAACAATCTCAAATGAACAGTCTAAACTCACAATGAATGAAACTAGAAAAGGAAGAACAAATGAGGCCCAAAGTCAGCAGAAGGAGGGACATAATAAAGATTAAAGCCGAAAAAAGTAAAATTGAGAAAAATAAAACAATTAGAAAGAATCAGTGAAAGCAGAAGCTGGTTCTTCGAGAAAATAAAGAAAATAGATAAACACCTGGCCAGACTTATCAAGAAAAAAAGAGAATCTACATACATAAACAGAATCAGAAATGAGAAAGGAAAAATCACGATGGACACCACAGAAATACAAAGAATTATGAGAGAATACTATGAAAAATTATATGGTAACAAACTGGATAACCTAGAAGAAATGGACAACTTTCTCAAAAAATACAACCTTCCAAGGCTGATCCAGGAAGAAACAGAAAATCTGAATAGACCAATTACCAGCAAAGAAATTGAATTGGTAATCAAATAAAGACCTAAGAACGAAACACCTGGACCAGATTGTTTCACTGCTGAATTTTATCAAACATTTAATGAAGACCTAATACCCATCCTCCTTAAAGTTTTCCAAAAAGTAGAAGAGGAGGGAATACTCCCAAACTCATTCTACACGGCCAACATCACTCTAATATCAAAACCAGGCAAAGACACCACAAAAAAAGAAAATTACAGACCAATATCCCTGATGAACATAGATGCAAAAATACTCAATAAAATATTAGCAAACCAAATTCAAAAATACATCAAAAAGATCATCCATCATAATCAAGTGGGATTCATCCCAGGGATGCAAAAGGATGGGTACAACATTAGAAAATACATCAACATCATTCATCACATCAACAAAAAGAAGGACAAAAACCACAAGATCATCTCCATAGATGCTGAAAAAGCATTTGAGAAAATTCAACATCCATTCATGATAAAAACTCTCAACAAAATGGGTATAGAGGGAAAGTACCTCAACATAACAAAGGCCATATATGAGAAACCCACAGCCAACATACTTAACAGTGAGAAGCTGAAAGCTTTTCCTCTAAGATTGGAAACAAGACAGGGATGCCCACTCTCCCTGCTTTTATTCAACATAGTTCTGGAGGTCCTTGCCATGGCAATCAGACAACACAAAGAAATAAAAGGCATCCAGATTGGCAAGGAAGAAGTCAAACTACCCTCATATTGTACATAAAAAACCCTAAAGAATCCACTCCAAAACTACTAGGTCTAATATCTGAATTCGGCAAAGTTGCGGGATACAAAATTAATACACAGAAATCTATTGCATTCCTATACACTAACAATGAACTAGCAGAAAGAGAAATCGGGAAAACAATACCATTCACAATTGCATCAAAAAGAATAAAATACCTAGGAATAAACCTAAACAAGGAAGTGAAAGACTTAAACTCTGAAAACTTCAAGACACTCATGAGAGAAATTAAAGAAGATACCAATAAATGGAAACACATCCCATGCTCATGGATAGGAAAAATTAATCTTGTCAAAATGGCCATCCTACCTAAAGCAATCTACAGATTCAATGCAATCCCTATCAAAATACCAAGAGTGTTCTTCAATGAACTAGAGCAAATAGTTCTAAAATTCATATGGAACCACAAAAGACCCCAAATAGCCAAAGCAATCCTGAGAAGGAAGAATAAAGCAGGGGGAATTACACTCCCTGACTTCAAGGTCTACTACAAAGCCACTGTAATCAAGACAATTTGGTACTGGCACAAGAACAGACCCATAGACCAATGGAGCAGACTAGAGAGCCCAGATATAAACCCAAACATATATGGTCAATTAATATATGATAAAGGAGCCATGGATATACAATGGTGAAATGACAGCCTCTTCAACAGCTGGTGTTGGCAAAACTGGACAGCTACATGTAAGAGAATGAAACTGGATTACTGTCTAACCCCAAAAACCAAAGTAAACTCAAAATGGATCAAAGACCTGAATGTAAGTCATGAAACCATAAAACTCTTAGAAAAAAATACAGGCAAAAATCTCATGGATGTAAACATGAGCAACTTCTTCATGAACATGTCTCCCCGAACAAGGGAAACAAAAGCAAAAATGAATGAATGGGACTATATCAAACAAAAAATCTTCTGTACAGCAAGGGACACCATCAATAGAACAAAAAGACTTCCTACAGTATGGGAGAATATATTCATAAATGACATATCTGACAAGGGTTTGACATCCAAATTATATAAAAAGCTCACGCACCTCAACAAGCATAAAGCAAATAAGCCAATTAAAAAATTGGCAGAGGAGCTGAACAGACACTTCGCCAAAGAAGAAATTCAGATGGCCAACAGGCACATAAGTGATGCTCCACATCGCTAATCATCAGAGAAATGCAAATTAAAACCACAATGAGATATCACCTCACACCAGTGAGGATGGCCACCATCCAAAACACAAACAACAACAAATGTTGGCGAGGATGTGGAGAAAGGGGAACCCTTCTACACTGCTGGTGGGAATGTAAATTAGTACAACCATTGTGGAAAGCTGTATGGAGGTTCCTCAAAAAACTCAAAATAGAAATACCATTTGACCCAGGAATCGCACTCATAGGAATTTACTCTAAGAATGCAGCAGCGCAGTTTAAAAAAGACAGATGCACCCCTATGTTTATTGCAGCACTATTTAGAATAGCCCAGAAATGGAAGCAATCTAAGTGTCCATCAGTAGATGAATGGATAAAGAAGATGTGGTACATACACATAATGGAATATTATATAGCCATAAGAAGAAGACAAATCCTACCATTCGCAACAACATGGATGGAGCTAGAAAGTATTATGCTCAGTGAAATAAGCCAAGTACCAAATGATTTCACTGATATGTGGAGTATAAGAACAAAGAAAAACTGAAGGAACAAAACAGCAGCAGACTTACAGAACCCAAGAACAGACTAATAGTTACCAAAGGGAAAGGGACTGGGGAAGATGGGTGGGAAGGGAGGGACAAGGGGGAAAAAGGGACATTATGATTAGCAGATGTAATGTTGGGGGGACACGGGGAGGGCTGTACAACTCAGAGAAGACAAGTAGTGCCTCTACAGCATCTCACTACACTGATGGACAGTGACTGTAATGGGGTTTGTGGGGGGGACCTGATGAAGGGGGTAGTTTAATAACCATAATATTGCACATGTAATTGTAGATTAATGATACCAAAATAAACTAAAAAAAAAAAAGAAATTTTTGACCCAGGAATTCCACTCCTAGGAATTTACCCTAAGAATGCAGCAGCCCAATTTGAAAAGGACAGATGCACCCCTATGTTTATTGCAGCACTATTTACAATAGCCAAGAAATGGAAGCAACCTAAGTGTCCATCAGTAGATGAATGCATAAAGAAGATGTGATATATATACACAATGGAATATTATTCAGCCATAAGAAAAAAAAATCCTACCATTTGCAACAACATGGGTGGAGCTAGAGGGTATTATGCTCAGTGAAATAAGCCAGGTGGAGAAAGACAAGTACCAAATGATTTCACTCTTCTGTGGAGTGTAAGAACAAAGAAAAAACTGAAAGAACAAAACAGCAGCAGACTCACAGAACCCAAGAATGGACTAACAGTTACCAAAGGGAAAGGGACTGGGGAAGATGGGCAGGAAGGGAGGGATAAGGGAGAAAAAGGGCAATTAGCACATATAATGTAGTGGGTGTGGGGTGCAGTGGCCGGATATGGGGAAGGCAGTATAACACAGAGAAGACAAATAGTGTTTCTGTAGCATCTTACTATGCTGATGGACAGTGACTGTAAAGGGGTATTTGGTGGGGACTTGATAATAGGGGGAGTCTAGTTAACCATAATGTTGTTCATGTAATTGTACATTAATGATAGCAAAATAAGAAAAAAAGAATGAAATGAAAGAATTATTTATTTCTTTCAATTTCTGTATGGTGTGACATAAATATGTGACATAAGGATGGGACAGAAATATTTATTAAGTTATTTCAAAACAACTGATAACTAATCACTGTTAAGGATTTCTTTGGGTCTGGGTTGTGGGTACAGTGACAAATTCACTGAGACATTAAAGGTGCTGTGAACTGAGAAAGTTTGCGGACCTCTGGTATAATTCACACAGTTGCTCGGACATAGAAACTTGGAGTCAACCTTTATTCACCCCTGCTTTGGCTCTTGCTTTCCAGTAATCCATTCTTTAGAAAGTTGATCTTTTAGACATATAAATTAGATCATGTTGTTTCCTTGCTGAAAACCCTCAGTGGTCTCCTCTTCACTCTGAAAGACCTCCAGAGCGCGCCCAGGTGGCCCTGCTTCCTTCCTCACCTTCCTGGGATCCCTGGCCTCCTCTTGCTCACCCCATTACAACCTCCTCCCACTTTAGGGTTCTTCCATTAGCCCTTCCCATTGTCTGGAAAGTTCTTCATCCAGATCTTCAAATGCCTGGCGCCTCCTCCTCAAGTTTCAGCTCAACTGTCACCTCCCCAGTGAGGTGCACCTTCCCTGAGCAACTGCTTTAAAATTTCCCCAGAACCACCCTCACCCCCAATCCTATGTATTTTATGTTGTTTTTCTTCATAACATTTGCTTCATGTTCATTGATCTCTATATTGGAGAACAGAAACTTTGCTCTCTTGTTTGCCTCTGTATTCTTGACACCTAGAATAATGCCTGGCACAGGGTAGTCAAGAAATAGTTGTTGAAATGAGTAAATGAATGATCATTTCATGGGTTGCACAGCTCCTAATGGAGAAAATTCGGAAGTGTGCTGGGAGGGAAGAAGTCAATAATTTGACTGGACTGATAGATATACTCGTATATAAAGTGTACATTTATATACAAAATGTTTTTATAAGCTTGGTAATCAAATCAAGGGTTTCCTATATTCTTTGGGAAGAGAGAACTGATAATTACCCTGTATGAACTCCATTTTCCTTAGTAATACTGATTCTTTATTGTAAGTAATTGTATTGAGTTGAAAAGTTAGTGAATCAACTTCATCATTTCATTTTGTTATTCATCATAATAAGCAAGCTCCTCCTACCCTCTTTTTCTTTCCTTTTCTTTAATTAAGAAAATGAGATGAAGATACATAAAGGAACATTTCTGAAACTATAGCATTCAGACAGAAGTGGGAGTGTCCTTGTTCAGCCTAAACCCACCAGTATGTTTTCTTGGGCCACATAAACCTGGAAAGAGTGCACCGCAAAGTGGCGATAGGAACAGGTGTGGAATTATTCAGCATCTCGGGCAAATAGCAGTGGGGATTAAACAGCTTTCTTTAATAAGATTAATTCTGAAATACTAAGAGCTGTTGGGCCCATCCCCAAAGAAACAAGGCATTTGTATCTATGTATGATGAAAAGAGCTTTCCCACAAAGCAATTTTATTTTTCCACGTCAGAGATGCTTTGGCGAGGTTGCAGGCAGGAGGCACACTGCAACCAATGCGGGGAGGGCAAGGCTGCTTTTCAGAGGAGACAGTGAGCAGAGCCGGGCAGGGCATCTGTAGCTGTCACTACGCAGGACACAGAACACTGTTCTTCCAATCATGGGGTTGTGGAGAAAGGGGAGCCAGGGGTTAGGGAGCAGGCTGACAAATACCCCAGACAGGTGGCTCCCCAGCGATGACCTGGATTTCCAGGGACGGAAGCTCAGCGCTTCCTGAGGCAGGCTGCTGGACAGCTCTCCTAAAGAATGAACGATGATGATGCTGGTCACAATGATAAGGAAGATCACAGCCCACATTTTTATCTGCCAGGCCCTGTATTTAGCTTGTAACAAATTATGGATTTCTGCTGCTAAATCTTCCTCCCTTGGGCTTTGAACCAGCTTTCCCGAGTCTGCTCTCTGGAGCTGCACACAACATATTTGCTCCACAGCAGGCTGCAAATATTTGAAGGTAGCTTTTATGTTCTTTACCTGTTTTTTCTCTTTGTGTGTGTGTGTGCTAAACTTAAATTTATTTTTTTGAACCTAATACAGGTATTTGATGGATCAGTATTAAATTTCATCTTGCTGGCTTTGCCTCACCTTTCCAGGCTGCTCAAATATTTTTGAATCTGATTCTATCATCCAATGTATTAAACAGACCTATACAATGTGCTACTGAAAATGATAACCTTCCAAGTCTCCCTCCCAACCCTTTTCCTTTTCTTGCCACAAACAATTATTAAAGATTTTCTATGTGTCAGATGCAGTCAGGCACTGGACCTACAAGGTTCCATAAGGCACACCTGTAGACCTCAACAAGGCTTCTTGCTTAAGCAGGGAGACAGAGAAATAAATTAAAATACAGTATAGTGGTTATGTTATGAACAAAAAAGGAGGAGAATGTCAACATGAGTTGGAAGAGTAGTTATCTGTTAAGGGGAGAAAATAGGGAGTAAGAGAAAGCCAATATTACCTCTGACTTCTGGGGTGGGGGGCCCATGAGGGAAATGGGCCATCCCCACTTAATTAAAATCTAGCCAAAGAATGTCCCAGGGCCGGGAAGAGGGGGAGCAGTCTTTAACCACCGTAAGGAAAAGGTAAAGAGAATTCTGTGTAGAGGATCAAGATGAGAAAAGCTTATTTATGAAAGAGGCTATGTTATTACTGCCCAGTGATACAGGCTTTCCTCCTCTCTCCTGCCTGCTACTCCCCTGCTGACCCCACAGGACCTCCCTAAAGAGTTAAGCTCAGCTGCTTGGCTATTGTGTCTAAGTTTCACAAGGTGGACTACAGAAGCAGGGAGTATGCTAGATTGCAAGTAGAGACCAAGGTGGGGTGGGATGGAGTAAGAGAGGAAGGGGGTCATTTGTGGCCTGAAAATGCCATTAGTCACTGGGAAGGCTGGTAGGATCAAGGGCAAAGGGGCTTTTTGCTAAGACTGCTTATTGGGTTCTTCCAAGCATAACTGCCCAGTCATTTGGAGGCCATCCTCAGTGTGAAGACTGGAATCCTCAGGAGTTCAGGCAGAATGGCCTGTTTGCTCATGTCACAGAGGCCAGAATGGTGATGAGAGCCTGCAAGTTCTTAGGAGTTAGGAATTTTGTAGGAGGGAGAACAGGTGATGACTTTGATAGACCCATTATCCCATGGTGGACCGATGCCCTTGTTCAAAGAGGGACATCCCTCAGGCAGTGAACCCCTCCTAAGAAACCTCTGTAACCAAGAGCCCACAGAGTCCTGGGAATTAGCGGGTTCTGGGCCAGTGCCAGGTGCCACCTGGGAGGTGACTCCAGAACCCCTGGACCCCTGTAGACAGCTGGTTGCATAGACTGACAGCTATTGTCAGGGATTCAGAAAATCATGACCGGGGTGAGGAGTGCTGACAGTGTTTCTTACTGTAAGAGTGTGTGCATAAACACGATCCGGTACAGCCCCCAGGGTACTGGGGGCACAGCTGTGGGCTGCTGCACACCACACACACACAGCTGAGCTCCGAAAGCCGGGGCTCAGAGCAGTGCACCAGCAGAAAGCTGAAGGTTACCACAACCACTGGTGAGAACAGGAGTGGAGATCTTTGATGGGTTTAGAGCTGGAGAGGCAGGCTCAGGGCTCAGGGTATGCTCCATAAGCATCCCTTTCTTGTGAAAGGTGAAGGCATCAGTCTAAAAGGGCACACATTCCTGGCTCCATATTTGGGTTGGGTTTGGAGGGATAAAATATGAAAAACTAAATAAACTGTTATTAAACTAGCACCTCCTTTTTCAACAGGACAGGAACACAGGCACAGGTTTGGCTAAGAGATTTTGAACTACACAACCTACAAGTGAAGAGTCTAGGTAAGCCCCTAAGACCCAGGAGCAGACCAGCAGGTGCTTGGTTGAGGATTCAGGGCTGAGGACTGTGAAAGGTGAGCAGTTTGCTGCTCAGGCCCTACTTACACATGAGCCCCAACTACATCAGCAGAGATAGGAGGGCAAGGCTTCATCCTGCCTCATGGTGCAAAGCCTTGAGCTTTGGTAGGTAGTTGTATATGATCCTTCCAGTAGGAGGCTGGAGAGAATTTGGTTCTAGGACAGACCAGCTTATTCAAAACGCTACCTGTAAGGCTCACATCTTCCCTGTCAATTCTTGATGTGCCTAGAAGGAGGCCCTGTTAACAGTTACATTATTTTACATTAAGAGTCAACTTAGAAAAAGGCCAGGCCTTTGGGCTGGTCATAGATTACCTGTCGTCGGACTGGGGACTGAAAACCTCTCCGAGCTGTGACTTGAGGGCTCAGGCCATGGAGCAGTCCTTCTGCCCGGGGGGCCTCTTAGCCTGTGTTTGCATTTCCTCTTGATTTTCAACTGCAATATATTCCCAGTCCTGCTTTATTTTCTGGAGAATACAGTATATATTTCTGTCAACTCTTCCAGGATGGGATTTCTTTTTGCGGTCTCAGCCTTTCTTTTGACTTTCCTTATTGCTTTCAAGCAAGTCTGTTCATTCTTTAAACCCAACTCAAATCACCTTAGAAGTACAAGCCTTCTGGAAGGAGTCTGCCCTCTGCCCCCAGCTCTGTGCCCTTCTCTTCCTGCACTGCCTGCATTTGTAGGTATCGGGAGCCTGGCACAATGCCTGTTGTGTGGCAGGATTCCAACAGAAGTCTGTGGACTGAACAGATTATCCATAGAAAGAAAGGGCACACAGGAGACTGACGGCCCACCAAGTTTCTGGTTTGGACTTTTCAGGCCCCCATCCGCTCAGCTTTCCCTCTTGCTTCGGAGAGACAACCAAGAGATGAGTTGTGGCAGGCTGGCAAAGATGCAGCTGCTGAAGAGAATGGGGTGGGCCCAGCACCCCGGGGTGTAGCTCAGCGCTGCCAGTGGAGGCTCGGAAACCCTAGCTGGAGCAAGGGGAGACGTCTCATTTCCGTAAAGGACCCAGGGTGTTCGACAGTGCTTTGCAAACACAAAGCCTTGTTGCTGTTACTGTCCTCAGTAGCTGTTTGTAACCTCTCTAACTGGAAGGCTTCTTGGCTGAAAGCAGCTGCTTTCCCTCTTTGGAGAGCAACTGATGGCCTACTTGGGTGAGGTCCGTAGCACTGGGCTGGGCTGAGTTGGATTCATTTAAAAAATGCCAGGGGGCAAACTCTGGAGTCAAAAAGTTCCGTTGACCTCCCTCAGACCAATCCGTGCAGTCCGATTTTAGCAGCATAGCCACTCTCCTGTACTCATTAAAACAATTTCCTGTTCATTTTTTATAAACAGAATTTCAAATATATTCATGTCTGAACTTTAAAGGAGGGTGACCTCGAGCCCCGCGCTCCGCCCAGAGTATCTGAGGATCCCCAGCCACCGGCCATCTCCTCGCGGGCTCCCTGTAAGGTTACGGAGCTGCTTCTCTCCCCGTTTGAGACGTGCGGGGAGGGAACACCGGGAAACACTGGTTTGCTTTGGGCCACAGGAGCTGGTTTGTGGGCAGGGCTGGAATCCTGGATCTGGGTAGTTGTTTTCCTGCTTAGTTGACTGGTCTGTGCAGGCGGAAAAGGAAGAAGTCATACCGTCCACACCCATAGTTTCTCCCTAAACCCGGGGCCAGGGCTCTCCGGAGCGGAAGGGACCCAGTCCTCCATTTGCAGGAGGATCAGGAGCCGACACCGCCTTCGCAAACGGAACAGAGGCAAAGCCGGACAGAAAAGCCAACGGCGGAAGGGCAGAGAAAGGGGAGAGAAACAAAGAGGTCTGCGCATTGACGCGCCTTTGTTCCCAGAGCCCCGACGCTGCTCCCCACGCCCCACTGCCTGGCGGGGGCTGCGGGAGAGCCGGTGTCCGAGCACACGGCCAGGGCCCCCGGCCTTACCGAGCCCAGGGCGGCGCGGATCCCGCGCGAGCTCCGGCCGCCGCGGTTGCCTCAGCTTAGCTCCCGTTGCCATGGGAGCGGCGCCCTCCCGGGGCCGCGCGCCGTTCCGGGCCTCCCGCCCTGCCCTGGGCCTCGCTTTTGCAGCCTCTCCCCCGCGGGGAAACGCTCGGCCCAGGTTTCCGAAGCTGACAGAAAGACGCCATCAACTGCGTCATGGCCACCACGTCAGGTGTCCCCGAAATGCAGACTGTGGGCGGCAGACTGCTGGACCGGGGCCGGCGGGCACCAGCCATACCGCCAACCCGCACTGGGGTCCTAGAGGTGCGGCGAAGACTCCATGCGGTTTTGGTTTCTTATTTGTTGTACATACTTGTTATAGCTTTGTTTTTCTAATTACAAACTGAGGACGTGTCAGCTTCCCTGAGTCCTGGGGCCCAGTACTGAGCTTGGAGGGTGGCCGCTAAGAAGGCCGGACTGGCCTGTGGGGCGCGCGAAGCCGACGCTCGCACTCGGTCGCTTCTTCAGGGCGGGCTGGTAGGGGCGGGCGGATTCCCGTGAGGAGCCCCAAGCGGAGTCGCTGGCTGGTCCCCGGACAAAGACCCCTCAGCAGCGTGCGGACCCTGCGGCTTACTCTCCGTGCTGCTAGGGGCGGTGCAAGGAGCTGCTCAGTAGGGACGCTGCGGGAAGCCGGTGACGTCCACGCGTCCTGGCCACTGCGAGTTGCAGAGTGGCTCACACGGAGCAAGGAGGCCAGGCCGCAATCCATTTCTGGTCAGTTGTTACAGAGTTCAGAAGAAAAGGACTTAGACCTTTGAAGTGCCAGTAATTCTTTGTGATTTCTTTACCCATTCTAAATACTCACTTTAACACCTAATTGTATTTATAATTTTTTATCTTTTTTCTTTAAAAGGGTCCACCAGATTGTAAAAGCTCCAGGTATACAGAAAACCTGATAATGTTGAGTACCGCATGCATACCAGGAGGCGTGCTGCCGGGTTTCTTCATATTGTCTCCTGGCGGTCTGTGCCAGGCTTTGGGGAGGGTGTGGGAACCGGGGAGTCCAGTGGGAGAGGCATGGACACAGAGAACCTTGGTGGGTCGTGGTGAGTCTACCTGTGCTTGGTGGTCCCGTGCTGGAGTCCTGCCCCAGCGGGTCCAGGGGTCCCCGAAGGATGAACGGCGTCGCGAGTGGGTGAGGACACAGACTCTAGCAAAGATGCTAAGTAGGCCGCTTATTGACAGAAAGTTCAAGCATCATATGGGGATTGATTACACAAAGTCATCATAAAATCATCATAAAGCATGTGTCATTAGGTATTCTATGGCATAATCTACTTCTGGGAATGTTCCCCTGCCTTTCCAACCATTAAAGGTCATCGTGGTCTTTTCCTCAAGGTTTTTCTGTTGCCCTTTTACTTTTAGATTCTAATCTCAGGTTAAATTTCTACAAGGCAACACAATGTCTTCTAAATGTGTGTTAAAACTTGTTTATTTTAGGAAAGGTCGTCTTAAAATTGGTCTTTCACCGAGACTCGCTGTGGGGGCATGTTTGTCCTGTAGTTCTCTGAACCCTATTTACCATAGAAGGAGCAGCCCTCGTTCTGGTGATCGTGGAACGACGCCTACCGTAATCCCTGTAGTAGTGGTTCACAAGGAGACTCCACCAGGATATTTGGTTTCTAAAAAACAAGGCTCCCATCTACTCTCTTAACCCATACCTCATGATAGCCATCTCTTATTTCTTCTGGGAGCCAAGGTGGCCTGGGGGGTTGTACCCTGAATTCACCTGAACCTTCTTTTATTTCCCAATCCAGGGATAATAACCCACCGGCCTGGGGGGAATGTATAGGGTTTTATTTTCTCTTTAGATAAGGGGACTATCCTGAGACAAGCTGGAGGCCCAATGTGCGGTATCCATCCATTAGCCTCCTGGTGGGCTGTGCCATCAGACAGGTGGTGTAGGTTGGCTCCCAGCAGGCCCGTAGGAGTTCAGCAATTGTAAGGTGACTATTTCTGCCTCTCCCCTCCTTCCCCTGATGTGGAGAAAGTTGGAGAAAAGCAGGAGAGGCCAAGTCCATACCAGTATCCTGGGTGGCAGGCAGCAGGGTCCTTAGTGATCTGGGAGGAATGTAGGAGAAACAGGAACCCAGAGGATACTACTAGGTGTCCAAAGAGCTCTTTGGATCTTTGTTTCTGAAGGATCTCGAAGCACAAAGGAAGAACCTGAGGCTAGGTCATTACAACAGTTTTTGCTGGGGAGGATGCATTAAAGACTCCTGTGATGTACACCTCTTGATTATATGAGGGGCCAGGGCCAAAGGCCTGCTTGGGGGAACTTTTGTAGTCCTCCGTGACCTCCATCAACTTCACCTGAATGTAAGTAAAAATCTACTTGGTTTGCAAACACAGCTTCAAGATCAGTTTCCTAGCCCACTGTTCCACTAGTCAGTGGCCCCCAAGGCCCTGTCACACACAGTAATGTGTCTTCCCCAGCCTGGTGACTGGAATCTCCAATGGCATCCCCATTAGGCCTTCCACAAGATGGCGCTCATAGGTTTTGTTTTTATTTGAATGTTTGATTCCTTTGTCACCATTTTATCAAATGCCTACTATGTGCTAGCATTGTTCTAGGAGATGCTGGGGATACAGACTGAACAAGACAAAGTCCCTGGTTACAAGGACTTTACAAAGGCTGTGATTTTTGCATTTTCAGAGGCAAAACTCGACTGTGGTATAGGTTTCCCTATTTATGTTGCTGGTATGTATTTTTGATAGTTCTGCTACATTTCTGACTGTTGCACAGTTTTTTGCCTCCAGACTTATATGGCCTGGAGGAACTATAGACATTTTTGTTATTTGGCTGAGGAAAGGATTAACATATCTTTCTGTGTAAGCCACTGTCAGATCTATCCTTTCACCAGGAAAACCTACATCTTAACCTAGACAATTCCAAATTGTTGCTAAGCACCAGCTTATCATTCTGAGGTTTCTCATTCTGAGCTTGGGATTCTCTGACCATCAGTAAACGCACAGCTCCTTTTAAAGAAAAATTCTGGTAGATCCTTCAGGCATTCCAGTGACCTGCTTCCAAGTAAGGATAAGATGGGCCTTGATCTGGATGGAGAATTTATCAGACTCTTTTTTTTCTTCTTTTTCTAGCAAACTGTCAACGCTGCCATCTAACTACCCCAGAGAATAAGTTTAATCAAAGAGCTCACTCTTGCCAAAGGCAAATCTGAGATCTTATTGAGAGAAACAGTCAGAGGTCTGGTGAACTGCCCTTCCCTCCAGCTTCAGTAAGCTCTATTCTTGTTCTAAGTCACATTCCCATAGGCAACATCATTTAGGACATTTACTACACCAACTTGGCTGCTTCTAGAAATGCCTTCACTTCGCCATGATTGAAGAGTGTGCCCTTGATCTTTATTGCAGACTGATATAAAGATGGTCATAAAACAAAGGTTCCTGTACTTTTGGCAAAAATATTTGTTAAAGACCTTGTCCACCTCACCATTCCATGTCCTTTATGTAAGTTCTAATGAGAACCCCAGATTCATATTGACCACCTCCTTGACTTGACATTTCTACTCGGGTGTCCAATAGGCATACCTCACTTAACATGGCTAAAATCAAACTCCTGATCTTCCCCCACCCTCTCTTCCTCTCTGTCTTTGTCTTCTTGATAAACAGCAACTCCACAGCTTAGGCCAAGTACCTCAGAACCATCTTGGCCACTACCTTTCTTGCTTCACATGTAACCTGTTATCAAACCCCTATTGTCTTTCTTTTTAGCACACATCCAGAATTTGATCATTTCACACCAGCTTCTCTTGTCTGGAAAATTTCACAAGCTCCTAAACTGGTCTTTCTACTTCTGCACTTTGCTCTTTCCGAGCTGTATTTGACACAGCATCCAGAATGATCCCTAAGGTGTGCCAGGTTGCGACACCTCCTATCAAGACCTTCCTGTGACTTTCTGCCTTACTGGAAGGAAAACACCAAGACCTCCATTTCCCTCCCTCCCTTCTTGTCTCTGACCCGATGTCCTCGTAATCTACTCCTGATCCACGCCATGGGAACCACACTGGCCCCACCTCAGGGCAGCTGTCCTCCCCAGACAGCCACGTGGGCCTTCCCTCTTCCCCTCCGGGTTTCTCCTCAGAGGTCACCTTCTCAGGCGGCGGTTTCCTAACCACCTCATGAAAACTGCAGTCCCCTCTCTGAGCTCTGTCTTTTCTCTGTCCCAGTTTCATTTCCCTCCATAGCACTTATCACTATCTGACACATGATTTTACTTATTGTCTGTCTCACCCTACTGGAATGTAAACTCCCTGAAGGCAGCAATTTTTGTCTGTTTGTTCTGTTTTGTTCACTTCTGTATCCCACCAGTCAGAATATTGCCTGGTACATAGTCTGTACTCAATAAATGTTGATTGAATGAATGATTAAATTCTATGAGAATTAGTGCCAGAAGGAAAAGTGTCTTTTTTTGTCCAAGTTTTATTTCCTTAGGCAATATGACTGATGTGTTATACACTGTAATTTCCTTTTTGGTGTTACTACCAGGAGGTTCAAAGTCAAATACAGAAGGAGTTACAATGACTGTCTCACCCGTGGTCTCAAACTCAGTAATCTTCCCCTCTGTATGTTTTTCATTGCCCCACTTTTAATTTTTATTTGAACACCTTTGTGCATATCTATATCCTCAGGTAGTTTTCATAGAACTTTAAGCTTCTAGTAAATATTTGTCAAGTGAATGCATTATACACCATTTTAATCCTTTTGGAAGTAAGTGGGATATAAATAATAAATTATTAATGATGGCGGGTATGACTGAGAAGTGGTGGGCTAGAGAGAAACAGGTAGTGTAGGCGGGGAGAGGCTGGGGGGAAGGAAATGCTCCCCATGTCCCCTGCTGTGGGTGAGCACGAATCTCCTCCGGACTTGGACCCTATGCCAGTGAGGGGGAATACGAATGGTTTTGGGGGCACAAAGGGCATAAACTGGACTGACTTGGTAAACTAGAGCAAAAGGTTCCTTTAGCAATGGTTAATATTTATTAAATAGTACATATTTAATTGAGGCTCAAGTTCAGAAAAGTCGGCATAAGTAAAACTGATGTCTTTGCCAGGATCAACAAAGCCACTGACGGTGTCACCGGCACCACACGAAGCCATATTCCTCTATGTTAGAAAGGAGTTAAATAAGCAGGTTGACTTTGTTGTTACTTCTCAACATTGACTTTGGCCGGGCAGTTTTGAGCCCTGGAAAAGAGGAAGCAATGAATACAATAGGCTCAAGGGGGATGAACCAGAAGATGCAAAATAGAGGCACTCCCTGAAGCCTGGAGAAATCCTGCTGCTTTCTGCAGGCAGCGTCCACCCTCCCAGTTCCCAGGTGCTGTCTGGGTTGGGTGTGGGCTTTGCCTCTCCCCAAAGAAGGACAAGTAAACTGACCTCTCTTCTGCCTGGTGGGGAGTCCTCTGGCTTCTGTCCCCTCCTCATTCCCAAAGCCAGGCTTCTTGTCCTCTCCAGCCACCAGCCCCCAAAATCACTCATTCAAAGGCCAATTCCTCACATTGCTGGTGGCCAGAAGCATGCCTAAAACCCAACTAAAGATTTCGGAGATGCCATCAATTGCTTTCTAGCATGTTCCTGTCACTTTACCATGGAGCCAAGTGAAATTAGACCCATAATTTGCTTTTCACAAAACAATGCCAGTGGCTTTTCTTTATCTCATATTGTTCCAGGTTATTGCAAATGGACTCATGCAGAATCCATTTGAACATCTTTCTAGATATTACAGTTTGAGGGGATGACACTGTGCAATTGCCAGGGGCACCTTTCCTCTTTATAAAGCCTGGGTATTGGATTTATCCCTTTTTAGAATCCAGGCACTGGGGGCTTGGTTTTAATCCTCACCTGGGCCTTACTTGTTACTGGGTTCTGTGCATCACACCTTGTCTGCTGGTAGGTAATAGTTCTTGATTCTTATTCTTATTTGGATCTCTACCTTCTTTTTCTTCTCTGACAAATGAAACTCAGAGAACTTTTTTTTTTTCTAAAGGACAACAGGGGTGCAGAACCACTTTGGAAAATCCTGCCTTTTCATATACAATCAGCTTTTTCTCTTCCAGGGTGACATTTCCCTTGTTCTTTCTCTACTGAAGAATGGAAGAACATCCTCCAAGTTGAATAGCTCTCTTATGCATCTTCTTATGTATTCCAGCAGTAAGGAACTGTATCCCAGGTGAACAGAGGTAGGAAAAGATGCCGAGGCCCAGAAATATAGGAAGACCATATTGACACATTGCTAACTTGGGTGTACTATGGAGAGCCCCTAAGCACATCTGAGAGTGTCTCAAGGAAGACATCATCGCTAAAGAATAGGTAAGAAAGAGAGGAGAGAGAGAGAAAGACAGAGAGAGAGAGAGAGAGAGAGAGAGAGAGAGAGAAGGAGAAAGAGAGAGAGAAAAGAAAGAAAGATCAAACACCATGTGAGAATCTCTCACTGTGGCATTTACTTGGTTGTACAGCAGATCTAAGTGTGCTGTATACAGTGACACAGTGACCCATTTGGAAGATTTTTCTTCTTTTTGTGTTACATCCTGCCTGGGAAACTTCAAACCCTGTGATAAACCAGAGGGTGGAGAGGTATGGTCAGACCTTGCATTTGGGTGCTCCTAAGTCCTGTGGGGTTTTGCAGGGAGTCAACAATATGTGTTCCTTGCAGACAGGGCCTCAGTCAAACACCCCCTTGTGGGGGTCATAGACTCAGAGTCCCCTGAACAGGACAAACAGATATCAACTCTGGGAACAGTGCTTCTCTGTAGACAGATTCATGGGGTGCCTGGTCTGGGGCAAGCTTGGCCATTGGCCCAGCTACTAGCCTCTGCTGTCACCTGGATGAACCAGGTTCTCAGGCACAGATGATACTATGGTTGCCAAAATCCTCAGCTGTCCCACTACTGGATGACAGTTGGTGGCAAGCTTTCCTCACAGTTCAGCCTGGATCTCTTTGGAGACTTTCCCTGCAGCTGCTGGCTGGAGCCCGTTGTGGCAGGGTTTTGGTTCCCCATACTGGTTTGAGGTGGGGGGTGGTTTTCACCAACTGCCACAGACAACTGTGTTAACCGCACCCATGGATTCAGAGACATTTTCAAAGATTTCCTTCTCTGGCAAACCTGAGAAAACAAAATAACCATCTTTCAGGAATGAAGAAATGTTTGTACTTTAAAGCAAAGCTTTGCTGTAATGAAAGGACAATCCTATAAAAATGCATTCTCACTCTTGATCCAGAGGCAAGGGGATCTTTAGATGTAAGGATCATATCTTTATACTTTGTGCCGTCCTTGGGTATGAAGTCTGTTTAAAACCAGAACTCTATTAAATTGAGGGCAGGTCCATTACAAGGTGTGATCTTGGATATGAGGGTGGTCTTCTCCAGGTGGGGATAAAAGGAAGGTTGTATGCAACTTGCCTGCTCCATTTGTCTAGATGATCACTTGGTTTACTGGGCGAATAGTGTATCACAGCATAAAATAGTCTTTGAATTATTATCTCAAAATATGAACAATTTTTATAACCTCCTCCAGGGGATGATGAACTCATCAAGGTAAGAAAGCTGCCTGGGTTTGAGAGAGCTGGGCTGTGACTGGGTGCCGTGTCCCAGCAATTTATAGTCCCTTTTAATGCAGTTGGGATTGGGAGCGAAGGTTAGAGTGGGTCTTTGAGTAGATGTATGAGAGTGGATTTTAGATATAAATTATGCAACACTTGAAGTTCAACACATACAAATTAAGCAGATCCTTCATGGTGTTTGGGGAGTTATGGCTGATTTGTGGTCTGCTTATGAATGAGAATAGGTCACTTCAGTTATGAAAGTATTTTTCATGTTAGGACACCCATAATTAATTAGGGGTTCATGTGGTGAGGCCATGAATGGAAATGCTTAGTGTTTTGATCCCCTAAATCTGTGTTCCTGCCCACAAGGCCTCAATAAATAGATTTCTTTCATAGTTCACAAAGGAATTATGAGATCTTGTCTCTGAGTACAGCATGAAACACTTTTATGGTACCGTTAAAATTGGAGCTTTTTCACGTTGCATGTGGGAAGCTGATTTTTCCTAAGATAAATCATATAGTATATTTTATTTCAATCGAAGATTTGAGATTCCTGGATGATGGTTTTTGTTTTCTAAATATTTTGTATAGAATTGGTTTACTTTTCCATTCGAGGGTAAAAAAGAACTCTAAACAACTCAGCCTTTACCCAGTTAAGCTAATCAAATGAAGGAAAACTTGAAGCTCTGTAATAGCCAGAAATAAGTTGCTTCCCATTTTATTAGTCTGCATCCCCTTCAGATGGTAGCATGGATGCCCTGAAGCTTTGGCTCAAGGTGTTTCTGAAATTCCTGAGGAAGCCCCAGGAGCCAAGGTTGTTATGTGTGCACAAGATATTTAATACTAAACATAAATACCGGGAGTGGTGGGCTCCTGGGAAAGCCAAGACGTTATTTTGAAGCCCCCGGGGCTGGCTGTCTACATCCTATTAGGGAAACCACAGGACAGGATTCTGTCTAAACACTTTTTGCTCCAAGTCTATAGTCTGGTGCTGTCACATCTTAGAGAACTTTTATTTCTAGGTCTCTGAGTGGACTAATAATGCCCACAAGTTCTGTTAATTTGTTCCTGAAATGTGAGATTTTGTGCCTAAGTGTCCCAGAGTGAACTAATGCACACCAGGGCACAATCATTTAGCCCCATGATGAACTTCTGTGATTTTCAGAGTTTGCTATTAAGACTTGTAGGTTCCGTGTGATCTAAAGCTTTAGATGGGAATCACGTCTTCGGTGTAGCTGTCTGCACTGTCTTCTGGGAAACGCTGCAGGATGCTTTCTCCTCCACACTGGAGGAGTTTCTGCTTCTTCACAATGGTCCCCCTCACCCCTGCCTCTCCTTTTTTTGTCCCCTTGCTCTCCTTCACCGGCTTCACAGTTCTTCTGAGCACTTTTCCTCTTCCTTGTACACCATGGAAATGGGCAAGAGGGGGGCGAGGTGGAAGGAGAAATGGGAAAAGTGTAGTAGCTCCTACTTACTGGGTCCTCTTAGGTACGTGGCACTGTGCTAAGCGCTTCAGATGTTTTTCGTCTCTAAAATTTGATGAACAGAAGCAGCCACTATCCTTCATTCAACAGAGAACACTGAAACCTTTGAGGGTAACTGGAGAATGACCTGGCTCAAGCTTGGCCAAGAACTACGCTGTGTCAGGTCGCGCCACGGAGCCCTGTAGCTTAAGCACGACTGTCTTGAGCAGTAGGAAAGGAAGGCACATTCAGCAGGAATCACCTCTGTGGTTTCCCCGGGTGGGATGTTTTCTCTTATTTAATCTTCACAGCACACTCAGGGTTGGTAATATCTCTTCAGTTTGGCCGATGAGAAACCTGAGATTCAGGCTAGGTGAGTCCCTGAGGCTAAGCTGTGCACACATTTGACTCGAGGCTGTGATGTTACCATCTACACCATGCTGCCCAGCGCTCATTCTGGATTCATGAATTCTCTGAGAAGTTGAGACTATCTTCTTGCTGGTCTGTGTGTACTTCTACTCTAAGGAGGTAGATCATGTTTCTACCCAAACCATTCTTAGGCTGTAGCTCCTAATCCTCTTGGTTCATACCTTCTATCCCTACCCCACGGTGGGATCTCCTAGGCAGAACATTGTTGTAATGCAGAACTACGTCTTGTGGTGTGGGATAATTGTTCCCACAGAGGTGTGCCACTGGAGGGAAAGAATGGAATGGGACTATTGCTTGAGTATTTCTTTATATTCCACTCAGGTGTTCTCCATCTTTTATAACCACCATAAAATAGAAGACCTGAAGGCTTCCTGGAAGGTGGTGACTGGTTGCATCCCACCTGCTGCTTCTTCCACCTCTAGCTCTTCTTCCCTTTCTGATGAGCCAGGTCTGCAGCTGTGTGTGTGTGTGAGACCTCGCCAGGCTTGCTGAGTTTCACAGCCCACTTATGGCTGGGGTGGCATCTCAGAACAAATCCCTGCATGACCAGGAAGGAATATGAGTCCCGGGATTGTTATGTGAAGATATGTTGACATCTCTGGAAAGGATCAAGAAAATGCTGACATGTAAGCTTATAGAATGCGAGTTAATACCCGGGATAAAAATCTAGAAGATAATAATGGAGTGCTCTTTCAAGAACTTTCTTGTTGGTAGAGAAGATAATATCGTGTGGGAAAACATGGATGGTGACGATTCTGAGTTGAGAGTAGTTTAGGGTATCTGAACTCTGTATGTGAAGGCGCTTTCGAAGTGCCTACCCAATTTATTGTGCTTATGTTTTCCGTTTTATTGGTGTACAAGAGTTTAAAATCCTAAGTTATAAGAAAGTGGTATGTTATAATTTAATTGGAAGTATTTTTTTCTTTCTTAGTGGCACATAAAATAATGGTGCATCTCACAGCAGATGGATTCTTAGATCCAAGGATATATGGTACATACCCCATGTGGTGGGAAAAATATTTGCAAGCACAGAACTATGCAATAATTTAGGGAATGTATAACCCACATATGGAGAGATTATTTGGGTAAAAACAACAAAAAAAATCAAAATGAAAAATCAGAAAAATAAGAGAAGATAATGAGGAGAGAAAAAATGGTTAACAGTGAACCCTTCAATAAGTAGTTAAGAAACACTACCTGGTGTAACATGAACACTGAACCCTCAGGAGCTTATAATGGAGGCTTATTTCTTGCTCCCATAAAGCCTGGCCATTGTAGTGGTAGTGGTGGCAGGGGTGGGGTAATATGAATTTGTCCCTCCCGAGATTGCCAAGGGAATCTAGACGGGAAGTAGTATCCCTAAATTGGAGACCTTGGCAGGATGGGAAACATCATCTGCTTCTAGACTTCAAGATGAGAAATAATATGCATTAAAATTCAGCTCCATGGAAAAGATCAGATTAAGGAAGCAGCTTTTTCATGAACTATTTCAGAGAAGTCTTAGGAAGGGAAGGTGGGCCAAGGGTCATGTGGAACAAGAACAGGGAGCTCATCTCAGAGAGAGAATTAGGACCTCAGAAAGGACCTTCTCCAGCCCTGGTGCAGGGCCTTCACCATTTCTGTCAAGAAGGCCTTTATAATCTTTGTGGACCAGTGACCACTGTGTATGTCTCAAGTCTGTGTTTTTCCAAAAGGGAGTGTTTTTATTGGGGTTATTGGGTATCATATGATTATATTTATGTAAAATTATGCGTGTATATATGATTTTATGAACGTGGAGTGAAGTATGGAAAGATAGACCCTAGATTGTTAACACAGGCCACCTGTGTGTGTATGTGTTGGCGGTGATGTAAGCGGAGGCAAGGGAGATGAAAGAGGCAAGCAAAGAGAGATTAAACAATACTCTCATAAAAACTCAAGCATGTGTATGATCCCATTTATGTGAAATTATATATGTATATATAATTATATAAAATTGTGTATTTACATTCATGTAAAAAATATATAGTATGACTATGACAGAAGAAATTAGAACTAAAACTGGGATTAAATCCACATCTTTTGATTGTATCTACACGGCTGACGAGGAGGGTAGAACAGGTCGCTCTCCGAGGGGCCCCCAAACGCCCTGCGTCCATGCCCTTGTGGAGACCTCTCACTCTGGGCCTCGGCCTGGCCACCTGCCTTGCCCTGGCTGACTGGATGAATGTGATGCAGGCAGAGGCTTGCATCTGCGCACTGGGTTTGCCGCCTTGGAATGATGCTGCCGTGTGAAGAGATCTGTTGGCACATGTTACCAAGCGGACAGCACCTATGGCCAACATGTGAGTGAAGCCAGGTGGACTGTTCAGCTGCCAAATGACTGTATTCTCAACTGTTTTCTCCTAAGGACCCTAGGTGAAGCTGGTGAAGAACTGTCAGGCTGAGCCCTGCCCGAACTGCTGACCTACAAAACCATGAGGAAATAAATGATGGCTATTTTAAGACAGGGATCGGTAAACTTTTTTAAAAAGAGCCAGATAGTGTATAGGCTTGTGGGCCATATGATCTCTTTCACAACTGTTTGCCTCTCATGTTGTGGGGTGAGAGCCACCATAGACAACCCGGAAATCAATGGTGTGGCTGCTCTCCAGTACAGCATTTATTCACAAAGACAGGTGGTTGGCTGACAGGCCGTAGTTTGCAACCCCACACTAAGTTATGTAGTTATGCACGGACAGAGGGATGTCTGTGATACTGTCAAGTGAAAAAGTCAAGTTGCACAATAATATATAGAATGATTTTTTTGTTTGTTTTGGCAGAAAACTCCAAACAAAACCCAGAGAACCTCCTGTAATCTGCGTGTCGGCATGAGTGAGGAGAGTGGTCCAGAAAAATACACACCAGCGTCTTGACTCTGGATTCCTCAGGGCAGTAGATCAGTGGGTGGAGACGTGGTGGAGGAAGGATGTGTTAAGATGACTGTTTTCCTCGTATAGTTTTAATGTTGTTTCATGTATTAAAATGAGCATGACTTCTGAACTCTGAAAAAATGAAGTAGGGAAAAAATGAAAAATAATTAAATGTCTCAAAATTTGTTCCATTTGGTTGAAGATCACATAAAACCAATGAGGCTGTGTCCAAAGGCACTTGTGACTCCATCGGCGACCATCACTCGAGGGTGCTGGGGATTGGCCAGGAGGCAGAAACGAGACGGTTGGTGGTGGTAGGAAGACTGTGCATGCTGAGGACGAGGGGTGAATTTTCTGTTTGAATCACTTTTCAAGGCTTGGATTTTCTGAAAGCAAAACAGAGCCTCGAAGTCATGGTCGTTGTCTAGTGGCCTGAATATCTAAGAATTTATAGAGGCCATCTACCTGGATTCCTCTGACTAAACCTCTTTGGGCTGAGTCTCCGCTCTTGACCAATTGTTGTCTTTAGGGCCCGCTGTACTGGCCTCCTGATAAGCTCTTGCAACCTTTATCCATGGGCTGTGGGAGCCTCTGCTATAATTTGTGAGAACCTTTCCTCATTATAATTTGATATTCTTTTCCCAGCAGAAAACCTTAATGCCCAGAATCTCTACTCTCTGGAGCTGCCAGCACCTGGAGCAATAGTGGGGGTTGCAGGCAATCAGTGCCGATGCCTGCTGGGAGGAAAGAGCTCTTTCCTGCTTCCCAGCTGCAGTGCCTACCTCCACTGCCAGGGCCAGATGGCTGAGTACCCAGGGAGGTACCAGGCCTCTGCGTTATTCCCCTATAGCTGCTGTAGGTGGAGCCGCCCTCTGGCTGGCCTGGTACAATGGTGGGGGTAGCAGTTTTGCAAACTGGTGCTGTCTGGGTGGAAGGAGCAGCAGGCTGCATATTGCAGTGGGGGTCCTCAGCACACATCGCCAGCCGGGGGGATGGAGTACCTGAAGCTCCTGAAAGTTCCCAACCTTCTAGGCTGAGTGTGCTGGAATGATTTTGCCCATCTGTCCTTTCTCCTGAGCAGCAAGCTTTGTGTAATTCTTGCCCCTTTAGCACCCCTCTCAGTGTTGGGGAGTCTTTCTAAGTGCCTAACTTTCTTTTGTCCCAGAGCAGCCAGTTGTGGGTACCTTTTATCCACAAGTGGCTGGAATCTCAGTCTCTCTGAGTATTCTGCCTGTCTTTGCTTTCCAAACCTCTAATCTCCAATGCACCATGTAATGTGGATTCATGCTCCTGGAGTAGATCTCTAGGGGTGGGTATTTAGCAGTCCTGGGCTTCTACTCCCTTCCTGCTCCATTACTCTTCCTCCCGCCCATGAGCTGGTGTGGGGGGAGGGCTTGAGTCCTGCCAGATCATGGATTTGCTACTTCATCCTTTTCCATGCGGTCTTTTCTTTTTCCCAGATGTAGGCAGTCTGTCGCAGTCTTCTATCCAGTCACTCTTTCAGGATTCATTGTATTTGCTGTATTTTCATATTATTTGTGGTTTTGGGAAGAGGTTTCTGTCTCACTTCTCATGCTGCCATCTTTTTGATAGTCACATCTTCTGTTTTATAACATCACAAATGTGTCTACAGGGCTTGGGTCAGGACTCTGGGAGACAACATGACACAACGCTCTCCATGCAGGAGGAGAGGGGTCTGCAGAAAACCTCTCTTGACTGGTCATTCCAGTTGTTGTGAGAAGGAAATCACTTTCAAAAATGATCACTGAATCACATAGCAATTATAAAAAAGTGTTTAATAGCCTCTGCCAGCAATTCCCTGCCCTGTCAGTGAGTGTGGGTGGTGAATGTGGGATAATCCCATGTGGAATGTTCGGGTCAATCCTCTCCCCTTCAACATCAGCCACTCTCTCACAAAAAAGCCAACAGAGCCAATCTGAAAGAATTTGCTTTCAGTGCCAGATGACTGAGAATTTAAACACACATGGAAAACATGACCAATACAAATGGGTAGAGGAGGTCTTTGGAGGGGAGTTAAGAGAAACTCTTTGACTAATTCTAACAGCACTTCACCTAAATATATATGCTACATAGGTCTTTATATGTGTATATAAAACACAGGCATCTATGTCTATGTCTGTATATCTATATCTGTATCTATACACCTACACACATATATGCCTATGTAGCATATGTATCTCATAATGCACACACATGTGCACACACACACACATACACACAGAGTTAATACCATGTACAATGTTTCATCTTTTTCAAAGCAGTTCAATATCTATTATCTCATCATATCAGCATATAGACTTACTGATAACTGCTTAATGTAAACTTTGGTTTAGTTTTAGTGTATATGTGAAAATAATTTTATCAATTGATGATGTCATGCTGATGTGACAATAAATCTTGAAGAAGTTACATTAGTCTCTGATTCCTGGCTCCTAGATTTCTCAGTGGCATGGCGAGAAAGGACAGATGGGGTATATGTCCCCAGGTACTAGGCTGCAGAGGTGCAACAAAAGGGCTAGTTTTGCAAATGCTGGGATGGCACTCGCATCACCAACCTCCCTCCTTCTGCCCTCTGTACTCTGGGCATCTAGAATCAGATCGGGGTCAATTCCTACCCACCAAGAAATTTTGATTAGTGGTCTCAGATTTTTCCTGAAGTATCTGGGAAAGCATTGATTGGAGATGGGCTCTCAATTTAAGTGACGGTCTGAATGGAAATAAACCTGATCATCTGGGGCATCAAGGTCATTGTCCCTGAGGACAGGCCAGAGAATGGAAGTAACCAGGAGTAGTGTCTTGTTAGCTTGAGGTACTTTTAATCACAGAGCCAGTTCCCTTTGTTAGTGAGACTTGTACTTTCCACATGAAGATGCTGTTCGTCCATGACATTTCTTCTGCTGTTATGCGGTCACAGAGTGCTGAGGACAGTCCTTCGTTAGTCCCAAGAGGACTCTTCAGCTCTAACCATGTTGCAGAGAACAGGAATGGGCTGCTGATTCCTGGGGACACATAATCACTCAGCTTGTATGCACAGAGCAGAGAAAGTGAAAAGTCTGCAGTTCATGGTCTCACAGAGATGATGAGCTGTTGTCAACCAGCAATTTGGCTAAAAAAGAGTCTGCAGACTCCAAGTAAATTTGTCACTTTACATTCCTCTCCTTTTTCCCTAAGTGTTAATGCAAGTTTGCAGTTGAATTTCAGATATTCTGGAATCGCATTTCCTGGCATTCATTGATGCCACACTGAAAGCAGAATGCTAAGTACAGTGTAATTTTCTTTTGCACCCAAGTGAATCTTGGAACTATATGCATATTTTACACATATATATTTTCCACTTATTCTTTGTGCTTTGGTTTAACAGTCTCTTGACCCAGACACCATCTCATTTCATTTATTTCTAGAAGTTTTTATTTAGCCATTACTACCGCACCAACATTACTGCATGAGTTGTACCCAGGTTTTTTTAATAGCAAGCAAATGTACTTTTTCTGGAGCCAAACGAATGATGTCTGATTTTAGGATTTGTCCTGGCATTATTTAGGGTCAGAAAAGACTTGAAAGAAAAATATGCAAACCAGAGGGGCTTGAGAAGAAATCAGAAGATACATTTAAAAAATACTGCTTTAATATTCTACGGGCTGCAAAGGGCAATGTTTCAGATCAGGGAGGAATCAGAGCTGTCCAAAGGAGGAATTTCCTGTGGAATTCTGATGGAGCTGAAAATGATGAAGAGTGACAGCAATCAGATAAGAGAGAGGAGAGCAGTCACAGTCAGGAAGCAGGGTGACAAAGTTATGGGTTGGAGCCCAGGCTTCTCCAGGAGATAGATATTACAGGCTTGCAGCAGACATAGTCTTAAAAGGGTCATAAAAAGCCTTGACAGCTTGATTGATGGATGTGGACATTGTACACACACACACACACATATATATATATGTTTCCAATGTAAAGCATGAGATCCTGTAAGAGCATCTCCTAGCTAGGAAAAGGATTATCTTTGTGTGGACTAGCTGAGCAGACGCAGCCCCACACCACCTGCTGCCTGCTGCCCCCACAATATGCCTGTTATGTGATGTGCTGTTGGGTGTCTCAAGCCTTCTTTTAATGGCAGTGGTGGTGGTGATGTGTTATTTCCAGCCTTCTTGGAACCTTTCTGCATTTTGAGAACTCTTTTTTATATCGGTCATTGGTGCTAGTGGTATGCATGCCTCCTAGCAGAAGGAGAATTCTGCCTGTGTAGGAGCCTATCAGCTGCTCCCACCAAAGGCAGGCGGAGGCCTGAGGTGTAACTGTTCCTTGAAAAGCCTACAGGCTTTCCCGGGTGCCGTCAATAATGGTAATTACAGTTGCAGAGCACTGTCCCCTGAGGAGCTCAAAGCACTTCATAGGCGCTGTGGCACTGATCCTCGTAACATGAGTGCAATAGGGAGAAGGAGCAAGCATGGCTGTGACTTCACAGGTGGGGAACCTCGCCGAGGGAGGCAGAAAGGACTTTCCGTTCATGTGGAGCAGGTTATGGTGCAGAGGCTTTGTGAATCCTGGTGTGCGTGCTAGTCACCCTGTTGAAATGCTCCACCCCTAGAGCAGCTTTTCGCAATAAGTTTGTGAACATGGGTGTGTTGCAAAGACTTTGCTTCATGATGAAAAGTCATTGAAAGATAATTTAGTTCTTTTTCTTTCATTTGTATTTCTACCAAAAGAGCTATGGGGTAGCTTGTTGTAGAAGTTATATCCAAGGGAGGATAAAAGAACAAAGGCCTAATATTGTGTTGTGGGAATGGCAGGGACAGTGGGGAGGCAGGGTTAAGGTAATTGTGGTGGAGAATGTGTGCTAAAGCCAGTTACTGTGATTGAGCATAGCATTTAGCTTTGAAATTCCTGGCAGCTAAGGCTAAAAGGAAAACAAGATGACTCATAAGGTCTCTGTCTAAGAAAAAATACCCTGTGAGACAAGTGGAATTTAGAAATGTGAGCTCTAGTGGACAAGCTAGGAATAAAGGTTTAATTTTGCATCTTCTGTAGGAGCATCCTAAGGCCAGATCAGAATAGCTAGCTGCTTGCCCCAAAACATCACACACACCTCATATACTCTCACATTCCTGTACTTAAAAGCTGAAGGTAAAATGTGGTTAAAATTAGCATCAAGGGTAGAACGGAAAGGTGCAGTGGGAATAGAAAGCTTTAAGTGGCCACTTGGTGACTGACAGGTAGAAGGCAGTAGAGGGAACATTTTTGCCAGATACCAGCCTCCATCTTTCTGCAAAATTTTGTGATGAACTTGAGATTCTTCTTTCATCAGCTATTTCAGTCTCTTTCTCCCTGACTTGTAATATTGCTTGGATGTCTGGGATCCTCAAACTGTGGCTGACTCTTGGGGGTAGTTATTTTAACCTATGTCCCAGGGGCAAATTCTGACCTCCAGATGAATACCAGAGTTCAGGAAGGGTTCTTTGCTCATGGTTGCTGCAAAATAACCAAGTCTCCAAGCTCCTTGCAAATCCTTCAGTGCTTGTAAAAGGAGCTGGGCAGTTCTGCCTTTCTTGCTTATGTCTTTCCTCTCAACTGTCTGAGAATAACCCAAGGGTAATGCTTTTAGAGGCTTGGCTCTCTTCAGTTCTAAAAAATAAAAGAGGATGTCACCAACTGTCTTAAACTTAAGAATTGCTCAAGAAGGAAACAAAAATAAAAAAAGAGCATTCCAAAAGTGTTCCGAGAGCTCGAACATTCTCTCAAACTCCACCTTCATAAGCAATGCCCACTTCAGCTAAATCCTGCCCAACTATATTTTCCTTTTTGATGTGTGTGTGTGTGTGTGTGTGTGTGTGCACACACTCATGCGTAAGAAGTTTTGACAGCTAGAAATGCGGCAGAAAAGGAAAAGATTAGCAAATCTTGCCTTAGATACTGTTGCCTTTAGAGCCGCTTGTGGTCTTTTTAACCAGGGGTAAAATACAACTTGATTTCATTATTATTGATATTATTTCTGGCTCTTGAAGATCTGTGAAATGAGAACTAAGCTTTAAAAGCTTTGCAGTTAATTGCTGCTGAGTTAAGTGTTTTTTTTTTATAACACCTTTGTGCTGACACATAACTTAGAAAATCAATCAGGGAGATGAGGAATAAAAATATGGGTCTAAAATACTCCTGGCTAATTACAAAATACTGCGCCACGGAGAAGGGCTGAGGCTCCGTGGAGAACTGCAGGCCAGCTGGTGTCACACAGCAGGCGGGAAGTGGGGGCAGGGGACGGGGCTCAGTCTGCTCTGAAGGAAGTGTTTCTAAGCAATCAGTCACTATCAGTCCTGGCACAACAATTCTTAAAAGACTGAGCCTGTCGAATTGGGGGGAAAGGCAGTAGTTTTAGAAATTGAAGGAGATTATTTTTACTTTTCATAAATGAATGGATACTGTGTCAATAAACAAGACCTAATTTCAAGTCCAGCCTTTGACAGTATTATAAAGGATATAAATTTGTCTTGGGTCGCTCTGCTTCTTCTGTGCCCTTTTTCTCCTAACTGGCCCCTTTTTTCATTTACCAGATTCCTAGTTTTCTCTGTTCAACAGGCCATGCCTTGATAGCAAACTACCACAACTTTAGTATGAATTTAAGCCTGTATTCTCCCTCCCAAAGGAAGTTGTAATGCTCTAATGAGGGCAAAAATTTGTTCCTGGGAGAAAAATGTCTTATTCTTTTTATGTATAAAGCACAGATATACATGCAATGCACAAACATATACACAGTATCTGTAGATCTGTGGTATTAAAATTTCATAGTTATGGAGCAGTTAGGAAAAAACGTTGAAGCCTTTGGAGTGGTGGGGGTTATAATAATGAAAATAAGTTTGGGAAACACTTCCTTAGATTGAAGGGCTTTGGCCCAAGTTAAAGTAAGTGGCCATTTCTCAGATGGCCAATTCTTTGGCAAGATTCTTTGCCAACACCTCTTCTGGAGGAAAGGCTGCTAAAGAAATTTGCTGGGTGCCCATGCCTTGTCTTGGTCACCCACGAGCTGGGGAAAGGGTTAAAATTTGAATTCATGGTGCAGTGAGTCATTCCAGCCCAGAAAATGAAAAGTTTCAGAATTATCCAGGAGACATTAAGAAGAAAGAATGGAGAAAAAGGAAGGGATGGAGGAGGAGCGGGAAGGGGAGGAAGAGGAGCAAGAGGATGAAGAAGAGGAAGAACGAAAGTAGCAGTGGCTGTGACTTACCGGCATTCGCCTTCCTGCGAGGGGCCCTTATCCCTGCCCCTTGGCTTTCCTTCGTTGTGCGCACGTCGTTGATCATTCTTTGCCCTGACCTGGAACACTGCCTTGGCAACTGAACTGCAGGGAGGTAAATGCTCACCGCACATGGTCTCCCCTGCAGGAGCTCCATGCGGGCCTCCCCACCGCCTGGCAAAGGCCGCCTCTGTGGTCCTTCAGAGGGCAGTGCAGAGCTCCCCTCCCTGCCTCTGGTGTGTGCTGTCTAGCTGAGGCCTTTATTTGTTCTTCATCCTTTTCTTTGGCCGAATGAGCTTTTGGTGCCTGGTCTTGTGTCTGACATCAGCTGGGGACATATTGGCAATTGGTGAGTTTTGCTAAGTCTTGCAGATAAATCATCAGTTCTCTAATCAGCAGCAGGGCATCCAAGCAACACAGCATTCTTACAAGGATTAAATTAGCACCAAACTTTAAGAAGTGGAAGATGAAGTACACAGGAAATTATGAACCCGTAATTCTATTTCCCTACCTGGGAAATTGCTGTAATGATCCACAGCACAGACGGTTGGCAGGCCCCCTTGGGAGGCAAAGGTGATACATGTGTTGTAGTCCCATAATGGAGAGGACGGGGTCTGCAAATGGAGGCCCTTCTCAAGGAGGGCCCTGGGGGGCTGCTGAGGTGACCTTGGTGTTGTGTGCTCCCTGTGTTTTGCAAGTGGGCCCACAATGTACTGGGCTACTTGGTTGGAACAAGCAAAGGGAAAGGTTCACTGAGGGGTCGTCTGAGGTTTTTTACAGTGGGTCATATGATCAGAAATCCATATGTGTTCAGGCCACATGAATCTTTCATTGATAACAATAGTCAGCTGGGAGAGCCCCTGCAGGGCAAACAAGTGTCAGACTTGATTCAAACATCAATCAAGTGCATTCAAGGCCTTATTCATATATCCATTTTGGCCATTAATCCTTTAGAGTGTCCCAAGTTTATGGTATGCTTTTTGTAATATTGGACATTAAGGGCTCAAGTTTGCATGATTGATTACATTGAATTTGGCTTTTATACAAACTAATTAATCCATGCCGGCTGGCATGACACCTGGCAGTGGTCAGTCACAGAAGGATAATGGTGGGCAGATGGTCAAGCCCTATGGCCCACGCATTCATGTGGATCCATTTGGAGAAAACATTTCTTTCTACCCTCAGAATCTCAAGTGGGGTGCCTCTTCGAAGCAGGTGGATCGCAGCTGCTCATCCTCAGCTCAGGGGTTGGATGCCTGAGCCTCTGAGGGTGGTTGTGTCGGCTGGAGATGGCTTTGGGCACCCGGTCCAGAGGAGGAAGCGGTGGAACAGTGCCACCCTCAGTGCCTTCGAAGCCAGAAAAGCAGGCTTCAAACCTCAGTGCCGCTGTGTTCTGTTTGAATGACTTTGGAATAGCCATTTGCAACTCCATGATGTGAATTTTCCCCTCTGTTAAATGGAGAGTGTCTACCACTCTTAAAAATGAGATTTTGTGTTTGTGTGTGAAAGATCGTGGCATATAATAGGCCTTCAATAGATCCTTAGTCTGACTTTTAAAGAGGCACGTGCTGGGTTTTGGCTAGGGGGTCAGCTGCATTGATTCTCCAGGAAGTATGTGAAGCTAAAGAACTTACAGGGGCAGAGTATACCATCTGTTTTCTTAAACTGACTTAAGGAATCTTGCTGCTGAATGAGGCATTCTATCCTGTTCCTTGTCTCTCTAGTGACTGCAGAGCGGAGATGGGCCCAGGTAGCATGTGTCTTTCTACCCACATCTCTTTGGCAGAGCTAGTCACATAGACTCAATCCAGTTCAGGGGGTTGAAAATGCAGTCACATCCCACTCTGTGGACA
The DNA here is from genome assembly GCA_032199065.1 of Smutsia gigantea. Lineage (NCBI taxonomy): Eukaryota > Metazoa > Chordata > Mammalia > Pholidota > Manidae > Smutsia > Smutsia gigantea. The sequence goes on along the minus strand of JAVSCE010017810.1, from coordinate 3,084 downwards.
GGTGCGAGCACACTTCTCTGGTGATCAATAAGCTGTTGTTGAAACAAGCAGTAAATGCAGAAGGTCCTGGCACATGGAGAAGAAGAAACATGAGATAATAGGAATAAAGGGGAAAGGAAAAAATGTTGCTTAATCTGCCAACAACCCATTTTTTTGCTATAGTAAGAAAACAGAGCTGTCTCTCCCTAGCACCTGTCCTCTTTGCCAGTTTGTAAATGAGTGCTTTTAAAGGCAATTCTATGGGAGTAAATACTAACTCCATCAGGGAGCTCTCTTGCTCTCTGGGTTCTTGGATTTGATCAGTGGGAACCCTCGATAGGAGATTAAGAGGCAATCAGGGCATACTTTCTTCTGACCCCTCCCAATCCCAGGAGAAATCTCTTGGGGCCGGCTGTGGCCCAGTACTGAAGGCATTGTTCCTCTCCAGGTGGCACTGTCTTCTTTTTCTTCTTCTTTTTTTATTGAGGTGGAATTGGTATATGACATTATATAAGTTTCAGGTGTACATTCAGAACCATTTGCATTCTCATTCACTGGAAGCATTTCACAGCAATTTGTGACATATCTACTGCATGGAGTAGGACATGTGTAGAAAAATGAATTTTAACTCTATGGTTTGTAAGATAGGCATATTTTTATTTGCAATTGGTAGGAGGTGCTCAAAAGTCTTTGCTTAAGGTTACATGGCAGATTGATAGACTGTCAGGAAACAGGACCCAGGAGGCTAGCAATCCCAACCGCAACACTTGGGACCTGTTCACCGCATGGATAAACCTAAACTACCCTTTCCAGTTCCAATTTCTGCAGTCAATAAAGTCTTTTTGTTATTCTGACCATGTTAGTAAATAAATGTCTCCCCTGTGCTCTCCACCAAGCTGCTTTTAATGTTAGGTGCATTTATGGCAAAACTACTTTTGTGGAATACAACTTGCCATTTAACTGTGTTATGTGATTGAAAATCAGGAGCTATTTTCTCTGTTTAATTCCCTGGACAAATGGGCACTTGCTAGACCCAGAACCTGCTGTAGCGAACCAAGGTGAGGTCTGGACTGGGTATACACTGTGTTGCTTCTCCCTCCAGGCCCAGTGTTCCTAACATTCTGTATTCCTGGACATAATACTTTTCTTCATGCCCTCCCTATTAAGAAGGAGTTGAGTCACAATGAATTTTCCTTAATGATGGTGGGCAAAAACAGTTTCATAGAATCAATTTCAATTTTAAGAGCACCTTGAAGATTACCGGGAGTTTGTACGTTTTATTAAATTGAATTGTATTGAATTAATAGGCATTTCTGAAGCCAAGATTCTAGAGTTCAGAATGTCAATTTTTTTTTCCCCTCTTGGCTTCACTTCAATGATCATAATGGCAGAATGATCATTAAGTTAAAACTTCTGGACAGCTTCCGGGAAGATGGCGGTGTGAGCAGGGCGGCAGAAATCTCCCAACACTATATTTATCTACGAAAACACAGAAAATACATCTATTCCTAAAAGAGAGACGAGAATACACAGGAAAGCGCACAGCGTGCAGCTACACCCGAGAGGACTCGGCACCCCAAGAGGCGGGTAAGATACGGAGCCGCGACCCGGCGGGACCCGAGCCCTCCCCCACCCCAGCGCACCGGCGGGAGGAGAGGATTCAGAGCCGGGAGGGAGTGGAAGCACACCCCGCGAAGTAGCCAGCCCCGGTGATCTGCGCGGGGAGCGCTGACCCACATTGCGCAGTGCAGCGGAGATTGGAGAGACAGAGGGGCAGGATCTGAGCGGGGAACGCGCCAGGGTGCTTGCAGCTGGCTCCCGGGAAGGAAAAAAAAAAAAGCGCGCTTTCTTCAGCGGTCTTAAAGAGACAGGAGCCCAGCGGAGGAGCCGGATCGCCCCAGCACACTCAGCCCAGCAGGCTGGGAGTCCTGGGGAGTTTCAGACGCCTTAGCTGGCGACTGAGGAAGCGTAGCCATACTTAACACTTCTCACTGAGATCAGCAGCCTCCTATTCGTTCCCACCCCTGCCAGAGCGATAAAGGGCCCTGCGGAGCGGCACAGTCACAGCTGTGGAATAGTGGGGCAATAGCGCCACCTAGAGCATTCCCACAGAATCTACGTCCGGTGGGCATTTTTTTTGTTTTTTTTCTTTTCTTTCTTTCTTTTTTTCTTTCTTTCTTTCTTTTTTTTCTCTTTTTTTTTCTTCTCTTTTTAAAGTCTTAAAGAGCCCAGCTGACATACGTGGCAACTATCAGTGACCAAATTATACAGCCATGAAAAGACAGAGGAATATGGTTCAGACCAAAATCAACCAGACAACCCCAGAGAGGGAGTCTGAAGGGATGGAAATGCACAGCCTCCCTGAAAAAGAATTCAGAATAAAAGTCATAACCATGCTGATGGACCTACAGAGAAATGTGCAAGAGCTGAGGGAGGAAGTGAGGGAACTGAGGAAAGACAATACAGAAATCAGACAAGCGATCGACGGGCTTAACAGCAGAATGGATGAGATGCAAGAGACTGTTAATGGAATAGAAAACAGAGAACAGGAGTACAGAGCAGCTGAGGCAGAGAGAGATAAAAGGATTTCTAGGAATGAAAGAATATTAAGAGAACTGTGTGACCAATCCAAACGGAACAATATTCGCATTATAGGAGTACCAGAGGAAGAAGAGAGAGAAAAGGGATAGAAAGTGTCTTTGAAGAAATAATTGCTGAAAACTTTCCCTCGCTGGGGAAAGGAAGTAGTCTCGCAGTCCACGAAGCTCATAGATCTCCCAACACAAGGGACCCAAGGAAGACAACACCAAGACACATAATAATTAAGATGGCAAAGATCAAAGATAAAGACAGGGTATTAAAGGCAGCTAGAGAGAGAAAAAAGATCACCTACAAAGGAAAACCCATCAGACTATCATCAGACTTCTCAACAGAAACCTTACAGGCCAGAAGAGAACGGCATGATATATTTAACGTTATGAAACAGAAGGGCCTCGAACCAAGAATATTGTATCCAGCACGATTATCATTTAAATATGAAATATGATGGAGGGATTAAACAATTTCAGATAAACGAAAGTTAAGAGAGTTTGCCTCTCATAAACC
>JAVSCE010017809.1:0-14038 GCA_032199065.1 Smutsia gigantea | reverse complement strand
GTCATCCGTAAAAAATGACACTGGGATCCTCCCATTTTAAGGTCCCCTCAAGAAGGTTAAGAATGCTGGGTTGTGAAAACATTTAGGTATTCCAGTGTTAAAAAAAAAGAGGTAAGTGGGTGTAGAGAGTGTTGACATAGTTGATCACCATTATTATCATTATCACCAACCTTGTCATCTCTAGGTAGAGCCTTTTGGGGCACTACTTATTTCTATTTGTTTTTTAAATAAATGGGCTCATTTTTCCTTGGCAATGGCTCTGGGATCCAGCTGAGCAGAGTTGTCAAGTCAAATCCCAGAGTGACTTGCTCCTCAACTCCCAAGCTTAGACACTCATCTCTAAGCTCACAAATCCTTCCAGATGTGACTGTCCTATTTGCCAACCCCCTCTGAGAAAGGCGGGATGGAAATCTGTAGTGCAAAAGGGAAAATGGACCCAGGTTAAGAGAACCTGACTAGTGATAGAACAAGAAGTTTCTCAACCTGTTTCCTGGCCGTCTCTACCCTGAGATTCAACTTCTCTGGCACTACTTAGAGATCTGGGCCTGGGAAGGGAGTGAATACATTACAAAACTCTAGGTTTAATGTTTATATTAAATAGAACATTCAAAATATGGCCTAAGAGGTAAATAACTAATCATTGTTTGTTTTTATTTCTATTTGAGCATTCTATGGGACATAAGCATTACCAGGCTACTGGAGTAGAGGCAGGTTAGACTGCAGTGTCCCCCTAAAGGAATGCTTGATGGCATTTCCTGGCTGCCTTGGCGTCATTATGGCCACCTCCCCTGCCGTGTCTCACACTTAGTATCTCATGTCACCAAAGGCTTTGATACTTTTAACTACTCGTTGTCATCTTGACATTTGATTAGGAACAGAGGAGACAGAGGGATGTACTGAATTTGAGCAGCAAGTTGGATCAATAACCAAATAATTATACCATAAAGAGGACTGGATAATTCAGGAGTGTAGATAGGTGTCTATTCTAGCTGAAAAGGCAACCAAACATACTAAAATTGGAGTTTAAACTGTAGAAAATGGAAGACCTCTTCATTTTAAACTACAGGTTTCCTCCCTTTTTAAAAGTGGAATATTTCAATCACACAGGGAGGAAAAAGATCATATAATGTATTGTTCTATTTGATAGAAACACGAAAACTTAGGTTTTTGTATGTAACTCCCACTGGTTCTCGCCGATTATCCTGGAAGTTGCTCCCATTTGAATAGGGCTGATGTGTGTTGAATAGGATATTGTAGAAATGAGTGTTTGGCTTTCGAGGTTTGGTCATAAGACATTGAGGTTTCCAACTTGCCCTCTCTCAGATCATTCACTCTGGGGGAATCCTGACCCATGTCATGAGGACACTTAGGCAGCCCCATGAAGTCCAGAGACCACCTGTCAACAGTCAGCACCAACTTGCGAGGCGTTTGAGTGAACCGCCTTGGAAGTGAATCCTCCAGCCCCAATCAAGCGTTCAGATAACTACAGCCACAATTCTATTTAATATAAAATAGAAGTAGCTTGACTGCAACTTCATGAGAAACCCTGAGACAGAACCATCCAGTTAAGCTGCTCCTGAATTCTTTACCCTGAGAAACTGCATGAGGTAGTACAAATGCAAGGTTTTAAGCCAGTTTTGGGGCAGTTGTTATGTGATAGCTTAATAAAATTGCAAACACCTATCACCCAAGCTTGTCATCTTAACATTTTGCCTGTTTACTACAAATATTACTTTCTTAAAAAATAATATTCGCGCCCCCCCAACCCTCAACAAGCACAAAGCAAAAGGTACAGTTGAAATCCTGGCTTTTTCTCTACCATGTCCGTCTTGTGCCTCAGTACTCTGAAAAAGCACCAAGGTACACTGTACACTGCTTCTGATTTGCCACCCAGGACGACTTCCTGAAACACAAGGTTGTCTCTGTATTGGTTAGCTGCTACTTCCCAGCCTCTGGCCTACCTTTCCCTCTTGCTTTGCAGGAGGGACATTTCAGAGGGTCTTCAGACATCAAGCTGGTCTTCCTCTGCGAGTTCAGCACTAACTCAAAGCCATCAATCCCCATTTGGTCACTAATTCTATTTAGGGTTCCCTTCAGTGGTTAAAAACCCCGGCATTTGCGTTCCCCTGGGACCTGTGGTGGCTATACTTGCTGTGCTCAGCCTGCAGTGCCACCCAAGAGATTTTTCTGAAGTACCCAACAAATCAATTTTCTTCAGGAGCTGAGAACTATTTTGCAAATTTACAGGATTTGTGGGCTAGGAAAAACTGGGAAATTGGTACTCCCACTCTTAAAGGCATCACCATCTTCAATAACTTTAATTCCTAATTTGAAATGCCTATTTCCTGATGGCTAAACCCTGTATTACCATCATGTCCATGTGCCTCTACAGTCCTCCAGATGTAGCTACATTCCTCAATGTGTACTATGCCGAGGTATAAATTGTAAACTCTTATCCTAACATTTACAAATGTTGTCACTCCATCCCCTTGTAAAGCAGTGCTGACAAATACCCTTGGTTTATTCATTATCTGGTTTTCTTCTGTCGTAGGATTTACTGATCACCAAAACTCGATACTACAACTTTTCTTCCTCCCATTTAGGGCTGGAAGTTTGTATATCATGTTCAAATATCCCTCTAGCCAGGTATTTTCCTGTTCAAGGGTCATTTTGATATTTTGTTACATTGAGGGCTAGCAGGCCCCTTTTAAACAGCAGTCATATAAATGCAGAGCATTCCAAAACTCAACTCACTAGCAATTACCCAATAATTTCAAGAGCTAGATAAGTACACTGGCTGAAGTGATATTGACAGTGTCAGAATTTAGCTCTCCTTTCCAAACCAGTGTGTTCCCTTTTCCAGAGATAGCTTGACAGTTAGTGGGATTCCTGGTATCACCACTGTGTTGCTGAAACTAACCTACAGGTGTAAAATGAGTGGTTAATACATCTTGAATTGGAGAAATCAATTTAGAAAAACCACGTTAAGTCAAACTTTCTTGCTTAAAGCCTTTACTTTGAGACACGATGGAAAAGTCTGAGATACACATGGAAAAGATATGGTCACATTTAAAGGGGAAGACAATCTATAATCAGAAAGCTTTAACATCTGTCAGTTAAATGAAGCTGAACTTCTGAGTGATAACATGCTACAGGGGTGAAAGGAATGGTAATCAGTATTCCTCTCCTTCTTCCTCACCCTCTCCTTCAACAGAATCCACACCAACCTCCTCATAATCCTTCTCGAGGGCGGCCATGTCCTCCCGGGCCTCAGAAAACTCCCCTTCCTCCATGCCCTCACCCACGTACCAGTGAACAAAGGCACGCTTGGCATACATCAGGTCAAACTTGTGGTCCAGGCGAGCCCAGGCCTCAGCAATGGCTGTGGTGTTACTCAGCATGCACACAGCTCGCTGTACTTTGGCCAGGTCCCCACCAGGCACCACAGTGGGAGGCTGGTAATTAATGCCAACTTTGAAGCCAGTGGGGCACCAGTCCACAAACTGGATGCTGCGCTTGGTCTTGATGGTGGCAATGGCAGCATTGACATCTTTGGGAACCACATCACCACGGTACAACAGGCAGCAAGCCATGTATTTACCATGGCGAGGGTCGCATTTCACCATCTGGTTGGCTGGCTCAAAGCAAGCATTGGTGATCTCTGCTACAGAAAGCTGTTCGTGGTAGGCTTTCTCAGCAGAGATGACTGGGGCGTAAGTGGCCAGAGGGAAGTGGATGCGGGGATAGGGCACCAGGTTGGTCTGGAATTCTGTCAGATCAACATTCAGGGCTCCATCAAATCTGAGGGAGGCAGTGATAGAGGACACAATCTGGCTAATAAGGCGGTTCAGGTTAGTGTAGGTGGGACGCTCAATATCCAGGTTTCTACGACAGATGTCATAGATGGCCTCATTGTCTACCATGAAGGCACAATCAGAGTGCTCCAGGGTGGTGTGGGTGGTGAGGATGGAGTTGTAGGGCTCAACTACAGCTGTAGAAACCTGGGGGGCAGGGTAAATGGAGAACTCCAGCTTGGACTTCTTGCCATAATCGACAGAGAGACGTTCCATCAGCAGGGAGGTGAACCCAGAACCAGTTCCCCCACCAAAGCTGTGGAAAACCAAGAAGCCCTGAAGGCCTGTGCACTGGTCCGCCTGTTAGAGAAGAGGAATAGAGAAAACAGTTACTGCTTTTTGTGATACTATCATAGTAAATATATTTTCACTTTTCATACAGTTGCAAAGATACAGATCGTACTTTGACAAGAAACACTTTTTTGAAAACACAGACCTTCCTGGAATTACTCAGCATTTCTTAAAGTACCTTAATTTTTATGAAATGATACCGAATGGTTCATATTTTCAGTTAACTTCTTGAGAAAAACTAAAAAGGAATAATTCATCTCATTTTATTACATTTCAATTCTGTGTTTGAAAAGAACATATTTCAAATGTCTTCCTTGGGCTCAGTAATTGACTTTATTCTTTGATAACAAACATACCAGCTTCCGAATTCGGTCCAAGACGAGGTCGATGATCTCCTTGCCAATGGTGTAGTGCCCACGGGCATAGTTATTGGCAGCATCTTCCTTGCCTGTGATGAGCTGCTCAGGGTGGAAGAGCTGGCGGTAGGTGCCAGTGCGAACTTCATCTGGAAAAGGAGAACACAGTGGCCCCGTCACTGACAGTCTGCAGGGCCCGAGTGGCCCCAGGGAGCCCCCAGTGCAGGCCTCCCGTGCCAGACCTCTGGGACCTCAGGTCACTCACCAATGACGGTGGGTTCCAGGTCGACAAACACTGCCCTGGGCACATGCTTGCCCGCACCCGTCTCACTGAAGAAGGTGTTGAAGGAGTCATCTCCTCCCCCAATGGTCTTGTCACTTGGCATTTGGCCATCGGGCTGGATGCCGTGCTCCAGGCAGTAGAGCTCCCAACAGGCGTTGCCGATCTGGACGCCAGCCTGGCCAACGTGGATGGAGATGCACTCACGCTGCAAGAAAGAAGACAGAATAGGAATTAATCTAGTAGTGACTGTGAAGCAGAACAAAATGCTAACGTTATTAATCTAACAAATTTCCTCTTTTAAAACGAACTGACATGTAATATTCTTTTTTTGCTAGGAGAGAAATGCTGTACTTTTTGATCTACAGTGCTTTTAGTGAACTTCCCCCTCTCAGTATTAGGAAGGCCTCTTTCGACAAAGAAGGTTTAGTCACAGCTTTCTTCTTTGGAGGACCAAAATATGGAAGGAGGCCATGCACCCAGCGTTCAGGCCTCATAATCCCATTTTAGACTAGGTGGCCAGATTTCCGGGCAGCTACCAGCACAGGAAGCACGTGGCCAAGGCAGTGCAGAAGAACCGTCTGGCTGCAGGGACGAGGCGGGGCTCTGCGGCACAGGATGAATGAGCAATTCAGGGTGTGCGTGCCCGCGCCCCTCTGCGGCCGGCGGGGCCGCGCAGCTGCAGAGGAACGCACTGGCCACGTCTGCAGAAGCGCTGCCGAGGGCAACCACCCTGTGCTCCCGAGACGGTGGGTTCAGCCCAGCACCTCCACATCTGCCAGGGCACAGCAAGGGATTACTGGCGGCCCAGATCTGGACTAAGATCCGATTTCCATTTCCTAAAATCCCTCACCCCCGGCACCTGCTCCCACACACATTCCTAACGCAACAGAGAGGCCAAGGAAGGGCAGATGTCTACAGGCTGTTGGGAGCCAATTGTTCTAATACACTAACAATGCAGCACACTGACAAAGAGACCCTCTCCACAATCATTTTAACGCTTTCATTTTAAAACTCAGGATAACAGGAGACACGCCCTGCGGCTATAGACCCGCAGCGCGCACGCGCACACTGCAGCGGCGGTCTCCAGCCGCTCTCTGGCGGGAAGATAACGGTCGCGCGTGCGCTTTTGTGTCTGATCCTTCCCGCCTCCGCTTTTCTCCGCGAGGAGGAAGTGAAGGCGGGGAGAGCCCGCGCGCGCGCCCGCCCAAGGCGAGGTAAGGAAAGGGGGATGGGAAGACGCGGGAAAACGGTAGGGTGTTGGAGCGCCGCGCCTAGAGTTTAAGGGCTAAGGGAGAGCCCCAACCACGGGGGAAGGGAGCCGGTGCCCCGCCATACCTTCCCATAGTCCCAGAAGAAAACGTGGCGGCCCCCAATGCTCTTTCCGGGCCCCATCCGTTCTCTCTGCTCCCACCCTCGCCTGTCGCCTCGCTTTCTGCCCTCCAAATGGCTGGCGCTGGTCCCAGCCCTCTCTAGTTAAGAGGCCCTCCGTGAACCCCCTGCTTGATTCCTCCGGTTCTCCAGAACGAGGGCGGCGCGCAGCCCACTCACCATGGTGGCTCTGAGTTAGCAGGCGCTGGCGACAGGAGCAGACACCGGGTCCCCGTTACCGTCCCCGACAAGCTAAGAGTCGAGGTAAGTAACGCACTGATGGTGGGGGCGCCGCTGGAGCCACTTAAATAGCAGTCCGGGGAGGGGCGGGCAGGCAAAGGTGGGGCCACGACCATGGGCCCCTCCCCTGGTGCGGCTCGCCCATTCGGCGCCCGGCTTGGCAGCCGCAGAGGCGGGCTTCCGGCCCTGAAACCCCTCCCCGCACCGGCCTTGCGAACTGCTGTGTTGCAGTCTGCGGCGCATGGCTACTAGGGCCCGGGCGGGTTGTTGCGGGGTGGCCGCAGTTTCGGAACAAGCCAACGTGGTGATGGGAAAGGCGGTCGGCCTTAATTTGGATGATCCCTAAGACTTGATAAATCCACACAGTTTTAAAGATGGAGCACCATGAAATGCAGAAACTTATGGTTCGGATACCTCAACTGATTATTTTCATGTTGCTACAGTTGGTCACTGAGTTTTGCCTGTTTCTTTTCTCAGTTCCTTTAAAAGCAGTGAATTTTACAGGCAGTGCACATCAGTACTTACCTGGTAATGTGGAGGACGCAAGGTTTACCAAACAATAGTTTTATTTGGTTTACTGTAATATCTTGTTCTTTAAACGAAAGGTACCTGAAGTTGGAAGCAATTAGAAGTTGTCAGTCATTAGAAGAGTACTCCCTAAGCATTGAACATCAAAGCTATTAAAAGGGCTGAGTAGGCCTCATTTAGACCTAAACGACCAACTTTATGGAACAGCTCGAGGAGCTTTTACAAAAGATTTAAAGATGCATTTGAGAAACTGAATTGAAGAAGTGGGGACAGAAGTCTGGGTAGGGAGGAAACTGACACAGAAGGATATTAGGAAGTGGGGATTCCTTACATTAGAGTTTTGTAAAACTATATAATACTAATTGCTTTCTGTTATATAAGATTTATCAATTGGTTATAGTTTATTGCCTTGAGGCCCAGATTATGTTGGATAGACTTTTTTTTTTCTATTCAGGAGAAATCTATTACAAGACCATAAACTACATTCTAACCCTTGGAAATGCATATGATGGTTAGTTAAGGCTAAGGTGTGGCTTAAAAATGGTACTAGCAGAAATCTAGTGTTCTTACTACACCATTCAAAATGTCCTCCCAGTGACATTGTATTAGTAACAAAAGAGATAAATAAATACAGATATATATATATGTAGTTTCCACTCATATGAATTGGACTGCAAATAAGGAAGTTCTCATTTCTTTGTTTTTTTTTAAATTTTGGTATGAATATATGATTATATGAGCAATATTGTGGTTACTAGATTCCCCCATTATCAAGTCCCCACCACTACCCCATTACAATCACTGTCCATCAGCGTAGTTCATTTATGTCTAATTAAATATTTTTTGTAGTCCTTTAAAAAGTTTTCTACTCAAAATTCAAATTTGCATACATTTCCCAAACTGGGTTATAAAGGGGCAAGAATGTAATAAAAAGGGGGGAAAAGCTTTATGTACAGAGATTTTCATCACAGGGTCTATTATATATATGTAGCTCTATAACATGTATTCATTTAATAAATACTTGAGTTCCTATTATGTGGACGGCTGTGTGTTAGGCACTGTTGAACGAAACAGACTGATCCATTTAGCTATTTATAATAGCGGAAAAATTGGAAACAACCTAAACGTCCAGTATTCTGGCAGTAGTTAAGTAAACTATGATTCACCCAGGCAACTGAATATTATGAATCATATTTTATTTTGCCACTCCCTGACTACTAGCCCTTTAGGGGTATTTTTCCTTGAGTATGAGGCAGCCATTTAAAAATTAGTTACAAAGATAGTGTAATAACTTGGATAAGTGCTTATGATAAAATATTACTGAATTGAACTAGAAACACAGTTATACATGGAATATGAGTACAGCTATGAAGGGGTAGAAGAAACTCAGGTCCAGGTTAAAACACCAGGGGGGAGGTCACCAAAGTGTTAACAGTCTTTGTGTTTCTAGGGTAAGACTAAGTGTGACTGACTTCTTTCTACTTTTTAAATTTTTCTGAATTTTCTTTAATGAGCTCCTGTTACTTGTGTAAAAATTTTTTCTTAAATGCTTTGACAACACGAAGTTAGAAAAAGTAAAGGCTTGCATGAAAGTGAAGATGGCTCATCAGCTGTAACACAAACCAAGTGGAGATTGTGTCAGAGACCTTTATCCTCTCTTCTAACTGGTTGCCTGTTTCTGTGGTGGAAGTATCAAATAGTGGATAGAAATCTGCTGGGCACCCACCCCTAACATAGTCTAAGTCCACACATACAGCAGTGTAGATGCAGTGTACTGTGCCTCACATATAGCAATGTGCATGGTAAGATGTCTTACCATAAAGGTTTTTTTTTAAATTTTGCTGTTATTAATGTACAATTACATGAGCAATATTATGGTTACTAGACTCCCCCTATTATCAAGTCTCCACCACATACATTACAGTCACTGTCCATCAGCGTAGTAAGATGCTATAGAATCACTACTTGTCTTCTCTGTGTTACACTGCCTTCCTCGTATCCCCCTTCCCCACCCCCTCGCTACATTATGTGTGCTAGTCGTAATACCCCTTTTATGTCTCACTTACTCTTAAAAGGAGATAGAAAATAATTAGCTTGACTTGATTGGAAGAGCAAACGTTAGGGAACCACCCTGCTGAACTCCCATTTTGCTGTCTGCTCTGAAAGAAAGCCATTTGAAAGCAGGCACCTCCCTTCTTCTAGCTCTTTGCAGAACCTTAGAGCTTTCACTGCAGAATTTTGCTCCTGTGGGCCTATGTCTCCCCAGATACCCTCTTAAAACCATTAGCTCTGCTATCCTTGTTATCTATGAATTCCCCTGTTGTGAATGAGGAAATATTTGAGGTTTTTTTTTTTAAGGTCCCAAAAGGAACCTTTAAATATAATCTAGTCTGGTATCTATGCCAGAAAAATGTTGAATAATACTAAGTTAATTTATTTTGCTACCTCTTGTGCCTGAGAGGAAGGGCTGACATTTTTTTCTTCCTTTTTTACCCATACTAAACTTACATGGGTCTATTTCTTTATATCATATATGATGTATACACTTTACCTGTATTTAACAACTAAATTGTTTTCTATTGTTGGAATATAAACACAGTATTATCCACCCATCTTAACATTTTAACTGATTATATATGTCTTTCTTTTGTTGAACTGTTTCAAGACTTGTAACTATTTGCTTTGAGGCTTAGAGGTAGAAAACCTTTGTTGCTATTTGAGCCTCTCCCATCTTTGCTAGTTAATATAGTGGCCATTTGCTACTGCTCTGAGAAGTCAGTAACATTTTTTGATAGTTCCATATGGTGGTTTCACAAAATATTTTATTGACTTAACCAGCTCTACAAGGAAAGACAGAATACCAAATAACAAACAACATACCAAGCATCAACTGTTGTCAAACATTTGGTCTTTTATTCTTATTTATTAAAGCGTTATAAATTTATATATGCCATTTTGTGTTCTGTTTTCCCCAGATAGATGGTATAGGGGAAAGAAAGTGCACTTTGATTTCAAATAGTATTAAATTAAGTTCTAACTTTGACAGTTAATAGTGGAATAACTTTAGACCCTTAATTATCTTTCTCCACCTTTATTTATGAATGGGAATCAATATTAGCTTGAATCATCTTTTTCTCATACTGTCACATTCAATACCATTAGTAAATTCGTTCAGCTTTATCTTCAAAATATGCCCATCACATTTTATCTGTATCACCTTATTTCATGTTTATAGAATGTGGATTACTTTGTCTATATATCTATTTACTTGTTTAAAATTTCTAATAAGAATGCAAGCCCCATGTCTCTTTTTGTGGTAGTCAATCTTTTTGCCTTTCCAAAACCACCTTCTTCTATTCTCTCTCTTTGCCAAAAGAACATTTTTATTTTTATTTATTTTATTTTATTTTTTGGTAAGGGTATTCATGTGCTCAATCCCAGGCTACAAATCAAAGGAAGTCTCTTTCTCTTTGCCAGATACTCTCTCAGTCTCTTTATAATTGGATCCAGTTCTGGCTATATAAAGGGAAGTCAGCTAGTTTGTTTTCCTCTGTGATCAAAAGAGATTGCACCCTTGAGAAAGCCCTTTTGTTTCACTCCTTTCCCTTGCTTACTGATTTTGGCAATTGCTTTTGGAAATGTTCTATGAAGGTATTGATACCTGGAGCCAACTTAAGACCTTGAGGGTTCTTAATGTAAAGAGAGTCAGATGCTAAATTCAGTGCTCTGTCTGACACAAGCTGCTGAGCCAACCTTAAAACCACCTATGTCCAGATTTATTATTACATAGTAGGTGCTTAATATGTAATTTGTTGTTCATTGTTGAATTTGGTGATTGATTGGATTCGGTGTGAGTGAAACTGAGGAATAAGTTAATTTTCAGTTTCTTGGCTTAAATTACTGCTTGAATGGTGGTCTTTTTCACTGAGGTCAGAAAACTGAAGGGAGAATTGGATGGGAACTGAAGAAGGGACACAGAATAAGCTAAAAGTTTCAGCTTTTGAGATATTTTGAGGTTTAATTGTCTATGGTACATATACCTGGAGATGTCCATTAGTCATATATGCAGATATGGAGAGAGGGGAGAGATATTGATTTGAGAGTCTTCAGCAAAATGATAATTAAACTGTGGGGATGGATGAGACCACTCAGGGGGAATATGTAGAGCGCAGAGAGTGGTGGCCTTAGTAGAGAATTTGGCCTTAGTATGGAATCTGAAGAATGACCATATTTTAAGTAGAGAAAGGAGCCTGTAAGAGGAGTCTGAGCAGAAATGCTCAGAGATGAAGAACAAGGGTCTTACAACTCCAAAGAGAATGAGTTTCAAGAAGTGGTACAATGTCAAATGCTGCAGTGAGGTTAAGTAGGGTAAAGACTGGAAAGTGTCCATTGTACAGAGGAAACACTATGGCTTCTGTTTTCATTTATTAATTGGACAAATATTTATTGAGTGCCTGCAATGGCAGTTACTCCTTTAAGCTCAAATAGCAACATAGTTATAACAATGAACAAAATATGTCCTAGCCCTCATGGAGTTTATATTCTAGTGAAAGAGAAAGAAAATGACCATATAGGAAACAGATACGAAATACAATTTAAGGGATAAGCATGGAAACTGGATGAGATCACCTAGGAAGAAAGGGTGTAGATTAGATATCCAAGGACTGAATCCTGGGGCACTTAAGCTTTTAAAAATTAGGAAGAGGATCCAGTAGTTGAAAATGAGAAGAAACAGCTAATGGTGTGGAGCTGCCACACAAGCCCTGGATTGCCTACTTCCAGACTTCTCATTCTGGTAGAAAATAAAAACAATTTATTTAAACTGCATTGATCTTCTTTCCTTTTTTTGAGGTGTGTGTGTCTGTTATTTGTAGCTGATTGTAATGCATGACTGATATGGTGTGTAACCTTATGAAACTTTTCTTCTGGTTTTTTGACTTCTCTGTATTTTCTGGATATCTTTCCATATCCACACCTGGAGGGTATCCTCATTTTTATTTTTAATCTACAGAGTGTTCTATTGTTATAGGTATATCATGGTTTCATCAATATTTTGAAAGCAAGGCCTTTATTTGCCAGAACTAGTCTGTGAATTTGTTCCCCTATCCACACATGGACACAACCTGCTCTTTTCCTCTCCTAGTGTTCTTTGAGTAAATGGTGTCTTGGTTTACCCAGTTGCTCAGGCCAAAGACCTCTGAGTTATCCTTGACTCCTCTCTTTTTAAAATATCTATCATCTCTAATGCATCAGCGAATCCTGTCATCTCTACCTAAAAAAAAATACATCCTGAATTGTCTGTCATCTCTCTTCCAGGTACAAAAACAGGCTACTCACTGCTCTCCCTGTTTCTATTCTTGCAGTCTGTTTTTAAGAGTGATTTTCAAAAAATATGACTTTGATCATGCCTACTCTGGAGGCTTCTTTTCATTCTTAGAATAATACCCACATTTTTTAAATGTATCATTGATATACAATCTTATGAAGGTTTCACATGAGCAACATTGTGGTCTCAACATTCACCCATATCAAGTCCCCCCAACCCCACTGCAATCGCTGTCCATCAGCGTGGTAAGATCCTATAGAGTCATTACTTGTCTTCTCCATGCTGTACTGCCTTCCCTGTGACCTACCTATATTGTGAATGCTAATTATAATGCCCCTTAATCCCCTTCTCCCTCCCTCCCCACGCATGCTCCCCCACCCCTCCCCTTTGGTAACTGCTAGTCCCTTCTTGGAGTCTGTGAATCTGCTGCTGTTTTGTTCCTTTAGTTTTGCTTTGTTGTTATACTCCACAATGAGTGAAATCATTTAGAATAATATCCAAATTCTTATATTGTCTAAAAGATTCTACATGGTCTGACTCCTGGCTACCTCTCTGGCTTCATCGTATGTCATTTTCCCCCTCGCTTATTCCACTTCAGTTGCATGGTCTTCTTGCTGTACCTTGATCACAGTGAGCATGCTACTTTGCCTCAAGTCTCTCTCCACTTGTTGTTCCCTTTGCCTAGTTTGGTCTTTCCCCAGATACCTACTCTCTCATTTCCATAAAGTTTATCTTTCAATATTATCACCTCAAAGAGACCTTGGCCATTCTTTCTAAAATAGCACCTTCCATTCTTTCCTTTCCCCCTTAACCTGCTTCCTTTTTCCTCTTAGCATATTTATTGCTTATTTGCTTATTTTCTTTCTCCCCACAGGACTGTAAGTTCTAAAAGTGAAGGATTTTATCTGTTTTATTCACTTCCTTAGCCCCAGAGTCTTATGTAGTAGATGTTGAATATGAATTGAATGTATAAATGCGTATCCCCAAATGCGTGCCATTGGGCTGTTATGTATTTGGTGTTGAAAAGATGTGTGATAGAGAAAACAAAGAAAAACCAATAAAAAACCGATAAAGATGTCAGTCACATTATCTAACATAATTGCACACAGGTATTAACTTTAGTAACTCAGAAAGAATAGCCGTTGTATTGGGTCTGTAGTAAATAATACTGATTTTACCTCTGGTGTTTTTGAAAGGTGGACAAGCTGTTGAAAATGGATGAGAAGCTGATAATTTTGAAGTGCTCATTCAAGTTACTTGCCATTAATAAAAATTTAAAACAATGTGTTTTATATATAAAGGAAGAAAATAAATATTTAGGCTAATATCAACAAAACAAGAAATAATAAGTGTGGGTGAGGATATGGAGGAAAGGGAACCCTTGTATACTACTGGTGGCATTGCAAACTGGTACAGCCACTATGGAAAGCAGTATGGAGTTTTCTCAAAAAACTGAAAATAGAAATACCATACAACCCAGCAATTCCACTACTGGGGATCTACCCGAAGAAAACAAAATCATTAACTTGAAAAGATATATGCACCCCACACCCCTATGTTTATTGCAGTATTATTTACAATAGCCTAGATATGGAAGCAACTGAAATATCCATCAATAGATGGATGAATGGCTAAAGAGGATGTGGTACACCTATACAATGGAATATTATTCAGTCAAAAATGAAAGCTTGCCATTTGCAACAACATGGATGGACCTAGAAGGTATTACACTAAGTGAAATATATCAGAGAAAAATGAATACCATGTGGAATCTGAAAAACAAAACAAACAA
>JAVSCE010017808.1:0-42864 GCA_032199065.1 Smutsia gigantea | reverse complement strand
ATGGTCATTTAGAGGCACAGTATCCTTTCCCTTTTTTCTTGGGACATCTGGGTATAGCTAAAAGCAACTGGGCATAGTGTCACAGACCTGGCTGATAGGCACCAGTGGAATTCCTAACTTCAGAGTGACCCTGGGCAGTGACCAGACCTCTCTTCTCCTCATCTGTATCAAGTGCCATTTTTCAGGTGACAAAGTGCCTTTCCAAGGGTTAGTGATTTTGGTCGGCATAAACTCTCCACCAAATTCGGGAGAGACATGAACTTACTCAAGGCTGGGGTGGTTTAAAGCCTGCTAAAGGTCACACAGCTAAGGGTTGGCAGAGACAGGCAGAAGAATCTGGGTTTTCAGATGCCAACACTAATGCCCTTTCCCCTTCTCTCCACAGGAAGAAGAGTGCCTGTAGCCTGCTCGCCTACGGAGGCTGGGCTGGGTTTCGCAAGCACGCGTTAATCACATGGTGCAGTGCAGTGCCATGGCATGTCCAAGGCTATCGTAGGAGACAGACAGCAGAGAGCCATACAGAGGCACCAGAGAGGCTGAGAATGGACTTAGGGAGCCTCACTGCCTTGGCTCTAATTTAGACTCCATCATCAACCAGCTGGGTGAGCTCGGACACGTGAATTGACCTCTCTATGTACCACCTTCAGCATCTATAAAAGGAGACAATAATAGCAGCCTACCTCCCAGGGTCATAAGGATTAAGTAAATCTGTACATGCAAAGCCAGGCACAAGGCATTCTGTCAGTATGAGCACTGCTGCTGTTATTCTGTATCAAGAGATTCCCTTCAGTGACTGAGGGAAGCATTCACCCTGCAGGGGTGAGGACCGGATGTCACTGCTCTAGGAAAGCACCCGTATGTTGCAAATCCCCCAAATGCTAAATGATTCCTCTCCTATGCCCTCTGCCATCCCATGAAGCCCCAAAGACTCGGCACCTTTTGCAGGGATAAAAATCTCAACACAAGCATCTGACAAACAAAAAAAGTCAAACAGTCACACAGACACTGCACACAAGCAACTGACCTGGAGGGAAGGCCCAGTTCCCCCTCGGCCCCCAGATGCACACTGAGCGCTACCAGAACCACTTCTTCCTTGCAAGAAAGAGTTATTTTCTTTTTCTATTTAATAAGATGCCATTGCTCAGCCTACATAAGGATGATTTTCTTCCAATTGACTCACACTGCAAAAGAACTTGGCATCTCAGCCCCTCCAGGTTTTCTGTAAGGAACAAGAAGATGGCAGAGAGGCTGAGAGAGGGTGCTCCAGGCTTGGCACAAAAGGCTGTCATCACCCTGCCCACGCAGGCCGCATGTTGGCCAGTGGCATTGGGGGAGAAGGCAGGAGAGGGCCTGGTTTGTCTTAAAAAGGGCAGGATCCCACCCAGCAACCCTGCGGCCTGCACCTCATACCCTATCTTGAAGCCTCAAATCATTCTGTGCCATATGGATGCACGCTTGGGTAACTAAGTCCAGTTTTTTTACTTACTCCAACTCACCATGTTGGGACTGGAGAGTAAAGGCCACAGATGAATCGTGAGCTGATGGAGGGGGAATGAACAGCCTGCTGGAGAGAGCGGGGAAATGTGTAAATGGAGACTCTGGAAGCCCACTATGAGGCCGCAGCTAGGGACTAGGCTCAGGTGAAGTCCAGATCATGCTAGGACGGGCAGCAGGCTTCAGCCGTGAGTGTGAGCCAGGCAAGCAGTAGTCAAGTAGTTCTAGGTTATCCTGGGACTTTGACTTTCCTTCCTTACGGGGAATCACAAAAGCCACACCCTTCTGCTCACTCAGATATGCCTCATCTCTGAGTGGAGGCAGGAAGGGAGAAGACAGGGTATGTGTCTTTCCTAGGAACTGACCTCTACCTAGAGGGATGAATATGAGGAAAGTATCTTAGTATTAGATTTTTTTTTAAAGTGCTGACTTTTAGAGTGAGCTCAGTCTGTGACTCTTCTGCAAGACCTAGCTTTGTTGACCATGCCAAAGTCTATGTGAATGAACGAGGACTGGGATTGGCTGGGAGCAAAAGAAAACTCCAGCTAACGGTTGCTTTAAAAGGGAAGTAGGAGATGCAGAAGCGTAGGTGTGGGCACTGCAGGGGCCCAGGCTCCTTCTGTCTTTCTGCTTCTCCATATCATCCCTCATCCATGAGTCCGTCTCATGTTTCAAGATGGTGGCATCTATGTTCCAGGTAGCATGATGGAGGGAAAGGTAAGAAGGGGTGAAGGGACGCCTCAACTGCTACAGGGCTCTTCCCCTTACATTGCAATGGCCCAAATTCAGTCGTATCACCACATCTAGCTTCAGAGGAGGCTGGAAAATGTGACATTTATTCTAAGAAGTTGTGTGCTTAGATAAACCTAATACTACAGGGCTATTTAGAAGGTGAAAATGGATATCAGGAAATAGTACAAAGAGCATATTGTATGCATAGTATAACTTAATTCATATAATAATCCTAAAAAGTGGATTATTCCCATTATATAGGTAAGTCCATGGGACCAGGAAGTACCGAGCTGAAATAGTTAATTATTAATAGCACCAGTTTTCAGCCTCCTTTCTTAAGGTTTCCACTAGCTACAGGTCATATATTCAGCTTCTTGGGGATTAATTTTTCCGTTACTATGGAGGTTCAGGAACAAAATGTAGGTAAGAAAGCCAGCCCCTCCTGGCTGACCTTGCTCTTTCTCCATAGCACTCCTGGCTTTGTACAAACTCTGAGCTCTGTTTGTTTTGCAATTACCATGGGTTAATGGGCCTTCTGACATTTTCATGGGGGGGAGGGAAAGGAAGGCATAAATCCTCACCCCTCCTTGATTCTTTGATTGTCATTTCCTCTACCTTTAAAAGAAAAGTGCATAATGGCCATCATTTAGGCACCTTTCCAACATACTTAAACTATGTTAATGCAAAAGGACATAGCCGCAGATGTCACATGCCAAGTTACCAAGAGAGAAAGAGGGTCCAGAGCTGCCTTTACTGAGATCCCTTCCCTGAACGGTGCCATGGGCTGTTACCTATTCTCCAAAATCTGGGGCCAGCTCAAACCGTAGCAAAGTCATTCATGAAATTTGGCCCCATTAGGCTCATGTAAACATTTGTAACAAGTCTTCAAAACCTCTGTTAAAAAATATATATATATATATATATATATATATATATATATATATATATATATGTATGTGGTATGCATGTGTGTGCATGTATTCCATGAGAATCTGAGTAACTGAAAGAAACTAACCATGTTCCCATCCCCTCCGCCCCCCACCATGGGGCTGCTCTGGGCCCAGAAATGATCCTGTCCTTCTAGAAGGAAAGGTATTGGTCTAAATTAGGGGTGGAAGGTGACAAGTGTGGTCACTTGTCCAGTGATGAGTTAGCATCTGCTGCATTTGAGGACTAGTGCTCACTGAGCTCTCTTTGGTAACGGCACCTCAGTTTCCACTGGGAAGTGCCCCACTTTGCTCTCAGTCTGTGGTCTGGGCATGGCTGACTCTCTCTGCTTGAGTTCGGCTAATGCCATTCCCCTATACCGCTGATTATGGTGCTCGAATCAAGGAAGGGCATATGGCCCGAGTCCGTTTACTAAGATTCAGTCCCAGAACTAGCTGGCACTATAGGGAAAGAGGGTGAAGCACGAGCCCCTGGTGTCCCGCCACATCCACTCAGGGCTGACTGTTCCCATGCTCACCAGTACTTCCTAATTCATGCACTTGAGACTCCCCACCTCAGGGTTTGTTCTAAGGCTCTCAGACCTGGCATGGGGCAGGCAGAGTGCCATACAGAGGCACAAGAGAGGCTGGGGGCCTGGGGGCAGCCCCCAGCCAAGCATGGAGCACCCCAGCTCCCTTATCCCTGTAATGGGACATGTGCTCTGTACTATCCCCCCATGGTCCCCAGTGGGGAGTATTGTCTCATGGAGGTCCTGGCAAGACTGAACACCAGCTGCCCATGGTGGTGACCTGCTCATTCGTGCACCTTCCTTCCTTTCCCTGCTCACGTGCCCATCCCCCTACCAGAGCTTTCTGGGGCTGCCTCCCAAATAAACCCCTTGCAGTTGAATCCTTGTCTCAGTGTCTGCTTCTGAGGGAACCCAGCCTACAAGAGAGAGCCATTTTGACATAAAAGGCAAGAATCTGCCTGAGAAGGCAGCCAACACAGAAGAGGTAGAGACACAAGAGAGAATGAGAGACATATTCTTTATGGCATTATGTTGGGCATCTGGATCCAGCCATGCCTGAAGGTCACATTATATTCAGATTTGTCCTATGACAAAGCATGTAAGAGCCAGGATTATGAGGTCTTTGCTGCGACTCTTTTCATATTTCCTTTCCATACTTTCCTTTACGATTCCAAATATCTATCCCCAATGTATTTGTATCATCTTATAGGCCATCGATATGAATTCATTCCAAGGTCTGTTGGATCTTGCCTTAACTGTGAGAGGGTTAAAGCCACCAGAGTGGCAGACAGTTTGAATCTTTCACTGCACTTTCACACAAATAACCTTTCAGCAGCTTCCTTTTCACTGCTGTGCTCTTGTCTGCCAGCCAATCTCAGGCCTGGGTATCCCCCAGGAGATGTTAACTCATCTCCCTTATCTGCTTGACTGACTGTCATCTTGACACATCATTGAGCTGGTGATGAAGTCCTTAATTAGTACATGTCTCCAGGCCTTGCATTTTGCCACCTCTTCTTCTATTTGCCCTCCCTGCATCTCTCTCCCATCTCCAAGAGGAGACTCTACCTGTTATTTAATGACTGTTTCTTTGATTCTCCGTCTCTCAATTTACCATCTTCTTTCCAAGTCATGTGGTCCTAGCATCTATACTCACCATGGCCCAGGTTCAAAGGTAAGCACTTTGGAATATGATCCCATCTCATCCTCCATCTGCCCTCCGAGATGCATCTGTGATTCCCAGTTTGTGGAGAAGGATATAGATTCAGGGAAGTTACACTTACCAGTTTGGGCCTCAGGCAAGGCTTGGTGCAAGTCCCAACTCTGTTGCTTGCTAGCTCCTTTCATTTTCCTGTAATATGAAGGCAAGAATACTGACTTAATGGGCTTGCAGTGATAGTTAAGTGAAAAAATTATTGCATATCAGTTTGCTTAGTGCTTGGTACACAGCAGAGTCTCAAAAATATAGATATTATATTATCATCCTTGTCATCATCATTGTGCATCACTGAATCCAAAAATATTATGTACATGATACTTGTGTCTAGCTGTACACATATTCATTCATTTGGGAGATAAGAAATCTGATTCAAAATAACAACAATAGCAGTGTGATTCTGTGCCTTATAAATATTAAATCAAGGTAATAATATATTACATCATTTAATCCTTACACTTATTAATACAACCAATTGAAGTAGTTTTGCCATTATTCCCATTCTGCAGATGAGAAAACTGATGTTCTAAGGGGTAATGTAGTGTACCGAGACCACAGAGCTGATAAGTGGTGGAGCCAGGAATTTCACCCACCATTTGGCTACAAGGTTGGTGTTCTGAACCCTCCCACTATTTGGCCAGGTAAGGCTGTGTAAGGCTTGCCAAGCTCAATGGTGGCAGAGATGGGTCTAGAATCTAGCTCTTCTGATTCATAGTACCATGTGGTTTCCACTTCAAATCACAAAGCATCAGGTCACTGTATGTCCTGAATGAAAAAGGTCCACTTTGTCAGGGACATCTTGCAATTTTAAGTGCTGTGCTATATAGCAGGGATTGCTCACGTCTTAGCAAGAACTTCTAGACTATTCATTAGCAGGAAATAGAACAAGATAGACCTTTGACAGAAAAAAAATAATGCAGACTTCCCTTCAGAGAATAGACATAAGAACCATGCAGAGGCCAGTTTGCCTTGAGCTCTGCATGGTCCATACAGACTGATGTCAGTGCGCCCAACACCAGAGGCGACATGGAAAGCGAGGTCACACGCCCAGCCCACTCTCCCATATGGTCCTGAGAATACCCACCTCCCATCTGTCTGGAGACAGAGCTGGGGGTGCAGCCGGCCCCCAGGGCAGCCTGGGGCTCTCTGCATCTGGGCAAACAAAGAACCCCAAAGGAAGATCCTACAAGACCTGGCTGCTTTTTATTTTCCCCCAGGCCTTACTGAGGTTTAACTGACAAATAAAATCATATAGATTGAAAGTGTACAATGTGATGATTTGATGTATGTATACATTGTGTAGTGATTGCCACAATTAAGTTAATTAATAGCTCTATCACATCACATAGTTACCTTTTTTTTTTGGTGAGAATGCTTAAGATCTACTTTCAGCAGATTTCGAGTATACAATACAGTATTAACTATCAGATAAGGAAAATGGGATTATGTATATCAGATACATATATGTGATATATATTTACATATATACACATACACATACACACATGCCCAATGTAATATTATTCAACCATTAAAAAAGAGGAAATCCTGCCTTTTGAAACAATATGAATGAATCTAGAAGACATTATGCTGAGTGAAATAAGCCAGACAAAGACATAATTATATGCTCAGCACAATGTCTGGCACAAAGCAAGTGTTTGAAAAATAACTCATCTTATTTTGGAAGCTACTTGTTTCCCAAAGCGAAAATGATAGTTTAGCCAGCCAATCCAATGAAATGTATTTGTGGAACACTGTTATGGATATTAAGAGTTCTAGGGCTTCTAGAGTCAAGTTAGATGAGAGTTTCCTCCTTTAAGTAATTCCAACATACCTAGAGAGAAAAATCCGATACTCTATAACGAACTGTAGGAGACCCAAATCTAGGGCACGGCCAGGCTAGATGGCATGCCTCCTCTCTAAGAGCTCTCCTAGTTCAAGGAAGAGACATTCCAGTCTTTCTACCTCCCTAAACCCCCCTTTTGGAAACTGTTGTTTAGTTTTTCCCACTTGGAAAACAGCGGTGCATCTTCCAGGAGAAGATGAAGCCTCAACCTACAGATGGGTAGCCCTGTCGCTTCCTCACAGAGAGGAGATGGCTGATTCCCAAATACAATGAGCAGAGAGAATGGGTGGTGGGCAGAGACACACAGAGAATTGGTTGCCAGAGGTCATTAAGCTGTCTTTGAGTTAGGGAGTCATCGGTAGTAATGAAATGCCATATCCTCACCTGGAGAGACTAAATGGGCAGGAATTGCACCCAACAGCCTACTTTCTACCCCTCTACTCCCACCCAACCACCACCATCTTGGGCTCTACTGAGTCCAGAAGTTAGAAGGCTTCCTCCATGACACTGGCTGAATGTAATAATTTCTCCAGTTAAACCATAAAACCAGATGCCAGATATAAAAAGGAGGAAAAAACAAAGGCTGTACATGACTCTCGGGGCTTGGAAACCCATGTTTTGCTGCACTCAACCCCCATGAATTATCCTTCATGTGTTGTGTTGTTTTTTTTTAAAGCTGCTCCTGACTATGCACGGAAAATGAAGACTTTTCCTCCATTTCCCACATCAAGACAATGACACTACTAGCCTGTGTGGACTGTGTGACTGGATAAACGAGATTGGCAATGTCTTTTACTCTCAGCAGCCTCTTTGAAATAATACCTATTTCACAAGTCTGTTGTAAAGACCAGTGCGAAATGTATGCAAAAGTTTAGCACAGTGTTGGCACACAGTGGGCTCAGTACGAGCTGGGCACCATATGCTTTATGCACATTAGATATCAGAGTAGCAGGGGCTTCATCAGTAACCAGGGCCATGCCTGCCACATTCCAGGCTGGGGTGCATGGGGCACTGGAACTGAATATTACAGTTGCCTAAAGAGCAGTCTTTCAAACGGATGCATTTTCAGATGAGGGAATAGAGTCTCAGAGAGTTTGCTAAGCGGAAAAGAGCTACCTCGCCTTTGTGCAATCCTCTCTGAACTGGGGTCACATGGATCTGGATTTGAACCACGGCTCATCATTTAGGATCTGGGGAGCCTCCAACAGCTTCTCTTCCTGATTCCAGGTTTTACATTGCTAAAATGGGGATGATAATGTGTCTTATTTTATAGTGTTATATCCTAATCACAATGTGCTGCTTTACAGAGCCAAGTAGAACACTGGCTGTCACAGTCATTATTAATATAAAATCCATATTGCAACAATATAATTATTAGTGTCAATAATAATAGCAACGCCCACTTGTACATTTAGTCAGCATTGATGCAAGCTGGTGCAAGATCCAAGAGCAATAGATGTTTGAGTAAAAGATTCCTACCAGCTCTAAACATTCATCCAATCAAAAAATATTTATTTATTCTCCTACTTTGTACCAGACATGGGTCTAGGAACTGGGGAAGTAAATATGACAGACAAAGTCTCTGGCCCCAAGGAACTTCATGAAGGGCAGGTTTGAGGAATGACCCAATAAACAGATAAAGCAAGCATGTAAAGACTGAGCATGTCAGTAGTGATCAGTTGTAAGAAGGAAAACTGTGCAGGGTAGGGAAAGAGGGTGATGGAGAGATAGATGCAGGTGTGACTTAAATGTGTAGCCAGGAACGGTCTTTCTGATAAGCTAAGGTTTGAGCAGAGACCTGGAGGAAGTCAGGAAGTGGCCGTGTGGCTATTTGGGGGAAGAGCATTCCTGGCAGGGGGAATAGCAAGTGCAAAGGCCCTGAGGCTGGAGGAAAGACAACAGAAACATAGAAGGGCTAAGGATGCTTATACAACTTAAGGTTTCCAACCAGTGGGCCTTCAAGTCCCTCTCAAAGTCACACCCTTGGCATCTTCTGGAAATGGGTCATATTTAGAAGGTGCAGGAACTCCAGCCACAGCCCCCACCACATGGCCTGGCTGCAAGTGTGCCAGGCAGATCCTTGGGAGGGTTCTTCCCAGGGCTTCCCTGGGACTGAATGACGACTGCCAGGGCTCACTCCCAGGGTTGCATCATCAGTGATGCCTGGGGCCAGAAAGCCCCAATCAGTAGTCCTCTGCTGCCCAGATGGTTGGGGGACACGAGCAGAAAGAAGGGTCAGAGCTTGGTGGCCTTCCTGGAGTACAGCCTTTCTCTCTGCTCAGCAGGCAAGGCCATGGCTGGCCTCAGAGTAACTGCTTCCTTCCCCAGCGCTACAATTCATCACTTCTAGAAGCCAGGAATTCCCTGAAAAGACCAAAGGTCTGAGATGTGGAGAAAAGGATAATTTGATGGAATGTGTCCCTGCCTCATGCTAATTCTCATTTGTGGGAGCTCCAAGGGGCCTGAGGCCCAGAATCATGGGAATGTACTCAGTTGTACTCTGTGTGCAGCCGGGCAGCTGTGTTCCTAAGTTATGTCCCACTAGGATCACTTAGAGGATGCCTTCACAAGGCGACAGAGCTGAGTGTCCTGAGCACTTGCAAAGTGCCAGCTGCTATGCTGAGGTCTTTACCTGGAGGGTGTCCTTGAATGGCTCACAGGAGACCTATGAAGGAGGTACTATTGGCATGATGTGTCCTTTCTGCAGAGAACCCTGGATTCTGGAGAACTGTCTTAATGGCCTAGAAGTCACATATCTATTAAAGATGGAGTCAGGACTTGAACTTAAATGGTCTGAACCTGGAGCCCACACACTTCTCCACGCCCAACACTGCTCCCCAGTCTCACTTTGTCCCAGTCATGTGGCCCAGGGGTCAGTAAATTTTATGTAAAGGGCCAGATAGTAATTATTTTTGGCTTTGCCAGCCACGCATACTCTGTCACAGCTACCCAGCTCTGCTGTTGCAGTGTGAAAGCAGCCATAGACAGTACAGACATGGATGTGCATGGCTGTATTCCAGCAGAATTTTATTTACAAAAGCAGGCAGAAGACTGAGTTTGGCCCATGGGCCATAGTCTCTCAACTCTTGATGTAGATGGTCACCCACCGTGCCCTTTACGGAGCTTTTCATGGCACATTTTATTGGTAGGCCATTCCGGGGCTGACTCAGGGTCTGACCAATATCATCCAAGGACTGGGATTCATTTCACATTTTGCTCAGCTATCCTCAGTAATATTGGCTTCCTAGCAGCCTACTTGCTGCCTCATGGTCACAAAATAGCTGCCATAGCTTCAGATATAATATCCCCAAACTGCAGGGAGCAGGGGCAGGAGCTGGTACAACCATCTCATAAAGTTTGTCTTTTATTTTCATCAGAGAGGAAAGCCTCTTCACTGCACTGGGATTCCTCTTGCATTTCACTGACCGGCACTGAGTTCTGCATTCACCCCAAACTCAATCACTGGAAAATAGTATGAAACTGTTATGCTCATCCCTGAGGCTCAGGGAGGATCCCACATTCCCTCTAAATCTAAGGTTCACCAATCATTACAGGACCAGGCTATGCTGGTATGGAAGAAGGAAAGGTAAAGCTTTTGGGTGGATGACAACACAACCATGTTTACAATCGTCATTTTAGGGGAGCTTCAGTGGGGAGGTCCTTGCTGCTGAAGCTCCACAAACACCTTGGAACCTGTGCTAAGCCTCCAAAGTATGAGGTGTGGTAAGAGCCGGGAGCTGAGACCATAGCTGGGAGCCTGTCACTCACTCTTAATACTTAGCTCAGAGGGGCAGGCAGGCATCAGCCCCAGAGCTGAGGTGGAAAGGGTGCAGGAGGGAGGAGGAGAGGTGGAAAGACAGGTGTGAAAGAGAAGGGGGATTGAACAAACAGTGAGATTTCCGGCTCCCTCCCAGGCTCAGGCAGTGAGATTCCTGTGGTTTCAAAGCCTCAGGGTCTCTCACGTTGAGGTTTCTCAGAACTGGCTCCCGAAGTCATTTTGGGGCATGATATGCCAGACTCCGGATTGCCTCAACCCCTACATCCAAACAAGGTCTTTGCTACAAGAAATGGACTGGGTTGAAATCAGAAGGGTTTGTGAACTAAATTAAACCTATGGCACTCATAACCTCTCTAGGGGTTATGGTGGGACAGGAATACAAGTCCTGTTTTAGAATACACAAGGCCTGAAGCAAGACATATGTTCTTCTCCATGTAGATAAAGATGTTTTGAGACCTAGAGTTGAAAAAAATATAAGAGATGTGAGTTAAACATACGCTACTTACTCATGCATCCATTCACTGGTTGCTTACTGAATGTCCACTGTGTATCAGAAACAATTCTGTTAGTAGGGATTCAGCAGTTAAAGACTTGGTAGAAATCCCATTCCTCATGAAGCCTACTTTCTGGTGAGGGAGACAGGTAATTAGATAAATAAAGAAGACTTCATAGCTATTCCTTTGAATGAGCCACTTCATTTCTCCTAACCCATTCCTCATTTATAAAACAGTTTCCTGTTACTACTTATCATTGGCCAGGCTGTGATGGGTAATTTGATGGGTTAACTTGACTGGGCCATGGTGCCCAGAGATTTGGTCAAACATAATCCTAGATGTTTCTATAAGGTGATTTTTTTTGGATAAGATTAGTATTTTAATTGGTGGACTTTATGAGTAAAGCAGAGTATACACTGGAATGTGGGTGGGCCTCATCTAATCAGGTGAAGGTCTTAGTAACACAAAGGCTGACCTTCCCTAAGCAAAAAGGAATTCTTCCAGCAGATGGCCTTTGGACTCAAACTGCAACATTAACTCTTCCCTGAATCTCCAGATTGCCAGCCCACCCTGCAGGTTTGGGGCTCTCCAGCCTAATATAATCATATAAGCCAATTCCTTAAAATTCCAGCTAGCTAGATGATAGATAGATACAGCTCACGTATGACCTGTGGTGGACAGGAGCACAGGTTTTAGGGTATGTGAAGCTTATGCAGTGTGTGTGTATGTGTGTCAGGGGGAGATGCTACTTAAGGAAAAAAATGAAAACCTAAGGAAAGTGGGGACTGGTGTAATTGAAGGGCCCCAGGGGTAAGGCCTGCAGCTTTGTCTCACCATTCTCTGTAGAGGCAATATTTCTTCTTCAACATCTCCAAGTCGCCAAAGAAATCAATATTTTATCATAGGGCTCCTTGAATTTCCCAATCCTGCTTGGTTATTTTCTGACAGTGGGAAATCAATCGTAGGGGATTAGGCCGCGTGGCATGCAATGGCATGACAGTCACAGAACAAAATCGCTGCCAGCACCTTCTCTGAAATGGGGCATCTGTGGCCTCTTTCTGGGCCCTCAGAGTGAGCAGCTCCTATGGCCTCCTCTCTCTACCCCCAGGGCTTTCCCACCCAGGAATTAGACAGGCTTAAAAAATAATCCCTGAAGACACAGGATGGGGCTGGGGCTGCTGGCTGTGGCTGGGATTGTTTATTTTTTAAGAGCTGGTTTCAATTTTGTAATATTGTTCTCCTGGACAACAGACGTGTGTCCTTTTTAGTTGGATTCTCGAGGGCAGGGTGGCAACGAAAAAAAATGAAAGAATACAGGGAACATTTCCAGTCCCTGGTGCTAATGGTGATTTATAGTCACATATGATCTTCGCACTTTGCGGTGCTTTCATTCCTCCCTCCCAGCTGACCCCCACCCACGTCTTGGGACACGTACGAGGCTGTATAACACAGTAGTCCTGTGTTCCAGGTAGGGTGACTGAGGCCCACAGGGTTTAGGGAGCTTCCTTAGGTTCCAGAGAGGAGGAAGTGGAGCAGAATCCACATTCTCAATGACTAATCTTATGTAGTTTCCATTAAATCCCAGGGTGTTTTTAGCTCTCTCTTACAGTTGAGCAAACTGAGCCGCAGAGAAGGGAACTGACTTGTCTAAGAGCACTTCCACTGTGATATCATGATTACTTGAGTGATAACAGCAACAACGATAATGATGTTCATCATGCTGACGTTATTGTTGATAATAGCTGGGGGCTATGTCCAAGGCACTGTTCTACTTGCTTTAAGTATATGAGTTAGTTTCTTCCTTATAAGAGTTCTGTGAGCTAGATGTTACTGTGATTCCCACTTTAGAGATAAGGAAACTGAGGCACAGAGATGTTAAGTTACTTGTTAGAGAGTAGCAGGGCCAGGCTTCAAGCCCAGGCAGTCTGACTCTGGAACTCTGTTACCCACTCCACTGAGCTGGTAAACGAAGGGCATAGGTTTCCAGATTTCCAGTCCAAGATACTTTCCACCACTTCACTAGGTTCACCTTCTCTCTCCTTGTACTTGCTCTGGACCCAACAGACCCCTCACTGCCCCTCCACCCATCTCACCTTTTGCTAAGTGAGCCCTCATTTTGCCTGGGGGACATGTTCCTACCGATACTATACTACTAATAGCTATTTGACCTCAGACAAGATATTTAAACCTCTCTGGACCTTGATGCCTTTGTCTGTAAAATGAGGATAAATGATGGTACCTAGTTCCCCGGGCGTTGTCAGTATCATGAGAAAGGCAGTGTATAAAGCCACCACTTGAGCCCCAGGCATGGAAGAAATGTTCATTACATATTCATGCAATCAACAATCCAAGAGGTAGGGCTCTAAGAATGAGAATGTGTATGGGCTAGCTTAGGCTATGTCACGTTGTGGTAACAAGCAACTCCAAAATTTTGGGGGCACCTAACAGACACACCACAGCCAGCATGGGTCAGCTTCAGCTCAGCTCCATGCCATTTTTATTCTGATCCAGGCTGAAGGAACAGGCTCTCTGCGTGATAGTCTTAGTCCTGGGACATAGAGAACAGACAGGTGGTGATGGACAACTGAGGGGCTCTTAAAGCTTGTGATCAGTAGTGAGATGAATCACTTCCACTCATATTTTGTTGGCCAAAGAAAGCCACATGGACAAGTACAGCATCCATGGGACAGACGGTTATAATTCTCCCAGGTGGAGGGTCCTCCTAGGAAAGATCCCATAAGGAGGAAATCTTTTTATTTATGTCACTTCTACCACAGTGGGAACTGAGCAGGCACAGTGAAGGGTTGATAGGGTGCCACGCAGAAGAATCCATGAGAACAAAGGCAAGTTGGGCAAACGGAACACAGAATCGGGGAGCAATGGGGCCAGTCTGGCTGGAAGAGAAGGTTCATGTAGATCAGAGACAGCTCCTGAGATAGGGCAGAGCAGGCAATGACTGAAGGCTGGTACAGCGGGGACATGGCTTAACTATAACACAATTTCCTACATCTGGAAAACATCGTCAGCCAAGATCCCTTCGATCGGATGTCATGGGCCCTCACATTAAACTCATCCATAGTTCTCTGTACTTCTGGGGTGTTCTGCTGACTTAGTGATTCCATCATCACTGTCAAGAATTTGGCTGTAGGCTCATGTTTTCATGTAGTGCTTTCATGAGTTCTGCCTTATCCTCATTCCACCCAAAAGATGACTTAACATTAGACATGTAAAGTGCTTGTTTTCCTGACATAAATGAATTTATGTGCTGTGTCAGTCTGCTGGGGCTGCTATAGCAAAGCACCACAGACTGGGGGCTTAAACATAGTTATGGTCTCACAGTCTGGAGGCTGGAACCAGATCAAGGCGTCTGCAGGGACGGTCTCCTCTGAGGCCCCGCTACCTGGCTTGTAGACAGCTGTCTTCTGACCGCACCCTCCATGGTCCTCCCTCAAGATGTGTCTGCGTCCTGATCTCTCCTCCTTATAAGGATGCCGGTCATACTGGATGAGGGCTCACCCATGTGACCTCATTTTAACTTACCTCTTTAAAGACACCATTTCCAGATACAATGACATTCTGAGGTCCTGGGGGTTAACACTTCAACATATTGATTTGGGGGGGATTACAAATCAGCACAGAACTTATTCCAGAGAAATATCATACCATAATGATATCATACCCATGTACCAATATCACCATAAATAGAAACCACTCTCATTTGCCACAAATAGAAGCACCTAGAACAGTGTCTAGCACACAGTGGGTGTTCCATTTGTTGACTAGATGATGGAACGATAGTAAAACAGGTGCAATTAAGACAAAATCATTTTATAACATTCTGCTGTTGCTTGTTAAAGGCTCTGAGCCTGAGGTTCCTTTTTCTTCTGCAGCAGCAAGATCACAAGTTCTAGAAGGGCATTAAAGACACATAACCCTGACCAAGACTTTCTGCTCTACTACTCATCTAGAAGGACAGAGAGAGAGAATGAGAATGACTTTCCCTCTTTGTATGTGACTCAGCACTATTTCAGTACCTCCTAAATCCTTCTCCTATCCCACTTGGTGCTTATGTTCCACACCTGAGGAAAAACAAAGCCACACTCTTACTGAATCATGCAGAGACCTCCTGATCTCTCTCCTACCTCCCTCTTGAGCCATATCCTGCTCTAGTACCATCTTCCACTCCAACAAGCCCAAGCATGACAAGTTGTCCCATACTCCTCCATGTCTTCACACATCCCCCTACCTCTGCCAGGAATATCTCCCTCTATCCTGCTAGACTGGCAAACTCCTCTTCACCCCTCAGGACCCAGTCAAGGATGCCCATGGGAGATGCATAAGTTGCAAAGGCAGCATATAAGCTAGCATTTGCGGTTCAATTCCATCTAATGGGAAAAAAAACACAAATACAGTTCTGGAAACTATACATATGAACATATTAAAAAGTGCTGGGAATAAGGTGATTTATTCTCTTTTTGCTTACTGTGGTTTCTGATATTTTGACAGCCAATTTGTATTCTTATGTAATAAAAAGTTACTTCAGAGGTTCTGAAAGAGCAAGTGTGTTCATATTTTACTTTGGGAACTCTTCTTGAATAATATCCTGCTCCACAAGATACACGCACACACACACAAGCAAACACATGCCCCAGGCAGGCAAAGACAATCACATTCTGCTAACTTGGCATTTTGCACTTAACTCTGTTAATTCATTAATCACATTGTTTTGAAATTATCTGTTTACTTATTTCCTTCCCGCCCTAGTCTGCAAGGCAGCATCGTTTAGACATTAGGGATATGGATCCTGGAGCCACAATTCCTGCGGTGGAAATCTGGACCCACCACCTCATCCGTTCTTTCACTAGCTGTTAAACATTGACCCTGTGTCAGGGGCATACTTATCAATGTGGATGCAGTTGTATCCAGGCCAGACCATGGCCCATGTCCTTGTGGAGCTGCCTTTCTAGAGGAACCACCAAGGCAGTAACCAGCTAGTATAATAAATTAGCAAATTCACTGGCCTATTAGAAGGTGTAAGGACTGTGCAAAAAATGACAGTCGAGGACTGGGTAAGAGGGACTGAGAATGCAGAAGAGGGTGTGAGGGGGAGAACACAGATTTAAATGGAGTAGTCAGTCTAGGCATTCTGGGGAAGGGAACTTTTGAGTAAGAACTGCCAAAAATGAGGGTGTTATCCATGCAGATCACCAGGGCAGGGAACAGCCGGTACAAAGGCACAGAAGCAGGAGTGTGTCTGCTGTGTGGACTGAATTATGACCCTAAACTCCATATACTGAGCCCTCACCCCCAGTGTGACTGCGTATGGGGAGATGGCCTGTAAGGAAGTAATTAAGGTTAAATGAGGTCAAAGGAGTGGGCCCTGATCCTCCAGGACCAGTATCCTCGGAAGAAGAGGAAGAGAAGTGGTGCGTGCACAGAGTAAAGGCCACACGTGAGCCCATGAGAAGGCTGGAAGCCATCTACAAACCAGGAAGAGAGGCCTCACCAGGAACCAACCCTGCTGGCACCTTGATTTCACACTTTCAGCCTCCAGAACTATGAGAAGACACATTTCTATTGCATAAGCCACCTTGTCTGTGGTATCTTGTTATGGCAGCAGACGGAGATGTCTGGTGCTTTGGAAAAATGGGAAGGGTGCCAGAGTAACCTGAGGCAGACTGGGTGGTGGGGAGCAGCCGGGGGATGAGGTGAGAGAGGGACCTCTTTGGGGAGCCTGGGAGGATGGGGAGGCAAGCCCCGCTGTGTCTCCTGGGCCATGGCATGGGTTTTGCTTTTACTATGAGGACACTGAGGAGCCACTGCAGGAATTGGAGCTGAAGAGTGACATACTAAGTTTTGAAAGCATCCCTCTAATTGCTCTGTTGAGAATAAACTGTAGAGAAGAGAAAGAACAGAAGCAAGTCAGACATTGATGACATGACTCAGGGGAGCTGATGGTGGGCTTGGGCCAATGTGGAAGGGAGAGCCGCTGTCAGACTCCTAATGGACAAGGTGTGGGGTTGTGAGGGAAAAGAGTCAGCGTGACCCCGAGCCTGATGAGATGAGCAGCTGAGTAGAAAGGCAGTGGCTTCCCCGGAGATGGGGAGACTGCAGTTCAGCGGCCCAGGGTCTGCCTGGGAGCACATATTAATTTCCCTCATTGACTTCTTCTATACTGGAGGTGTGGGACTGGGAAATCATTTCACCTCTGTGGGCCTCAGATTTCACATCTGTTAAATGGGGATAAAAGTTCTACCTACGTCACAGAGGTTTCATGGAGTATAAATGGAGAGCCCTTGGATGGTATCTAACGCAGAACAGGTGCTCAGTACCCTTCAGCCTCGGCCGTCAGATGCTTGATTGTCAGCACTCATTCACCGTGAGTGCCCGGCTCTGAGGACAGCCCTGGCCCAGAGCCAGTGCTCGGCGAATGTTTATTGGTCAAAGCATCAGACTGATGACAGGGTTTCTGTTTGACTATACATGGGGTTTCTCCAGGGTCCACCCAAGCTGGGAGTTAAAAATGGTCATTGAAAGTCAGCTCTTCAGTGTATTTCCCTGGAGCCTGGGTAAGGACAGGCAAAGGGAAGTTTCACTTGCAAACTACTAGCAGGAAATCTTAGAGAATGAGGGCCACGTGCAACCAAACCGTCACTGTCAGCGGAGAGGCCATCCAGAATGTTCCATGGATCTCTGTGGAGCCTGGGCTTTTTTATTTTTGGAATGCAATTTCATTCCGTTACAGGTGTATAGCTCAAGTCGCTCTATGTGTCAAATTTGATTAACTTATTAGTCAATAGATGAAAGTTTTATTACGCCCCACCAGGAAAGATATCCCACGTTCTTTCAGTCATAATGTAGGCAAGGTTAAACTGCCCTTTGTAACTGGAACTCATCAGTCTGTGTCTGGCCAGTGGCCTGAGAAGCTTTCTCCTGGACTCCAGTCCCTCCCGCTTGGTCACCTTCTGGATCCTGCTGTAAATGGTCTCAGAAACTTCCAGTCCTTTCACCTTGTAAACCACAAGGATGTTCTCAGGTGCACTGAACTTCAACGTGCCAATGTGCAGGTATGTGCCAGACATGGTGGGAGGATCTCTCCAGGAGCTGAGCAGACAAAACCCTGTCCTCATGTCATCGGCATCCGAAAGGCCTGTGTCTGTTATGATGACTTCAGTAGCAAGCAACAAAGTTCACTCAAGCTTTATGTCCAATGTTACAATGTTCATATATGTGTGTGTCTATAAGACACACTATCTGGCATGAAGATGGCTCAGAGTCAGAGCAATCCCAGGGTTGATTCATTCTGTGGTGCCCACAAATCATCAAATGTCCCAATGTCACTCACTGTTGGATTCTCAACAGCCAGCACAAGGCTGGGTAGACAGGAGCTCAAAGAGCGCTTGTTTAAAAAATGAAATAAAAGAGTAGATTTGATTTCAGCTTCGTGCTCCCTTATACTTGGTGAGACGACTGTCACTTCTCAGCATCCCATCTGGACATAGTAATATCCAGGTAAAACAGATTAGCTTTTTTCGGAATTTTCTCATATTTTTAATTTGAAGTGTCTCATATAAGCAAGTACAGACATACACACATTCACATATATATGGTTTTATTTAACTATATGTAATTTACATATAATGTATTATGAGGTTTAAAGAATAGCAAAATTAATGTTCATATAACTTACTAATCAGTGTAATAAACAGGACTTGATTAAACTACTGAATCTTTCTGTGTGTCCATGTCCAACCACTTTCTCTCCCTCCCCACTCACCCCAGACACTAACTTGTAATCTGACTGTCATGTCCCTCCTTCTTTACTGTTGTTTCTGTATTCCTTTTTAAGACCTAGACATCATTCCCATGAATACCCAGAGGACTTTTCCTTGTGTTTCATTGGCCAGAACAGGGTGGCATGCCTGCCCATTAATGGATCACAGGCCAGAGACTGGGGTTAGCTATGATCTGCTTGAGCTAATCAGGTTTTTAATTTCTTTATCTTGAGAGAAAAACTATCAAATTCCAAAGGTTGTCATAAAGACTAATCAGAACACATATGCTATCCTATCACACTGTTGAGTTACTGAATCAAGATCAATAGCTACTTCTTCCAATCTGTAAACCAGCTTACACCTCCAGCTGCCCCCTATAACCACACACACATGCACACACCCCTGAAACTGGATTGCTCAGTAAGCAGGCATATTTCTTTAGCTCCTTTACCTTTATTCTGTTGACAATGATTTTTATTGTCTGCTATGTACCAGACACTAAGGTGCCCAGATTATAATGATGAGGAAAAAACCAGAACAGAGTCCTGTCCAGTGGGAAGAAAAAAACAGTATTCGAAGACTCAACAAATAAACACAAAATCGTAATTCTCATAACCCTAATGAAGGTGAGTGTGTGCTTTGAGGGCACAGGATGGAGGATCTGTGGGGGCCTCCCTAGGAAGTGAATGGAATGGGACATGGAGCAGAACAGACGCTGACTGGGCAGCGGTGGTGGGGAGCTGGGGTGGGCCCGCCTGCCACATGAGAACTGATAGTTCCAGCTTCAGGGGTTTTGCAAGCTGTTTATTAATCAGAGGCATTATTAATAATTAAATTATATAAACATAAAAGTAAATATATTTTAAAAGTAATAAACCCTCAAAACTAATCACTTCCCAATAATCTTACCACATTTTGCTGTTAACTGTGCCCTCAAAGTTATTTATGGCTGTTCTAGCAGTAGGGTGGAAATACTCTGTGATGACATGCTACCCTGCTCCTCTTCCCAACTTTGGGTTCAGCAGGTTAGCAGCTTGAAATTGGCCATGGTGGGAGTATTTACTCCTCAGAAACTGGCAGATAGTGCAGATCAGATTTCGGTTTTTGTTGTCCCAGCCCGGCCCCCCAGGAGCCAGTTAAACATTTACTAGCACACCACTGGGCAAAGAACATTCCAGGCAACAGGGACAGCTTGGGGAGAGACCCATGGTGGAGAGTAACATGACATCTTTGAGGAACTGAAATAAGGTCCCTGAGAATATTAGAACCTCTACCTCAAGGGTTTTATGGACCACATGGAATAATCCATGTAAAAACCCCTTTAACGCAGTGCCTGGCACATACTAAGTCCTCAGTAGTGATAGTTACATTTTTTTTAACGTTCAGCAGTGCCCAAGTTTTTCCAAATGGTAGATGTATATGTTTTAGGCCCAGGGGCTTAAGCAGCATGGTGGTAGATACCAGGGCTGCCTACCCAATCTCCACACCCACCCTTTCTTTCCCAGCTTAACAAAACTGCAGTATTGTTCAGTTAAAAATATCTGTGATCTCAGGCCCCATGGAATGAGAAGCAGCCATGTCACTCAGTGTTGTCCAGTGTGACTCAGCTGAGGGTCTCTGGAAAAGTTGCAATTTGCTCCCACTTCCTGAATGCTCCTTCAGGTCTGGCATGTGGACTTGTGGCTTGAAGGTGTGACAGGCATTTTGCTTTCATGGGGCTATAAGCATGAAAATGAGCAGAGGAGAAGGAAAAATGGAGAATCCTGGATCATTGATGGTAACAGAGAGCTACTAGAAGTGCCTCCTCTGGACTTTTTATGCATTAGCTTTGAAATCTCCTGTCTATTTAAACCATTGAAGCTAGATATTCTGTAACTTGCAGCTGAATGCATTCCTTCCTGATGCAAATGACTTTTCCAGCCATATAGTCTAGTAAGCAATATGGCCACAAGACCGAGGTCAGAAGACTCTAGCAACTTGCTTCTGACAGTATGGGCATGGACCAGGATCATGACCACATGGGAGTTTGTTACCAATGCAGAGTCAGGTCTCACCCCCAACCACTTAATCAAATTTACTTTTAGCAAGCTCTCCAGATAGCCATCCCATGACCATTAAAATGTGAGAAGCATTTCGTTAGTGATTCTCATGGAATAGTTAGATTTCCTCAACTTTTGGTTTGAGGACTCCTGCCTGAAGATGCCCTAAGGATGCAAAGCCAGAACCTACCCATGTAAGCAGATTTTTTGATGCTATGCTGGACCCTGTCCCAGACTCAGAAGGCAATCCGCATGCGTGCTGAGCAGCTGTCCAAAGTGATTGCAAGATTACCCAACACCCAGAAATGCGGCCTAAGCATCCATCCCTTGATAAACACACTCAGGCCCTTAGAAGTTCAAACTCTGTGTTGGGTCCTGACCTCTGAAATATTTATACACAGTGATGCACCTTCCAGATAACATCTCCTGGAATCTGCCTAGCAGCCACACTGCAACCGGGAGGGAGTTCATAAATGTTCTTGTTGTCTGTAACTCAGCAAGAAAGCTTTTGCTGAGGCCCCTGACCCAGCTAAGAATAGCCAGGTTCCTGCAGGTCTTTGAGAACTCCAAGATCAAAAATACGTTTCCCGCTTTTCTCCTTCCTTCTCTCCACTACACTTCAGAGGCTCTCAGGGTTGGTGCCACCCTGGCCCATGCCCAGGAAATACCCTTGTTTGTTGGAATGGATTCAGCTCTTGGCTGATTTCTTCCTTGTACTACTGCTTGCCAGACTAGTTCAATCTTGGGTCATCCCTGTTTGGGTTTCTTGATTAACTCCAAGGCTCCCAGGGAAAGGGAGAGACAAAATGCTTTGTTAGAGCGACAACACCATGGGCCAAGCCAGCCTGAGCTTGTCTGTTCTCCCCAAGAAGACTCTTTTCAACAGCTGCCCTCCTGTCTCCGCTTTGAGAGTCCCACTCTTCCTCCGCAGTTCTGGAGCTGGGTTTCCCCACCCGCCCCCACACTGAAGGAGAGTCGGCAGACGAGGAGCTTCAGAATGTAGCAGACCCAAATCAGATCCCAGCTTAGACTCTTGCTGGTTGTGTGGCCAGAAGCAAGTGGCTCAGCCTTCCTGAGCCTCGGTGTCCCTGTCTTTGACATTGGAATGATGATGCCGGCAGACAGCTCCTGCCGAGGGCTTTGTACACACCCACTAGAATGCAAGTCCTGAGAGGGCAAGACTTCCCTTGTGGTGCCTACTGTTGTGACTCCAGAACCTAGAGCAATGCCTGGCCAGCTGAAGTTACTCATACCTGTGTTCTTGGATAATCAAGCCTCACAACAATCCTATGAGGCAGGTTCTGTAACTCTCCCCATTTTGCAGATGTGGACACCGAAGTTCAGAATGGTTGAGTCAACCGTCTCCAGTCATATAGCCTGTATGGGACAGAGCCAGGTTTGGGACACAGGCCCGTTTGGTTCCAAAGCCTATGCCAGCCATCGAATGGGGCTGTGGCCACTGGATTCTTGAACTAATGTACGTACGCATTTCACACACCCTGGGTGGTCAGTAAGTGCTGGCTCCTTCCTCTTGGCTCTTATACCATCTCCCCTCCCCCACCGGTTCTCTGTCCCCATCCCACTGACCTCCCCTAAACACTACTTCACACTGGAGAACAGCATCAAGAAGGAAAAAAAAGGCTCCCTTGGCTTGGCCTCTGGGTCCTACCAGCTGATAGAAAACAGGCTTTCAAACCCGAGGGAGCATAAAAAGGGGGCATGTTCATCTCCGGGACATCCCAATGACACAGGGCATTTCTTTTTTTTTATATAATTTATTTTGGTATCATTAATCTACAATTACATGTGCAATATTATGGTTATTAAACTACCCCCTTCATCAGGTCCCCCCCACCAACCCCATTACAGTCACTGTCCATCAGTATAGTGAAATGCTATAGAATCGCTACTTGTCTTCTCTGAGTTGTACAGCCCTCCCCGTGCCCCCCCAGCATTACATCTGCTAATCGTAATGCCCCTTTTTCCCTCTTATCCCTCCCTTCCCACCCATCTTCCCCAGTCCCTTTCCCTTTGGTAACTGTTAGTTCATTCTTGGGTTCTGTGAATCTGCTGCTGTTTTCTTCCTTCAGTTTTTCTTTGTTCTTATAGTCCACATATGAGTGAAATCATTTGGTACTTGTCTTTCTATGCCTGGCTTATTTCACTGAGCATAATACCCTCTAGCTCCATCCATGTTGTTGCAAATGGTAGGATTTGTTTTCTTCTTATAGCTGAATAATATTCCATTGTGTATATGTACCACATCTTCTTTATCCATTCATCTACTGATGGACACTTAGGTTACTTCCATTTCTTGGCTATTGTAAATAATGCTACGATAAACATAGGGGTGCGTATGTCTTTTTGAAACTGGGCTGCTGCATTCTTAGGGTAAATTCCTAGGAGTGGAATTCCTGGGTCAAATGGTATTTCTATTTTGAGTTTTTTGAGGAACCTCCATACTGCTTTCCACAATGGTTGAACTAATTTGCAGTCCCACCAGCAGTGTAGGAGGGTTCCTTTTCTCCACATCCTCGCCAACATTTGTTGTTGTTTGTGTTTTGGATGTTGGCCATCCTCACTGGTGTGAGGTGAAATCTCATTGTGGTTTTAATCTGCATTTCTCTGATGATTAGCGATGTGGAGCACCTTTTCATGTGCCTGTTGGCCATCTGAATTTCTTCTTTGGAGAAGTGTCTATTCATGTCCTCTGCCCATTTCTTAATTGGATTATTTGCTTTTGTTTGTTAAGGTGCATGAGTTCTTTATATATTTTGGATGTCAACCCCTTATCAGATACATCATTTATGAATATATTCTCCCATACTGTAGGAAGTCTTTTTGTTCTACTGTTGGTGTCCTTTGCTGTACAGAAGCTTTTCAGCTTGATATAGTCCCACTTGTTCATTTTTGCTTTTGTTTCCCTTGCCCGGGGAGATATGTTCATGAAGAAGTTGCTCATGTTTATGTCCAAGAGATTTTTTGCCTATGTTTTTTTCTAAGAGTTTTATGGTTTCATGACTTACATTCAGGTCTTTGATCCACCTTGAGTTTACCTTTGTGTATCGGGCTAGACAGTAGTCCAGTTTCATTCTCTTACATGTAGCTGTCCAGTTTTTCCAACACCAGCTGCTGAAGAGGCTGTCATCTCCTCATTGTATATCCAAGGCTCCTTTATCAAATATTAATTCACTGTATATGTTTGGGTTAATGTTTGGATTTTCTATTCTGTTCCACTGGTCTGTGGGTCTGTTTTTGTGCCAATACCAAATTGTCTTGATTACTGTGGCTTTGTAGTAGAGCTTGAAGTCAGGGAGTGTAATTCCGACACAGGGCATTTCTGCTTGAGACCTTATATTTCTCTTTTTACCCTTGACTTTTCCCTCACAGGTGAGTTGTGGCCACATGCCAGTATATTATGACCTTTCCCAAGGTGTGATCTGTAGATTACCTCTTTGTTAGAATTCAGATTCCTGGGCCCTGTCCCCCAACCTACTGAATCGAAATCTGTGGGATGGGACTCTCAAGTGTGCATTTTAAGCAACCTCCCTGAGCCGTTCTCAGGTACCCCAAAGTCTGGAAGTCCCTGATGTACAGAACCTTGGGAAGTGGGAGGAAGAAA
The DNA here is from genome assembly GCA_032199065.1 of Smutsia gigantea. Taxonomy (NCBI): domain Eukaryota; kingdom Metazoa; phylum Chordata; class Mammalia; order Pholidota; family Manidae; genus Smutsia; species Smutsia gigantea. Next base: position 18,415 of record JAVSCE010017808.1, on the reverse strand, counting down.
AGCAACAGGGACTCCCATCTTGTCCTGCCCTGGGACACTGGCATCTTGGCTCTTGGGCCTTCAGACTTGGTGCTCAGATCCACCCTTACACCATCAGTCCCTGATTCTCAGGCCTTTGGACTTGGAATGAATGACAGCACCAGCTTTCTTGAATGTCCTGTTTGCAGACAGTAGATGGTGGGACTTAGCCTCCATAATTATGTAAATCTCCTCTTAGATCTATATCTGTATTGGTATCTAGGGATATCTAATGTATATATCTCTATTTCTATTTCTATCTCTATCTCCTATTGGTACTGTTTCTCCAGAGAGACCTGACTGACACACACACACGCACTCACTCTTCCTCTCGCATGTTTATATTAACATTTCACTCCAACTCTTCGTCTGTTTTTCTGAGTCCTTTCAAAGTCATTATTATTTCAGTTTTCCTGGTGGCTCTGGGCATGCCCCTAAACCTCTCTGAGCTTGTGGAACTATAAACTTGGGGTCATAACGCTGCTTTATCTGCCCCCAAAGGTGGTGAGATAATTGAGGGGCGGTCACGTTCTTTGAAAAGGCTTGAGGGCTGTACAAACATCACAGTTTATTGTGATCATTATCGTGGGCAGGCAGCAGTTTCCAAGGGCCCCTGAGACACTCATGCCAAGGCGTCCCAAGCTTCGCTGGTGCACATGCATGAACCCATTCTACAGCTGCACAGGCTGACCCATTCTGAGCTTCGGCGACATGACAGGGTGAATGAAGGGCAGAACCAGGTGAAGATATCAGACAAGATTCCTGGCGCCTGGTGCTGGACCCCATTACATTTTGCATGAAAGCATCATGCCTTTGTGGAGGAAACAAAGGGAAGTGGATTGGAAGAGTTCAGGACCTTTGCTCCCAGAAGCTCTGAGTACTGCTTTTTCCTGAAAGGTGCCTTGCTGCTTCTAATAGGATCAAACGACCTCATGCCGATTGGCCCAGGATTCTGGATTTTTAAGATCCCACTGGATCTTGGAAAATGCTGAATCAAGCTTCTCCACTTCTACCACTTCACAATGTCTTTTGCTTTAAATGCACATCCCCAGAGCTTGGCCCAGAGACCTGACACACAGCAGGTGCTCAATAGATGTTTGTTGAATAAATGAATAAGTGATTAAGCTAATGAATGAACAGAAGAGTGAATAAATGCCTCTGTGGGACACCAGATAAGTAATATATGCCCTATATGCTCCCACTCCATACTCACTGATGGCATTAGCTAATCCCTACGCTCTTTCCTCTGTCCCCCAGTCCCTGGGACAGCCACTTCCAATTTTTTGTTCACCTGCCATCAATCGAGGGCCTCAAATATGCCAGTCACTGTTGGTGGTACTGTGGAATTTGGCACTGGATAAAAAGCAAGCCCTCTACCCTCGAGTTGTTTACATGGTACTGGAGGTGACATAAATGAGACCCATTTGCCACTGGGATCTCCCTGAAGTGGCCAGAGGAGGGTTCCTGTCAAAGACACTTCCTTGTTTTTCTTGTCTCTACAATGGGTGCCTCATTTTCAGCGTGGGCCCTGTGTTTAAGGGTCTGATGAATTGCTAAGTCCTATCGTGTTTACATCCCAATCTATTTTGAATCTGGTCACCTCTCCTCATCGCTGCTCCCTAGTCGAGAACCCCATCTGTGCTGCCACCATCCCTCACCTCATCACCCACACAATGGCTTTAACCAGCACCCGACACGTAGGGTGCTGGATAAGCAGTGTTCAGTAGTTTTGTTTTGACAGCAGAGAGCCAATACCAGGTAGCCGGATCCTACAGTTTCTGCAATTACGGCCAAGAGACAGTACCTAGAGGCTACACAGGCAGGCTCTGGGGTCAGATTTCCAACACCCACATGCTGGCCTTGGCTGCTCTCTCTGCATTCTTACCCTGAGCCTTGACCTCTCGGCACCTCAGTTTCCTCCTCTTTAAAACAGAAACAAAAATTGTACTTATCTTCTAGGCTTACTGCAAAGTTTATGCACATTAATATATGTAAAAGGTTTAGAACAGCACAAGGCACTATATGTTATCCTTCATTGATTTTTTTTTAATCTGGCCAAGTGTTGTGAGGGCAATTAAATAACACCAAGTACATTAAGTACAGTACATTGCACTTTTGTGTCAGAACAAATACAACTGGCATTTTCCCTGGTCAGGACAATTGGCATTTTTAAATGAACTACTCACACACAGAATGCACAGAATGTTGTGAGCACTCCTGGGCACAAGGGGCAAATCCGCAGAGATATGGTCCCCAACACGCATTCTTTTCCCATCTGTGCACCCAAACTAACACGTCTCCCTGGAGCTCTCTCTCCCTCTTACTCACAGGAAGGATGTCGCTTCATGCTCACCCACCCCAAGCTTGCCAAATATTTAAGCTTCTGCTCTCTGTTCACAAGTGACATCGTCCCTGACAATTCTCCCTGCAGTAGGAGAAGGCTCCTGGCTGATGATCTCCACCTGCATCTGCGGGCCGAAAACTTCTGGTACCTCTCCCTGCTCCCCTGCCACCTTTTTTTTTTCCTCTTTGAGTATTCCAAGTCCTCTGTCAGAGTCTGTTAGATTTTCACTGAAGAAAAAAAGAAAAAAAAAACCTACTTCCTAAAATGTTCAAAAGTCTTTCCTCAGTTTGTTATTAAAGCAATTATCTAGCATAACACACCAAAATCGCCAAAGGTATTCTAATGGGAAACAAATGCTCCGGACAAGCGACCCGACTGGACTCAGAATCTTTATTGAAAAATGAGGGGAAGGCGATTAGCAGGGAAAGGAAGGGGAGGAAAGATTTTCCACCTGGCCTTGGACAGTACATCAAACGGCCGTCAAAAGGATGCTATTTATAATCATTACTGCTCTGTCTTTGGAGTCCTGCTGGTCCCACCATCCTCCTGCCCGCCTCTCCTTTCCCCACCGCTCCCTGCTCCCCACCGCCGCATGAGCCCGGTTCATGGGGCTGCCACCTTCTAAAGCTAGGTCACAGTGGGCCATGTCCTGGAGGAAGCATGCAGGGCTTGGGGACCATGTGCCAGCCAGATGGGTTCCCACGTGTCTTCATGGGTCCTTGAACATCTTTACAAACTCATTTCACCTTGCCAAAAGGCAACTGCCAACAACAAAGCTCAACACCTAGAAGAGAGGGCTGGCCTGCTCAAATGTCCATTGCAAACTCTGGTTGCCAATGGGCGGGTGTAGAGTGAATATGCCAAAGCAAGGGAGAGATACATCCATTCCACACACGTTTATCAGGCACCTGTGATATGTTCATGGCTATGCTCAGCACTGGGAAGATGTGAGTGAAGATAAAAGAGCCACAGAGCCCTCCTCAAAGTTGACACTAGTGTAGAAGGTAGATTTAATCTTGGGCCAACTCTCATTGATTGGCCAATGCTACCTGGAACCATGACCTGAGAAGATTCTGAACTCAGAAGAAAACAACTCTGTGATTGATCATTGATGCCTGCCATAGATGCAATAGGGAGGAATGACAGCGATTTATGTATCTGACAAAGCCTGTCTAGCACTGCGCTTCTCAAACTTGAATGTGCATGCAAATTAACTAGGATCTTGTTAAATTGCAGATTCTGATTCAGTAGATCTGGGATGAGGCCTGAGTTCTGCATTTCTAACATTCTTCCAGGGGATGCTGATGTTTCTGGTCCGTGAACCATACTTTGAGTAGCAAGTGTCTAGTGGAACCTACCAAAGAAACTACCACATTCCCTGATCAGTTATTCACATGGTGGAATAACTTTGTCTAAATCATCATCCTGGAGAATGAAGATTTCAGGGCATATTCTGAAAGGGCAGTTCAGCCATTTGGTCTCTGAGGCTCCCCAAATTGAAGGCAGTGGTCAGTCCAGCTCAGACCTTCCACAGGAGGCTTTCACTGATAGGCTGAGAGTAAACGAAGGCTCCCAGAGGGCTGCAGCCTCAGCTTAGGATTCCATCTAGAAGTTCAGATGTTTTTCCAAATTAACTCCAAGGCATCCACCTAGGCACTCTGTCTCAAGCTCCAGAAGGTTACATTCCTGGGTGAGCCTTTGGGCAACACTACCTCCCCCTTAGCTGAACAGATGATCACTTCAAAGGTCTTCTTTCTTGTATTTTAGTACTTTTGACTTGGCAAAGAACCACCAGCCCAGAGGCGTATGAAAGTGAAAAAGAAGAGAAGAGAGAAACATTGTTCATCAACTCCCCCACTCCTACCCAGATGAACTTTGCCAAAGCTTTTTGCTTGGGCTATGTTTGAGCTTGGCTGATGATCCAGTGGGAGTTTACGGAGTCAGTTAACTCTTTATTAGTGCATAGCACTTGAACTTACGATTCTTGGAGGAGCAGAAGGAACCTTCCAGGCAGATGATGTGGTATTTTAAATACTCTAGTAACTCTTCCAGAAAACCTTCTAGCCACACAGTGAGAGGAGGGACACAGTGAACAGATCTGTTCTCCAGTAATGAGATTCACCTCCCCTGAGCAAGGGTGGAGAGAGAAGAGCTACCGAACAGAGGACTTGGAAATCAAACTTCTGGAGTTGAGATCCTGGCCTCGTGCCTTATGTGCTACACCTCATACTCCCTCCTGCCCATGTGCTTCAGTCTAGCTGAACTGTCCATCTTTATGTTTCTCTAAGCTCATTCCTACCACAGTGCCTTCGCACCTGCTACCTCTGCTGTGAAGAATGTTCCCCACATCTTCCTATGGCTGCTTCCCTCTCATCACTGGAGTTATGCCTCACCTTTCACCTCTTCAGAGGGGCCTTAACTGATCACACTGACTAAAAGAGCCCTCAGCCCTTCTGACCATTCTTTAGCATACTGATCTAATTAATTTGTTTCATAGCACTAGTCTCTATCTGAGATTGTAATTTTCTATTTGTTTATATATTAATCATTTGTATCTTCCTCTAGAATATAAGCCCCATGAAGGCAGGGATTGGCTTCTGTTCACTGGTGTATTTCCATACACTTTGATGAGTTCCTGACACATAGAATATACTCAATATATGTTTATTATTGCTACTGAATAAATGATCACTCTGGCCATAGTGATTGGTTCAGGGATGGTCAGGTGATTAAGACAGAGTCTATACGAGTGTTTTCAGGGTGGTTTCTCCTGATTTCATGGAAAGGGAAATCACTTTCCAGTGACTAAACTAGAAGGCTGTGGGTGTTGGGCTTATTGGGAAAGCCTATTGGGTAAAGAAGGCCTGTCTGAGAGATGGATGGAGCCCTGCCCACAAGACGTGAGCCATGCCTGCTGGGACAATGTATCACCCACTTCCTCTCTTCTCCACCCCACTCCCAGCTGGACCCAAATCCCAGCTCCAAGCTTAGACCCAACTTGGTTTCTGTCATTTGAAATTGACACAATCTTAAGCAGTACATGTGGGACCATGGCAAGATCTATGTTAAGGCCTCCTCGACCACTTCTGGCTATTCAACACTGTCATAGGTCGAATGCTGGTTCTCCAAAAAGTATGTCCACCCAGAATTTGTAAATGTGACATTTGGTAAAAGGTCTTTGCAGATGTAATTAAGTCAGGGATCTTGAGATGAGATCATCCTGGATTTAGGGCCCTAAATCTAATGAAAAGAGCCCTTACAAAAGAAAGGCAGAGGGAGATTTGAGATACACTAAGGAGAAGGCCATGTGAGACAGGCAGAGACTGAAGGGATGTTACCACATGCCATGGAATGCCTGGAGCCCTCAGGAGCTGGAAGAGACAAGGGACAGATCGTCCCCTAGATCTTTCAGAGAGTGTGTGGCCCTGCCATCACCTTGATTTTGGCTCAGTGATACTGATTTCAGTATCAGATACAGACTTCAAGCCTCCAAAACTGTGAGAAAACACATTTCTGGGGCTTTAAGCCACCAAGTTGGTGGTAAATTGTTACAACAGCCCTAGGAAACTAGTGTAAGCCTCCAAACACTCCCCATCTCAGTTTCCATTTCAGAAAAATCAGGATGATAATTTCCACTGTTACCATCAAAGAAGGGATCGAGCAAAGTTAGGCTGGACCCAAACCCCAGCTCTGTCACCCACTGGCTGTGTGCTCTCAGGCAGCCAGTGTTTTCTCTGAGCCATAGTTTCTTTATTTGTGAAATGAGTACCTTTCCAACACTCTCTCCACAGCTTTGTTGAAGGAAGTAATGCATCTGAAGTCTTTTGTGCCATGCCTGGCACATAGTAAATGCTCACCGAGTGGCTAGACTATTTTAGATGATTGCATGCTTGTATTTGCTTGTAATGACATTGCCCTCCTAGTGGGGGTCGCTGTCAAAGGAAAACCTTGAATTATTTCAGGAAACTTCCTGAAATGCCAATGGACAGTGTCTTGGCATTTTTAGATTGGTGACTTTCTAACATCATGATTAGTTGTCAAGGTGGCCGCGTAAGAATTCTTCAGAGAGAGAGAGAGTTAAATGTACAGATTATGGAATTCCATCAGACACAAGAATTCAGGACCAGGAACCGGATTTCAAACAAGCAGAGCTACAGGTGGGCACCACTCTTAGATCAATAGGAGAAAACAGTTGCTGGAAATGTGCTGGATATGAGCTACCCCGGTGTGCCTGTCTGAGAGGCTGTGCTGGGGTCTCCTCTCTGACTCCTGGTGTCTACAGCCAAGGGCGCCAGAGTGATCAGCTGAAGAGAGCCTCTCCCCGTGGGTGGGGCCCACAGGGACCATTTTCAGTAAGTCAATGAGAGTTTTCTTCAACTCCACAAACCCTGTGATGTGGTGTACCCTGTCAGGCGAGGCAGAGGGAACACATGCGAGGAATAAACAGCGTAAAGAGCAATGGAATTCATAAATCTCAGGCATGGTGTCTGCTTCCTTAATTCCAGTTGCCAAACAACAGCCAGGATCAGAAATCATAGCCAGATCCACAAGCTGCCCCATCTGCCTTCGAAGACCATTTGCTGGGAGGAGAGCCTCACGTTTGGGAAAGCTTTGTGTCTATCCATTATTTATCATCTTCTTAACCTTTTTTTTTTTTTAATGGAAGGGGCAAAAACTTAAGAAGTTAAAAGAGGGTCCCTAGGGAGCCTAGGTCCTGGGCAATGTGAGCATGGCAGTGGAAACCCCAAGTGTTTTCCAAAGGCAACCGTTTTGGAGGGAATCTGCTCCCTGAATTCAAATCCTGCCTCTGTATTGTCAACATGTGCTTGTTTCCTGACTTCCTCAGAGCTGAATTCAGAAGAGCATAAGGTATTTCTGGTACCCATCCTCTCTCACTATTAATGAATAACTGAAGAAACACTGAACAGCTTCCAGCCTCAGGAACTGAAAATTTTCCTACTCAGCCTGCATCACTTACTTACATGCCAGATCTCCGGAAGAGTTTGTAGAACCTGCTCAACTGTGCTGCAGACTGAAAGGGGCCAGAAGGGGCTGGACTCAAACCCCAGCCTCAGGACTGGATTAAATGGGTTCTGGTGTCGACTGACCAGCTGAGACCTGGCTCTACCACTTCCTGGGTACCTGCACCTCAGCTTCCCAACCTTAACATGGGCACAGCAAGAAGGCCTCTGATCTTGGATTTTCGTTTGAATTCAATAAGTTAGCTCAGAAAACCATTTCAAAAAGGGCCAGCCTAGCATGTAAATAAGTTCTCGATGAGTATTAGCTAGTAGTATTATCTTGGGAAGTTTTCCTAATTTTTCTGAGGCTAAAATAGGGCTGATTCTTTCTGATTCACAGATGTGTGACCAGGTATAGATGAGACAACACCTGTTAAGTGTGGAACATGGCGCCTGGGACACATCACAGGTGCTCCGTCCAAGTCAAGTGTATGTTTTCCAGTGAGGAGAAGATTCAACTGCAAATGCTTTTCACAAGCAGCTGTGGGCAACCCCGAGTAGCTAGCAAATAGATGAGGAAGGACTCTCCATCCCTGGTTGGAAAGACTTTACACTCAATGAACAATGATGCAGGGTAGCCGTATGGCTGTGGTGGTAGGAGACATACGTGATGGAATAAAATCAGCAGCGAATCCAGCAATCCAGTGCTTTGGGCCACACTTCCTATGCCAGGTGCTGGCCACCCAGGCTGAGGGGACACAAGACGCTGTTCTCATGGTGCCAGATGGCAGTTCTTGGTGGATGGAGGGTCCGTTAGCACTGTGCACTTGTTCTCTCACAACAGGCTGTCTTCAACCTTCCCTGGCCATGCTTTAATGCTTCAAGCCTCTGAGACTGAGGTCACAAATGGCAGGCAATCAGACACAGAAGTAGAGACAGCAACGTATTTAGGGGACAGGAGCAATGGGTTCTGCCCACTTTAATAAGAGTTCCTTTGGTTTCTTTAGGGGCCTTGTGCCAACACCTGTCTGGGCATAGAAGCTTCAGCGTATTTCCAGGGTGGCAAGAAGGTGTTGCCATGAGTAATGCTGCAAAGGATTCCTTTTGCTCCTTGAGCGCCTGTCACTGATCAATGGGAACAGAGCATTGGATAAAACAGACAACCACCCTGCCCTCTTGGAGTTGGCATTCCAGGGAGATGGAGGAACTGGGCAGAAGAATGACAAAAGATGGAAGGCATTTTGTCACATCTCCCAGTCTTGGTTTTCCTCTAAATAAGAGCCCACGGTTGTGTCAGTTGCACATCGCACCACTCAGGGTGCGAATCACGCTGTAGACAGTCCAGACCCTCCCTGGGGTCATTCAGCACCTAGCCTGTTTGACCATAAGCTGCAGCTTATACAAAGTAGAAATATTTCTTTTTCACAAATAAATTCAAAGATAAGAAGTCTAGAGCTAATCTGAAGCCTCTGCCTGGCCATGTCCCCAGAGGCCCAGGCCCCTTCCAGATTTTTGCTCTGCCTTCCCTAGGGTATAGCTCGTGTCTGCGAAATCCACCTTGGCTACCAGGACGACAGCTGTTTCATTCACATTCCAGCCAGCAGGAAGGAGCAAGGGACAAAAAAAGGGAAAACAAACAGACAAACGAACCAACCAACTAAGGTCTGGGCTTTTAGGAAGGTTCTTACAACCTACTGACTAAAACTTAGACATACGACCAAACCACATGGCAAGAGAGGCTGTAGTCTTTATTCTCAGTAACAAAATGTCCATCTAAAATGGAGTACATGTACGCTTGGGGAGGAGGAGGCTTTGGGAGGTGATGTTCAGAGTAAACAGAAATGACAGGGCAGAATGTAGGAACACAGCAGCCTTTCAGCCCCCGCCAAGCTGGCCTTCGCAGGAGACGCCACCCTCATGTGCTTGGTGTCGTTCTCTGGTTCTTCTTAGGGTAGGAGCTCCCACAGCTCTCCACGATTCTCTCCCTCATTAACTCCCCTGGACCACTTACTTTAACTATAAGCATCAGTTTTAATAAAAATAATCGAATCCCCAGGCCTTTTGATGGGGGTGGTATTTGCTAGCACATGGCGCTGCCCTTACTTCCCTGAGCTCCTTGTCGCCACGGGAGAAGAAGACAAGACAGTTGGCTTCTACGCGTGGCCTCAGCTAGATCTCCTTCTCTCTCTCTCTCTCTTTTTCTGTTCCGATCCTTATCTAAAATGAGGAAGCAGTTCTGGTGGGGACTTGTCATTAGGGTAGGGGAATAGGAAGCGCATTAATGTCCTAAGCTCAAGTCAGGGTCTCCTGGAGGGTTCAGCGTTTGGCACCATTGAGTATGGGCTTGGTCATTAATTACCATCAGGTATTAATAAAGCAGCCCCCGGCTTCCCTCTTGCTTTGAGAACAGTTTCCTCTGTAAGGCACTTCTCAGGAGGCAAGGTGAATGCACTGTGATGTCAGGCTTAGTTCTTTACCTGCTGTGGCACCCTGACCCCCACGAATATAACAATAGTAGCAGAATAAGTACCTAAGGTATAAAGTAGTTCTTATGTTGTTCTCATTCATTCATCACAAAATCCCCGTGCAATTTTGTCATCTCCATTATACAGATGAGGAAGCAGAGATGCACAAAGACAGGCCATCTTTTCCAAGGTCATGACGCTCAGAAGATGCAGATCCAAAACCAATCTCTCGATTTCAGCCACTAATTTAACCCCCCGGTTACACGCTAGCCCCTGTTCTCTCATTTACCCTTGTTTTATCCTCTTTGTGCATTTACATATTTTATTTTTGCATCTCATTTTCTCTCACTTCACTGTTCTTGATTTTATTGTTTTTTTTTTTAATAATCCCATTAAATTCTTACCAGAACAATTGACAAATTGATAGTCCCATATACTTGTCTGTGGTTTTCCTTTCTTTCTCCACTGGCCGTCCCATTCTTTTTATTCCATGACTGGATCATTATTTCCGCAATCTTGGTAACTTTTCCCAGCCCTGGTGCATTGTCGGTCCTCAGTCCATGCTCGAGGAAGGAATACAGTCCCATCTCCTCCCTCTCCAGAGTTAATCAGCAAATTGGAATTCCGTTTCCTGGTGGAACAGTCACTTGCTTCTTGTGCAACCTCTGGCTGGACAAGGCTGGGTTTTCTCTGATCTGTCTGGGTGATCCTGGGGGGACTAATGAAGCCAAGCTTGGCTGGCAGATTTGGTCAGCATCTGGGTCCATGCTCCCATGTGGTATCTGGAACATGCTTTTAAAGGAACTGTGTCTGCCATCCCTAGGTCTATCATTTCATGATGGCAACTGGGCTTCCAGAATATTATGGGCCTTGACATCTCACACTATGCCTCATGTGGTATGTCCTCGAGTCACTGTCTTTGCTGCTGTCTGGTCTGGGCGACTCAAAATGATTTGAATTTATTGAATATTTTTCAATAAGTCCTTAACGTGTGTTTATTCACACGACCTTCACAAGAACCCCTCGAGCTAGAAACTAACATTATCTGCATGTAACTGAGGAGAAAACCCACACTTACTTGGGTGGTAAGCTTTCGCAAGGTCACACAGTGGTAGAATCGGCCTTAAACCCAGCTACTGTGGATTTATAGGAACATGATAGAGCCTGTCCTGTTATCACTTCCCTGTATGGAGACCACCAAAAGGTGTATGACATGGAGCAGTCACCCCTGCTCAGTAGGCTTCTGGGAAATGGAGAGCTGACAACGTGCAAGGTGCAAATGACCAAGACCAGGGGCTTCCTGGGCTACTTTGAGAGGAAACAAGGTGAGAAAGTGGTTGTCTGCTATAGTGTTTTGAGTTAGGTGCACTTGGATCTGCTTTCCGGCTTTGTCTATTACTGGGGGGGACAGCATATTTCCAAGCCGTACTGTATGAGTCCATCCACCCCCAGCCCCTGGCATTTGGTCAGAGTTAAACACTTGACTAAACCTCAGCCAACAGAATTTCTTGCTCAGAAGTCTGGACTTGAGGTTGAGAGAGAGAAAGTTGCTCTATTTCATATAAGAGTTTGCTAAAGGTCATCTCTGATCACCTTATTGATGGGGAGAAGAGAGGCATAAAGCTAAGAGGTGGAGAAGAGAAAAAAATGCAAAAGTCACAGTTTCTAGTTTCTCATTCCTACCCCTTCTCCAAACCCACCTGCCTCCTTGTCTGTGGGGAATGATGTAGAACTTCATTTTCCCCTTAAGGTAGCTTCTCATTCACACCCAAAGACCCACACTCTGTTCTCCCACCTGGAATGTAATTCTCCCCACATTTTGCACAGCCATCTCCTCCTTTAACTCATCTTCTAAAATGTTGTCTTTAACTCACCATGGACATGGAGTTCTTGCCGCACTCTGAGGGTATAATACTATTGACTAAGCGAATGAGTAAGTGAAAAGAAGCCTGACTGATACCTCATGTGACTCTTAGAAAAATGCAAGCCCTTCTCTGAGCCTAAATTTCCCCAACTGTGCAATGGAGGACTAGAAGGATGACTTCACAAGGTGGCTTTGAAAACTACAGATAAGACAGGCAAAGCGCCTGGCACATAGGGGGCATTCGATGTAATGGCAGCCACCTGGGTGGCGGAAACACAGGCATCCAGCACGGGCACCTCTGATGATGGGCATTTGATTTCTGCCTCAGGTAAGGTCCCCCTTCTGTGTTTTGACTCAAACCCCCAGCAGGGTGCGGCTGCAGAAAACGAGTAATCTGAAATCAGATTTGCCACTACACTTCCCAAATCAGAATCCATTTTCATTTACTGTGTCTCTCTGCCCAGAGCAGTGCAGCTGTGCTGGGGATTAAACAAGGAGGACAGATCTGTCTTCTAAAGACAGGAGAGTTTCCTGTACTGGTCTGTCAAGAGATTTGCTTTCCTACCATTTGTCTGGATGATCCCAGATGCCTCTGCACACTGGCCTCCTCCCTCGCACAAACCCGAGATAACATTAAGCATCAGCTCACAGAACTGAGGAGATAGAAACACATTAATGTTAAGATCTCCAGGGAGCATCAAAAATAAACCTAATTCTTCTCTTCCCACTCCTCACACCAGGTGCTGGGGATACCCACTATTGATTTGTCAGCTGGGCTAGCAGGTCTAGGAGAGGATACCAGGGAAGAAAACGGATCAGGGTGCGTGACGTATCACTGGGGGGAGGTTAGGGCCTGTCAACCACAAATAACAAGCCAGCAACCCCTCTCTCCTGGATACCCCTGGAGCTCTACTACTCTGTTTCACGATAATTTTAATCCAAGTGTGCAAATTCAAAAAGTTCCCATGGCTTGTAAAATTGTGGCACAAAGTGGCCCATTAAAATAATTCAGGCATTGAGGCCATTTGCAAAGGAAAAAAATGGGGGTGGCTTGAAAAATAAATTACTTTATGAAAATCACAAAAGTGTCAGGTGTTGGTGGGAACCAGGTAACTGAACACATATTGTGAGCATGTACACAGTAATTTTCCTTAACCAGCCTGCTTTTCCCTGATGGATAATGGGAGCTGTCTTATGATGTAGTGGACAAGGCACTGGCTTGGAGTTAACTGGTAATACGTTATGTAAATGGAGGCAAGTAACTTTTATTTGGGATGCAGATTATCTATCTGGAAAAGGAGGTCATTGGACCGAAGGTAGGAGAGTATATATTTGGCTCACAGATCATAACTCTTGATTGCCCCACCCACAGCAGACATCACTAATTGATCCTTTTATTCCACCACTAATAAATCAAACTTTTCAGACTTTGAGAGGAAACTTCTGTGTCCTTCCTACACCAGATGATCTTAAAGTTCTTCATATTGTGCAAGGACTATACTCAGGCAGGGCAATCGTACATCAACATCCTAAGTAAGTTTGTCGGGGAACTTTTTACTGTACCTATAGCAAACCCTGTAAGCTGTCTGCAGAAGAATAGTAGGGGCTAAGATGTCCAAATAATGAACTGCACTCGAGTTTTCAAAACTGTCTGAATCTCTCATCCCATGAAAACTTCAGAAGGACATGAGAGACTTAAATGGGGATGAGCTTAAAGTGACCCAAAGGGTGATTCTGAATCATCAACAAGATGTGCCCTAGACCCAGAAGATAAGGAAGCTTTGTTAGACTCATAAATGAGGTTTCTCTGCAGACCCAAGTTCAGGTCTACCTCAGATTATGGCTGATGAAGGCATTTGACTCTCAGAAGTCTTCAGAAGGAACACATGAAATTGTGGCTAGGTCTGAGAAGGCTTTTACACAACATCAAGGGAGCAATATGATTATTCTAGACCTGGCTTATCTGTTGAGGCTGATGTATGGCAGAGTGATGGCTCCCTAAAGCAATTCTGCTTTGGCCAAAGAGAAACTCTGGTCCAGATGAGAACAAACTACAGGTCTCATCCCCATTCGTGTGCTGGTGCTTTTGGGCATAGCTGCACCTGGCCTCAGGAACATCAAAATACATCTGTGAGATTTTCCTCCACAACCCCCATGTTAAAGGTGATGAAACTAGATTCACACTATTTCTTGGGAACACAGGTCGTGAGACTATAGTGGCCCATCATCCACGTTTCTATGGTGCAGAATCTTCTCTGGTTTGGGCCAATGTACCATAAGTAGGAATATCAGAATAAGGCTCAAAATAGCCACAGAAGTACGTTTCTGGTTGGGATGGGGGAAAATATTTTGAATTCTGCTTGTTTTCCCTTTTATCTGCTGTATACGTAAGTCTCAGAGTGATGTCACCTGAGATACCGCACATCAAGCACTCAGTACAGTGCTGGCAGGTGGAAAGGGTCCAGTAATGTGAGGTATTGAGTGGATGATTACAGTAGCATCTGGAGTAGGCTCCCTACCTCTGACTTTATCTTCTCGGGTCCTTCCTTTGCTCTAAGCAAGAGCGTGATGATGATGAAAAGGAGGAGAAGGAGAAGAAAAAAAGAGTAGCAGTGGTTTTCTCATTCTCAAGTGCCCACTGCATGCCAAGTAAGTGCCTACCTTACCTCACTCAATCCTTTGAGTGGTACAGATGTTATCACATCAGTTTTAAAATTCTGGAAAATGAAGTTTAGAGAGGTTAACTTACTAAGCTCTGGGCATACCATTTCTGATTCTGGGAACACAAAGGAACACGACAAAGAAGGTCTCTGCTGGCATGAAACTTACATTTTAGTCAAGAAGACAGACAATAAAGAAAAGAAAAGCAAATTAGGTGATTTCAGTAAGGACTCTAGAGTAAAGACACTGAGATAGGATACAGAGTAATGGAGAAAGGAAGAGGAATTAATCTGGGTGCTCTGAAAGTCCTCTCTGAGGAGTAGTAGTACGCATTGAGATCTGATTATAGGCAGTTATTCTCATCTCAGGATGTCAGGGTAAATCATATCAGACATGTGCAAAGGCCCGGAGGCAGGAATAACTTTGGCACGTTTAGGGAAAATCAAGGCAACTATGGTGACTGGAGATGATAGAAGTGACTGTTCTAGCAGTAGATGAGATTGAAGAGGTGCGCAAGGGTCAGATCACTAAACTATCCCTTGCATTTGACACAGAACTTGGCACATATGAGATGGTCAATGAGTGGCACCAAATGGGTCACCTTTCCTTATTAAAACGGTTCTCTGACCAGACTGCCTTTCTCTATACCATGAGGTATGCTTTGCTGTATTTCATCTTATTCAAAAAGCAGTTTGGATCGGGGGAATTCAAGAAGGCATTCATAGGAGAGCAGAAAGAAGTGGGGAAAATTTTTCAAGCAGGGCTCAGCTGAACTCTTCCATGGAACAAGCATTTCTTGAATGTTCGTTTCTGCCCTAGGTCTCTGCGGTGCCTTGTTCCCATTTGGAAGTAAAGGTGCTCCTGGTACTCCCCGGAGAGGAGGAAGCTGGGCACCACCCATGAGTCACCCTGGGCTCAGGCAAGAGCTCCGTGTGGATCACAAACAAAGATGTGTCAGAGATCCTCAGAGGTGCTGACTGGTAGTTGAGAATGTCACCTTGAGCGTCTCCAGACCTGGGTTGGAGACCTGGGTCGGCCACTTTCTAGCTAAATTATCCTGGGCCTGCTACCTCGCCTTTCTGGGCCTCAATCTCCTCGTCTGTATTATGGGGATAAGAATCACATGTTACTCATGAGAGGGTACATGAACTCTTAATGTATATATGGTCTACTCTGTCCAAGCCTGGTATAGAGTGGGTGTTGATAGACAGTAAATAATATGGTTATTCATTATTATTATTTAGATAAGTCTTCCTCATACAGGACTCTGAAATAGCTATTTGTCCTGAAAAGTGTAGCAGAGTGTGATGCTGAAGGAAGAAAAATGCATGAGGGCCAGCTCTAGTTCCAGCTCTGATCTCTATTTGTTGTGATGTCTTACTTAGGTCATTTCCCCAACTGGGTTCCACCGTTTGCCTCTCAGATGTTACAAATCCCTTTACACGTAGAGCAGAGAGAGCATCAAAGCAAAAGGCTGTGCTTCCCCAGACCTGCAGCGCTTTCCTGGCAGAGCAGAAATCCATGCCGCAAGCCTAACACTTCTATCCTGTGTATATTGGCACATGCAGTTTCCACGTGGGGATGACTGTGTCAAAACAAGCATTCCTCTGCCCCCCAGGTCGGTTTCATTTCTGAAAATCAAGCAGCTGACCAGTCCATGTCCAAGCATCGTGGGAGCTAGAGCAGAGAGCAGAGCATGCACTCACATTCCACAAAGATCATGTCCTGTGATGAACGAACCAGGAGGGAGTTCCTACAGGTTGGGGTGACCTTCGCAGCAGTGTGTTTATTTGACAGCACAAGGCAACGAGTTCATGGAGAGAAAGGGAAGAGAGAGGCAAGGGAGGCATAGAAAGGCTATTTAACTCAAGCACTTCATTTCGACTCTGTAGGCTTTTTTATCTGGTTTGCCCAAAACATGTAAAACTGTAACAACAGGGGATCATATAAGCACACACAGAAAAAAAGAAGGCAATCAGAGACTGAAAGCTTCCTAAGAGCTGTTGTGGCCAGGAAACACATACTTTGCCTATCTTAGTACTTGGGTATATGAATTGTTATTGAATCCACTTGGCATATAATAAACACTCAAGCATGTATGTGAAATGAATGGATGACAGGGAGACATCACTGTGGGCTAGAGATACCAGTGAAAGTGTTACAGGTTAAGTGAGTTGTAGAAGATGGGTAGGATTTGAACTGCTAGAGGGAAGTAATTCAGGAAGGATATTGGCTTTAACAAAGATCCTCATGAGACAATGAGCTTGGCTTGATGTGTTGGGAGATGTATTAGTCAGACAAGGCTAAGCTCTGCTGCAATTTCCCCAGAATCTGTGACTCATTTTGATTTCTCACTTATGTTGTATGCCTAGTGCAAGCTGCTAGGGGGCTCTGCTCCACACAGTCACTCCAGGACCCAGGCTCATGGCAGCCCAGACATCTGTGAGCTGCATCACCTGCAATGTGAGGTCTTTATGGTTCCCAAAGTAGGAAAAGAGATCTCATGGAGAACTCACACCTGCTCCTTTGTGCTTTGGCATGGAAGTGACCCAGGACCCCTCTGTGCACATCCCATGATGTGGACAGAACTGGAGTCCTGGCTCCACCTGAGTCTAGAGGACTGGGAAATGTATGAACACACAGGTATCTGTGAGCCGTAAATGGTTCTGCTTCATGGCAATAGTTAGAAGAGTAATCTACTAAAGTGCCAAACACATTTTAGGTAAGGTAGAGCAGAATTAGGTATCTGTAGCTTTTCTGTGACAATATATGTCCCCAAAGTGTCTCCAATAACATAGGAAAGCCCCCTTCTGCAGTGTCCTAAAATTTGCCAACATATTAGGAAAAGAAGCTTTATTTTTTTTTATCCTTATGATGTCAAAGTTGCTAAAAAAAGGACTCTGTCATTTTCACTGTGTAGACTTTTCTCAACAATGTATGAATGGATTCAGGTGCTAGCAGAAATGAACTCTTAGGAGGGGCAGAGAGTCTAACATACCTAGAATTGAGTCTAAATCCCAGCTCTACCATCTTTGCCAAGGTTCTTAATTTCCATTTCTATGTTCATTCACTCAATTAATACTTACTGAGTATCTATTAAGCAGCAGCCCATTAGACAGGAAAAATACAAGGGGAATACACTGACATGATTTTTGCCATTACTAAACTTTCAGATGAATGGATGAAGCTTGGATTAAATGGCCTGACAATAAAACGAGAAGGACAAAAGTTCGGCTTAAGGAAAAATTCCTGGTGCTCAGAGTTGCAGAGATCCCTGATGTGGGAGAAGGCAGTAAGTTTCTCTCCTTATAGCTATCAAAACACAATAGGGGTATTTCCCTATATCCTCAATTTGTTTTTCAAAATATGTGGAGAGGGGAGTGGCTGAGGAGAGCTAGTGGAACATGAGAACTCTGTTCCTACCATCGGTCCACCCAATCTCGTCAGCTGGGCAAAGCCCCACTTCTAAAAGGATACCTGTTATTCTTCTAAATACCCGTGAATCAACCCAGAGATCTCTGATAGCACTCAAGTTCCAGACTCTAAATCCAGAAAAAACTGACTCTGAAATTATTAGAAAGGCACTGGGCACAGTCATCATATTGGGTAATAAGAATAAATAAAATATAACTTCACTGAACAGAGATGAGCGTTTAAGAGTACTTACAAATTTCCCAAACTTTCCAACATATGATAACTACTATAGCAGGCTGTATGTTTCAAAAGTGTTGCAATACCATCTCTGGTCTCATCCGTTATACTTACAATATGATTTAGACACTCCTCCCATTGAAAGGAGGGGTGTGGTCCCTGTATTTGAATCTGGGTAGGCTTGCGACTGTAGTGAAATGGCATCACATGACTTTCAAGAATAGGTCACAAAGGCAATAGAGCTTCTGCCTGCTTCCCTTGGGGCACTCACTTTTGGGAACCCAGCTGCCATGCTGTGAAGAAGCTCAAGGAGTTTCATTGGTTTCCCAGCTGAGAATCCAGCTGCTAAGGAGCTCAGCTGCTATGCTGTGAGGAAGCCCATGTGCTATTACCACACAGGAAGACTGAACGGAGAGGCCATATGCATGTGTTCCAGTCAACAGTCCAGCTG